>JAWNNR010000265.1:0-35327 GCA_035044725.1 Scaptomyza caliginosa | reverse complement strand
TGGGCGATAAGCCAAGTTTTTTATTTTATATTTTGTTCATACATATTTTCGTATGAGTAACGCGTTAACTTTTTGGCGACTTTTAGCACAGACAGGCGTCGGCATATTTATTTTTTCTTTGCTTATTTTCGTGTTGTTTGTTTGTTGCTGTTCACTTTTGGGCACTGCTTTTGTCTTTATGCGTGTGTGTGAGTGTGTGCGTTTGTTTGAGTGTGAAAAAACAACTGCTTATTGCTTTTGTGAATGCTAGTCAAAGCGCTAGACGACCGGCACAGACGAAACGCGCAGCACGAATGAATGAAGTTGGCGAGCAAACGACATTGCGAAGCGTACAGCGTGAAGTCGCAGCCTCTGTTGACGTCGCTGCCAACGATTCGAAAAGACACGAAGCGTACGAACAATCGTCTGTGCTCTCTCTCTCTCTCGTTCTCGCTCTCTGGGTTTGCTGCTCACGCGTGTAGGTCGTCTAGAGGCCGTTCGTTTTTGTTCGCTTGTTCGTTTGTTCGTTTGTTGGGTTGCCATTTCTCTTTTGGAGGCCACTTGCCTTCGTTTGTTGGCGTTCGCTCTTCTTTGGCAAAGCTCTCGTGCAAAAAAAAAAAACAAAATTCTTTGCTGCAAATCAAAGTCGAGGTCGTTGTACGAACGAAAAGAATGTCGGCATATTGTTGTTACTGGCGTCGCTGCTAGCGTCGCTGCAGCAGCGTCATTGATGTTTAATGCTTGCTGCGATCCGCCATTGTTGCTGTAACTGTGCCTGCAACGCGACGTCGTCGCTGCACTTATGCCGCGTTTTCTCTCTCTCTCTCTCTCTCTTTTACTCTGTCAAGCGCACTCTCTTTGACTTAATGTGTGTGTGTGTGTGTGTTCTCGGCATGCCTTAACTTGGCTTTCTTTTGAATAATGTTGCTTCATGCTTTCTCGCAGCAGTCTTGTTCTTCATCTGCCTGCCCTCGTCCGTCTCTCTGTTCGTTGGTCTCTTCGTCTCTCCGTCTCTCTGTCTGTCTGTGCATTTGTCTGCTAGGCAAAAATGTGCTGTTACTTTTTATGTGCACCACCATCTCTCTCCGCCCCCCTTCCACTCACGAAAACATCAGCCCACCCACTCTACATTCATTTTGGAACCAGGCACTCCTTTTGGAATTTTGTTAGACTCGTTGCCCATTTCTTTATTTTACTTATTTTTACTACTTTTTTAATACATTTTCGGCTAACGGGTTGCGGCAGGGGAAGCTCCACTTTTTTTTCGGCTTCTATTTTTTAGGTTTTGTTTGTGCGCCGCTTTCGCGCGTTTGTAATAAAAACTCGTTATAAGTAGAAATTCCTTACCTTTTTTTGTTTTTGTTCTTGCTCTGCTCTCATATTCTTATTTTATTATATTTTATTTCATTTTTATTTGGCTAGTTTACCTGCGCCTTCCCACCTCCCATCTTGCCGTTCGACTTTTGCCCAACATCTTCTTTGCCTTGGCACATTTTTGTGTGTTTTTTTTTGTTTAAGCACTCTTTGCGGCCACTTTTCTTTACTATGATTCGCCTTTCCCCCGCCCTGCAACAGCCTCTTTTCCTGGCCAGCTGCTTGGTTCCATGACAAATGTGAGAACCGCTTGTGGCTAAAAAGCTTTTCTCACTCAGTCAGCGGCTCAAACGCTTAGAACTTTGCTTTAATGGTTAACGCCCCCCTCCAAAATACCAAAAAAAAAAACAGTGCTCCATCGATAGAAGGAACTTTAAAGCAAACCCATACTCATCTCTTTTAGTTGTTGCTTTCAACAATATGTTTAATGTTCATAAGGTTAGGTCTTATAAGCTTGGAATGCTTATCGCGTGACTACTGTATGCAAATCTTGCTAAATGTCAGGTAAATTATATTTGCAATTTTCACTTGGCTCTCTCTCTCTCGCCTGCAAGGGCCTACACTCGATTATTAGGCCAGTTGGCAAGCTAATTTGCTTATCAGCAAAATGCAATTGCAAGAAAGAAAGAACGACAAAAATAAAAAGGCCTGCAGGGTCGTTGGCAATAGGGGGGCAGGGAGGAGCGAAGGCAGGCGGCAGGCAGCGAAATGCGCGCCAAATAAAATTGTCATTAGGCGCAGTTGCAGCACAGTTGCTGATAACCCAAAACTGCCTACCCCAACACCCTCTTCTGCCAACTATCTATTCCGCCTCTTGGTGGTTCCCCGTCTCTAACCTGACGAGCTCATTTTCGCTGATAAGATAGAGCGTAGATTCAACAAAAACAAAGTGCATAAACTTGAAAATTAAGTTTCCATCCCAAAAGAGTGCAAATCATTGTCGCAATCAGGTAGGGAAGGGGAAAGGGCGGCTAAGAATCAACCAGCGAATGGGAACGGGCAACAAAGTTCCAGTCGAACTATTTAACACCATTTATGGTTAGTCGCTGAGAGAAATAACAATAAAAGCCGAGTTGGTTACCAAAAACGCAACTAAGCGCAATGATTGAGCATATTTCTTATTAGACCTCAAACTGGCAGCTTAACGGATTATTTAATGCGTTCAAACATTATCTTAGTAATTTGCATTAAAGAAAGCAATTTTTGATTGGTTTTCGAAGAAGTTTGATTACAAAATAAGATCGATGCGAGGAAACTTACTAAAAAGAAGTTAGTAGAGTATAATATTTCTGTGAACTGTTGTGTTATAGTTCAAATCATTATCATGACAAGAAGTTTAACAAGTTTTCTATAACAAAACGTTCCTAATAACATATCAAATAAAGTATACACAACGTATACAATACTCTAGCTTTGCCGGAAACCCTTGAATTCTATACTTTTTCTACCACTATTACATATCAGCAACATCTAATTTCAAACCATTCATTATCGTAATCATATCACATTAATGACAATATCATATTTAATGACACTCACCTGTCTCAGTTGGAGCCTGTCACATAAATATGAAATTTCCAACGATTGCAGTTTGTGTTTTTTGATTTATTTATTATGTTTATTATTTAGTCTATCATTTGCATTATGTATTAATATATTTGTATTATTGTTTATATAGCAAAACTTTGGAATTTTTACAACGAATTGATAACAGAGCTTTGGATTACACATGGTTTTACATATCAGAAGTCTATATAATAATTTTTTTTTTCTTTTTGGGGCGTCACATAAATATTTTTTTTGCTGATCACTTGCAAATAATTTGAACTTGTTTATAATATTTTCGCTTTTGTTTTTGATGGCAACACTTGACTAACTGTAAGTATGTGTTTGTGTGTGTGTGTACCGTTAGACACACACACACAGTGCGTATGCGCAACGTTTCGCAAACAATAGTCTGTCGCTTAATCTGTCCACGGCTCTTGGCAAAACTGTTTGACCGTTGCGGCTGAGCGACCAAACTCGACTGCCAGCAACTAAAAATTTCTTTGTAACTGCTGCTGTTGCTGCTGCTTTATTGAACTGGTTGAACTGCACTTGTTCGCCGCCGCTGCGGGGCAACCGCAGCTGGCGAATGTTGCGTTTCAACTGATGATGGTAAACTTATACAACTTAGACGGGGACTTGCACAAGGAGAACTGCTGTGTGCAGTTACGGGACCTGGACAAACTTCAAAGCGTACCAAACAATAGCAAAGCAGCGACGCAGCAGCATCGTTGTGGCGACGTCAACGTCGCACACTTTGGCAAGGTGAAGGTGGGACGCCAATCAATGAGAGCGATAGAGAGCAGACAATGGTGCGTCGGCGCGCTGCTGCTGCAGTACGACATAGAAATGCCCGAGCATTGGGTGCCAGACGATGACGACGCGACGGCAAAGACAACGAAGACGACGAGGCGTTTCGTTGAGTGCATTGGCATAGTAAACTTTTGTACGAGGCGCCGTCGTCGACGTAGTCGCAAACGCCTGCATAATATTTTACAAGCAGCGAGCGCACGAGCGCACGAGACCTCAAAAGAGCGTGAGAGCCGACAGCAGGGCTCTCAATTTGCATTGTGGGTTGTAAACGAATGCCGTTAGATGCGCACTTGACGTTGTCGCCGTCGACGTCGCTGGCGTTGCTCATCAACAAGTCAGCGACAGCGTCGGCGACGCTGACTGCGACGTTAACGTTGATGCGTCGCTGCTTTTACTTTGCAGTTACAACAACAACGAAAAGAGACGCGCACAAAGGAGTTCCCCGAATTTTCGACTTTGGACTTACAAATAAAAACTGCGAAAAATAATAAATAATTATTATTCATAACGTGCACATAAATATATCAAAGAAAATGCAGCAAAAGCGACGCAGTCATCGAATAACACAATGCACTTGCCTGTAAGAGCGAAAGACAGACAGAGAGAGAGAGAGAAAGGGAGTATGAGAGAGCCGCTGCAGCGGCAGCGCAGTCATTGAATGGCGCCAGCAGCGACAGCGGAAGTAAACGGGAAAGCTTCAATTTAGCCGGCATTTTGCAGTGCATCCGCTCGGCTGAGCACAGCCGAAGTTCCTGGGCTGTGTTTGCCTTTTGTGTTTTTTTCTTTTGGCTGGGTTTGTTTGTAAGAGCACGCGTTCAGGACTTAAGAGCATGTATGAACGCTCTCTTTAGTGAGGCAGGTCAGTTGGCGACAGCTGACAATGACGCGTTTTGCAATGCGGCGCTCAGCAGTTGACGACAGGAGCATTATTTTTTTTCCCTCTCTTCTCACACACACAAACAAAACGCTGCTGCTGCTGCTGCTACTGCCTGAGCATTATTAGATTTATCATGTTTTTGCGCTTAAGCAGATGCCTGCGCCGCTGCCCGCTGTCCTCTGCCGTTGACCATAAACTGTTACTGCGCGACGATGACTGGGTACGTTTTATGACTACTCTCCTTCTTCTTTTCTCGGGGCTTCTTCCTGTGGACTCTGTGCTCATCATTATTTGCGCGCCCCGAATTTTGTGCTTTGGCTTTTTTCTTTATATTTTTTTTGTCTGGAGCTGGAGTGGGGGGGACTCCAGCTCCTCTTCTGCTGCAGTTTATGTTCAGCGCTGACTTTTCATTATTATTATTAGCGCATCTTGAGCTCAACAGCTACTTAAGCAAGTGTAAGTGTATCTCAGTGTGTGCGCGTGTGTGTGTGTTTATTTGTGTCTGTGTCTGTGTGCAATTGGCATGCAAATATTTAATTAGCTTCTTGAAGCTGCTGCCAAGCTGTTGCCAAACATGACGCTTGATTAATTCAAGTGTACCTCATTCAATCCAATTTATTTTTTGTGTAACTCTTTAATAATAGTCGCCGTGCTAAGCTAGACAAACAATTAAATTAGCGAAAACAATTTCAGAGCTTTTGGCACAAACTTTGAACAGAAATTATTATTAAATTTTCGACCAGCAGCAACATAACGCAGACATTGACAGCTTTTGCTATTCATGCTTGTGCACATGTTGTCGCCCTTTAACCGCGCACAAAATTTCATATGCCAAATTTTGCGAAAATAATATGCGTTTCACAAAACTATGCAAAATATTCAGTAATACACTGGGCGAAATCAAATGCAATTTGACAGTAATCGTTTATTTTAACGATTTCTTGTCAACTTTATCTAACTAAATTGATTAATAACTTGAATTTTTTTGTGTGTATTTTAAATTCAACTGTGTGTGTTTTGCTTTTGGTGGGTGCATGTGTTTGTGCATTAGTTTGGCGATTTTCAAACTGCATTTTAGGTATTTTGTCGCTAAATTGAGTTCCGGTTTAACGATGGAGCTGTTGTTTAGGTATTTAGCTGATGGCACTAAAGCCCCAAACCAGACTAAATGCATTTTGCTGTTTCGGCCAATATGCGTATGAAATGTATTTAAGCTTGATTGTAACAATTTCTCATAAACCAAAGTTTATCTAGATATAGTAACAATACGATAAAAATAAGTTATATTGATGGATCGTTAGATAAAAATAAAGCCTTCCATTAAAGCATATTATTGTTCGCTTTATTTAAGTATATATATACAAATTGTACAGAAAGCAACTAATAAAGATAGAAAGAAAATTGCTTGCAATTAAAAATCCAAAAATTATGTTGCCAAAAAATTTGCAAACGGCTGCTGCTGCCATTGCGGCAGTAACAAACAAGAAGTTGGCAGCAATTAGCAATGATATATATATATATTTTATTTACCATTTTTGGCATTGCCATTAACACAAAGCCCAGCAAATGCCAGGCACAAAATAAATTACCAACAACAAGAGAAATAATTTAAAATCAGTATGAAAATAAAAAAAAAAATATGAAAAAAAAAATCTATATAAATTTTAGTATTTATTTGGGCAGATATTTTATGTGCAACTAATGGCATTGCAACATTGTTGAACGCCACCGGGAGAGCGCCTAAATTAAACATTAAAAGCGATGCAAATCAGACGAATCCCCTGGCTATTTCAATTGCCAACAAAACTATTCGCTATATAAGCTAAAAGCTTGCACACATTAAAGTTATGCGCCACGACCATTAGCCGACTCACAAAATATGCGCAAAATATTCAAATGCATTCTAAATAAATATGAGCATTTTATAAATAGTATAACAGCAGCAGCTAACAAAAATTGCACAAAAAGATACGCGCGACAAAAACAACAACAAAAAAAAAACAAAATGCATATTCAAATGCAAAACAAAAGCAACAGTGGGAAAATAGGAATGCTTGAAAAGGCGATTGATCAACGATTAGATACCTCTTTCTTACATTCAGCCCAAGCTAAGTGCAAGTGTTTCCATTATGAAGAAGGTTTTATACCAAGAACTTCGACTTCAAAAGCAGCAAATAACTTTCAAACTCTAAGAACTATGTAAAACGCCTATTAAACCCCTGCCAAATACTTTCTAGGGTAGCTAGAAATATCATTCGATGCGACACGCACTCGTTATATTCAAATGGATTAACTTTGATCAGATGCAAATGAAGAGGGCAGCAGGGGGGGAAGTAGTGGCACGGTGTCAAGGGACGCGACTGGGGCACAAATTGAGCTAATTGCACACTAGATATACCTACATACATACATACAGACAGCAACGAGAGGGAGAGTGAGCAAGCGATAAAGGTGGGGAAATTGCGTAAAGGACACAAACACACACATTAATAGGCTTTCGCATTAGCATAAAGTGCAGCAAAGCATTGTCAGCCTCTCAAAGGACCAACCGACGAGAAGCCAACCAGATTGACAATCGTTAGGAAAACAACAGCGCCGAAAAAAAAGGAAAAACCCACCGAAATTACACTATCAGACAGCAAAGTCTATGTATGTATATGGAGCAGACGGCAATCAGACAATTTGATTGACATGCCACAATCAAAACACAACTGTTCGCAAATTGACTTCAATTATGTAGCGTGAAGAGAGGATTGAATTGACTATTGAAAGTTAAAGTTTAATAAAACGATCTCTCGACACAGCAAAAGTTTAACAATTAAACACAAACAAATCTCTCAACTTGTTTGTCTGCAAATTAATTTAGTTGAAATCAACTTTTTTTTTTTGTTGTGTGTGCAATAAAATTCCAGCTAAAGCCAAACAGTGAACTTAATGACAGCGCAGTTAGCCACAATGCCAACTGCCAACTGTCACACTGGCTTAAATTACGAGCTGACAGGTGTCATACGCAACTTTTACTCGAACTGTTTGCACTTTTTGTGAAGGGTGCAAAAATGGATGCAGAATGAAAGACTAACTAATTGAAAAGCATTGCACGCCGTGCACAACTTGACGTATACTTAATCTTCTCAAAAAACAGCACACACAGGGAGTATAAATGTGTGTGTGCACTTCAATGTCGAGCAGAGCATATCACATCAAATGGGTTAACTGGCACAAACTGAAAAACTGAAAAGCGTTGAAGATTCAATGCAAATATAAACAAATCAGGCGCGTGTGGAAAGAGAGAGATAAAGAGAGAAAGGGTAAGGTATTGGGTAGGAAAACCAAACTCAGCAGTGTTAGAAAGTGTGTTGTGTAAGGGTGGCGGTGGCTGTGCGGGTTTGTTGATGCACTAAAAAAACTATTCAAGCTACTGAGTTTAGAATTCTTAACAGTGAGCTGCCTTTTTCCACAGTGTAGATACTTTACTTCTTCTTCGACTTGTTGTTGTTGTTTTTTTTGGGAAAAACGCCGCAGATCAGCAGAAAACTGCCGCCAGCTGGGCCAGGCATACAAAACATATGGAAATTACATTTGCACAAACAACAACAACAGCAACAACAACAACAATAGCTCAACCAAAAAGAAAAGCTACAAACATTTTCCATTGCAGCATTTTTCGGTTCAAGTTTTCGTATAGGCATTTTTGTGTGTAGATTTTAGAAAATGAAAACTTGCAACTGCCGCAGCAGCAGCAGCAACAACAAGATTACGAAAATGTTCTAGTGTGGGGCAGGGGGTGTAGCGGTTGTGGATATGTGTGCTGCCTTAGCACTAGTGCTAGGCCACACAAGTGCGGCCAGAAAAGCACTTAATCATCTTAAACCGTTGTTTGCACGGCTTGCCGCAGACGTGGCTGCCACAAATACACACACACACACACAAACAAAAACACACACACATATTGCGGCACACTTTAGTGCTACACATGTTTTCATACGCTGCGTTGTACGCAAAAATAAAACAGTTACCAACAAAAGCCCCCCTAAAAAAAAATAGAAACAAAAACTCTACAAGGTATGCCCAATTTCAAATACCTTCTACACTGTGAAAATCATCCACGTTTCAACTCAAACTATTAGGTAACTGTGTACAGGGTATATCCCAGCAAAAGCTTCGCCTAAAAACTATTTAGCCTTTACTGGCAACTGCCGCCCACAATTGACCAGCTGCGCAGCTAACTAAACTATCTTTTCAGGTACCCTAACCTTACCCCCAAACCAAACCTTTCTGCCACTGGCAACCACACATTTCATGCAGGATGGAAAAGCTAAACCGCATTTAGCGCGCGTTTAGTGGTCGCCATTTTGCCTGTTGTCGTACCAAAGCACTCTCTCTCGACCACCCCTCTTCGATTTATGCTATGAAAATATGCCAGTGTCTAAAGTTGTAAGTTGCCACGCCCACACAGCGACGCCTAAGCAAACAGACAGGCAGGCAGCTTTCAAGTGGGGCTGTTTTCGTTAATTAAAAAATTTTGACTTGCTTATATGCAAATCAATTACCTGCAAGAACCAAAAGAGTCAAGAGAGAATACTCTCGCTTGCGGCACGAATGTTGCAAGTCCTGCCGTAGCATCAACATCAGGCAACAGCCTGTGGCCAAAAAGCCCAAAGCAATAAGCGACATGCGGTTCACATTTTTGACTTTTAAACGTGTTTGTGTGTGTGATATTTTGATTTGCATCTGTTTGTGGCAAGTTTTGCCTCAGCAAGTAACCCAAAAATTCCTTAATTTAACAAATTTAAAGCAATTCAAAAAGTGTTTAGCAATAACAATTCAATAAAATATTTATATACTTACATAACTCAGTTTGTTTGATGACGTGTGATATAAAAACTGAGTAAAAGGGTTCGTTTCGCTGTGGCCTGAAGCAACAGTTTTATTTACGCTGCATGTCTTGGGAAAGTTAGCTGTTAGCGCGTAAAAATTGTGGCTTGGGAAATGCTTTCTACATATTGTTTGAGTGCCTAAAGGAGAAAAAAAGAACAGCAGCGACTCAAGTTGAGACAGCCCTTTGAATTTTGAACCCCAATTGAGTTCGAGAGGCCAAAAAAAAAAAGAATGAAAGACTTTTAGATATGCTGAACTTAATAACTAAAGAGATTTTGGATCTTTAAACAAGATGACAAACTAAATTCAAAACTAAAGAGTTGAAAGTATTCTAGTGAAAGTTTAAGTTAAGAAGCCTTTTATTGATGTCTCATATTTCTAGGGTATATTTAACGCAAAAACTTGTGCCGCGTTCAGGCTGCAGAAAAGCAGCAAAACAACTAAAAGTCAAATAAACAATTCAACTGAACGCTGTCAACAGCAAAAGGGAAAAGACAAGAAGTAGGAAAATGGTAAGACGAGGCGAGCAAAGGAACTCAGCAGCAGCAGCAGCAACAGCAGCAGCATCATCATCGCTCATAATACAAACAAACACACACACACCGAGAGAGACAGCAACGAGGATGAAGACAAGTAGCTAGCTTTTAGCAAGGAGCCAAGGCAAGCAGGCAGCAACAAGAAGCAAGCTGAGGCGTCTGGCTTGTGCCACATAGTTTCATATTTCGCTGCTTTTGCATGTTTTATTTATTGTTTTCAGCGCTGTCTTCGCCTGCCACTTCAGTCCTTGGGCAAAGGTTACAACTCTTGACTTTAATTGTTAACAAGTGACGGGCGCTGGAGCTTAAATTATTGAATGCCAAATGCGGAAGTTGCTATGCTGCACTTGCAGCTGCAACTATGAAAAATGTTCCAAGCATATTTCACCTAACATAACTCCATGCGCACTATTTTCTGCTTAAAAAACAGATTCTGTGAAAGAGAGAAAGCGCGTCTTGAAAATATGATGATGGATGAGTGTTGCATGTTGTGTGCCTTGATTAAAGCGTGCAACATTTTTGGTGGCACATTAATGAGGTCAGTAATACACATACACACACACACACACAAACAGGCAGGACTTTTGACTTCTTGCAGCTAATAGTCGCCGCCAGGTGTGGCATGCATATTAGACGCAAAGAGAAGATGCTCTGCCACATAACAAGAAGCTAACAGCAGGTGGCATAACATCATTAGTCTTCATCGCTGTCTGCCAACATGTCTCTGATGTGTATGTGATGAGCCTATGCTGCGTATACATAATACGTATACGTTGCGTTGGCCATATATCTTATATGACAACGCTGGGAATGCGACCAGGCTTGCCAGAACTGCGACAAATACGTCAGGAAGAAATTCTCTTAGTTTGTTTGAAGAAGCGAAGAAGTAACTCGGGCTGTTAGACGACAACTTCAGCACTCCAAGAAACTGAAAAGCAAACAAGTCAAGCTGCCTTTGATTGAAGGTCTTAGACTTACAGCATACTCTGTGAAAAGTAAAAGGAGCAAACAAATGAATCTTTTTGTTCTAACCAACTATTATACCCCATGCCCGCAATAAAAGCTTTGCAAGGATATCTACGAGAAAAAAAAAGAAGTGAAAAAGTGAAAAAGTTTGCCTTCAATTAACTTTGATGTGTTGAAATTCAGCCGCAGGCTTAAAAATAATTAATTGCTGTTGTTGTTGTTGTGTGTGCGCTTTGCGTTTTGTCTCCTGTAAGATGTATGAGGTGTGCGCGAGTAAGGGGTGAGGGGGGAAGAAAACATAAAAGTATGCTGAGTCTTGCCACTTGACACTTGACGCTGCCTGCCGTTGTCTCCACATTGTTGCCGTTGTCAAGTGTTTTGTTTTGTTGTTGCATTGTGTTGCGAAACTGTTTGTTAGAGTTAAATTTAAAACTCAACTCCAGCACTGCCAGCTCTTTTGTCACCAATGAATCATGAATGGGCCAAAGGACGTGAACGAGTAAAGAACAGGACACGATATCAATGCAAATTAAAGTGGCCAACGCTTGCGCTGGCCAATTGACGTGGCAGCCAGCGGTTAGAGCAGAGCCAACTTGCTGTGTCCAAGTCACATTTGAAATTCAATGAATTTTTATCCAACAGCAGAGTTGCTGCGGCTTAGATGAATTACAGCAGGAGAGATGTGGCACCTGCAACATGTCAATTGGCCAGGCAGCAGGCAGCAGCAACAAGGAGCCTGTAGGACCTGTCATAGCAAAGCTTTTGCATTATGAATGATTTTGGTTTGGCAAATTTGCCACAAAACCATTTTGCCATTTAAGTTGAATTCAATTTTGCGACACGACACTCGACTCTGACGAATGTCCTTAAAATGTGCCATAAATTCCAATGCTCGAAAGCAGTAAATTGTACGCTAATTATGCAGAGTGCCAGAATGCATTTAACTCAACAGAGGCAGAAAGAATTTTAGGGTTTTTTTTTTACTATATGATTCATGTGCGTTGTTTTAACTGTTTATGATTGCATTTAAAGTTATGCTGTAGTTGAGCTTGCATATCATATTGTAGGCCAATAAGCAAAGTGGCCAAATGGCCAAGTGGCAAAGTGGCTAGAACAAGAGTTGAGTAAACATGCAGCTTTGATAATGGCTCAGAGGAATTGACAGCTCAACAAGCCACACACAAAACAAACAAGCAGAACATTGCGTATACGCAATAAACAATTAACAACATGCAAACAAAATGCAATTTGACATGACCTCAGAAGGATGTAAGCAACTGAATCCTCAAATTCCTTGAGGAACTTGGCAAAACAAATGGCAATTAATTTGATTTGGCAACGTTGCGTATGTGCAATGTATTCCTAAAAACCTATTCCCACAACGTAGGAGCAACTTGTCAAGTGACGCCAATTAATAAATCAATTTTTGTTGTTATTTAATTTTGCATTTATTTTCTGTCATTCAACTGAAAAGCGAGAGAGAAAAGTGTTAGCTGGCAAGGCAAATCAATTGCCAAAAATCAACAACTGACTTTGTCTTGACCCTGTGTCTGAGCGAACGTAAGTTTCTTGGCTACTTGAGCAATGAGCAAAAAACAGCCAACACAGGAAATTCAATTAGGAAATCAACGTAAAACGGCTTCTTCAACATGGCAAGCAGAAGCAGAAGCAAAAGCAGAAGCAGCAAAGAAAGAGCAGTTATACCCTGTGCAAACAGAAAAGGCTTGTAGTAGTTTAAGTTGTGTTTTAGTTGGGGCATGTGAATAAGAACTTCGGCACAGGGTATAACAAGAAGTCATAAACGTTTCAATTAAATCAAGCTAGCATGTTGTTGGTCATAATGCTTGACACGCGCAAGTTTCAATCTACAGCTTACAAACATAAATCATTGTGGCTATTTTTGTACATATTTGTAAGACGCAAGACGAACGAAACAGTTAGGTACGCTCTGAAGCTTGCGGCGTTCCATCAGGTAAATGAACTAAAAGTGAACAACAGCAGCAGCAACAGCAACAGCAACATATGAAAGATCAGTGAGCAAAATTAGATTGCCGCACACACTTTCCGAAAAGAGAAGAATGATAAAGTGAAAAGTAGCCGTTGAAGACAACGACAAGGGCCGCATTTAAATGCGTTTCATTAAAAGCTCCAAACGCTGGCTCATTCATACACAGAGAAACAGCTGAGCTGCGGCCAAGATTATGCAATATGGCAAGAACGGTAAAAAGTAGCTGGCTCATTTTTACAGCTGTTGACGCTGGCAGCGAGATTGACTTTGGCTCTGCGTTTACTGCATCGTTTGGCTAACCAAGCGGCACCAAAACCCACAAAAAAAAAAACAATGTTTACCCGCAGCTTGAAGTGTTAAGTGGCACGCCTCGCCTTGCTTTGGCCGCAAAGCGAATGTAGTACAGTAAAGTTGACGGACAAGAGAACTAATCATTGAATGAGTTAGAAATATGAAAGAGTTACAATTAGTCTTGTTTCACTGTAGCTAGATAGCATTGAACATGCATTCACTTCCTCTATGTTTGTGTTGGTTTGTCTAGCTTCTGTTGTTGTTGTTGTTGTTGTTGCTGCCGCGCTGACTGCACAACAAAGTCGCAAGTCTGCGAGTCGCCGTTGTTGCCACTGCCGCTGCCACTGCCACTGCCATTGCGACTTGAATTTTGGAATGCGGAGAAAGTAGGCCGCTTGATCGTCTGCCTGCTGACTGCTTCTTTTCGCCTCTCTCGCTCTCTCTCTTTCGTTCTCTCTATCTTTTGTTTCTAACGCTAGCGTCGTCGTCGTCGTCTTCATCGTTCTGCTGTTGCTCGCTTGTCGCGTGCAACATTCCATGCAACATATAACATGCAACAACAGCGGCAGCCGCACACAGAGAGAACAGTTAGACAAGCTTTAGCTGTTGCAGTTCCGTTTGTTGCTGCTGCCAAGCGGATTTTGAGCCACTAATTGGTCTCAATGTGTCTGGCAACGGATCTGGCTGGCGGATCATCATTATCGCGATCATCATTATTATTGCCATTATAGAGATGCAAGGTTGTTGCCACATTGAACGAGCGAAAAAGCTATTAAGTAGTTGCAACATCGTTGCATTTATGAGGCAGCAGACACTTCAAACTTTCCACACCCTCTTCGATGACAGTGTGACCTAGGCTCGTGTACAGAGTGAGAAAAAGGTGTAGAGAATTATGCTTAAACAGTTTGTTTCTCTTTGTTTTTCCTTAGTGCATCTCTATGTGGGTCTGAGTCTTTAAGCCGCCTTTCATTTGCTGTTGAAAGAGTCGCCTACTGCTTATAATGTTGCATTAGAAAGCAGCAGCTATAAACAGGCACTCACAACAGCAACATTTAAACTCATAAATGTTTTATACATGTTGTGAAAAGCAAAATAAAAAACCATTAAAAATAAATCTTAAGACAAATGAGAAGTGCTTCATAGAGCAATGAATATTTGTAATAAGCCAGACAGACTTTTAAGTTTCGTTTAACTAACTTTAAAAAGTTTAAATCAATAAGTTGAAGTCTCTGATTTGATTTTAAATCACAAGTAGCAAGTTGTAGTTTTGTATTCATAATTGTATCTCATAGATATGACACAAAGTTGTTGCTAATATTCGCAAAAGCCACCGCCAACTGTCCCACACACCCGCTACGCTCCATAAACAGCAAAGCAGCTGCTGCTGCTGTGTAGAAAACAATGCGAGAGCGAAATTCAACACTCTATAAACGCCCCACATATCCCCACCATTCCCTGTCGCACTCAATGCCAAAGAGATAGAAAAAGACAGCAAAACAAAAAACCAAGTACTTAAAGTATTTTTTTTTTTCAACTACTTAACGAGTGTGAGAGTAATTTTGTGCGTGTGTGTGTGTGCTTTTCTGAGTAAACCAATTATACAAACATACGCAATCTACATTTAGCAAAAGCAAAAAAGATGTTGCTTTTATTTTTGAACTACAACTACTTTAATGTATGTGTGTGTGTATATTTCTTTGCATTTAACCGGAAGTTCATTTACCTTTTGCCAAACTAGCGCCGTCAAAGAGAGAGAGCAATGATCATATTCGCTCTCCCTCTCTCTCTGATTAAAGAAATGCTCTCATAGCGCTTACGACAACGACCACAAAACGAACTTGACACACTGACGCAGTTTTTATGCTTATGCAGGCACTGAGATCGTAAAACGGGCAGAGAGACAGAGACAGAGAAAGAGAGAGAGCAGTGTGAGCTGCTGCAGTTGCAGACACTAAAGCCGCTCTCTGCGTAACTGTTAAGCAAATATTTATGTAGAGACGCGTCGCGACGCTTGCGTCGTTGCGCTTTCTGTTTGTCATTTGATTTATTTGCCGTTTGCACTTGAATTCTTTGCGGTTTCTTAGCGTAGTTTTCTGCTCTTTACCATTTAACTTGTTTAACTGCACTTGTTAGCCCGGTCTCTCTCTCTTTTGCAAATGCTGTTGGAAATTACAGTTAACGTTAGACGCCTTCTCCCGTTAAGTAGCCAGGCTTAGCCAGCCTCTATCTCTCCTCTCTCTCTCTCGCTCCCTGTCTGTCTGCGGCTTGCTTTTACCTTTTTCAGCTGAATGGTCTAAAAATAGACGCTTGCCTTATTAAGCTGCGCTCTGTCAGCCTTCGCAAGCCCAAGTCTCAAGTGACGTCAGCGCCTTGCAAGACAAACAAAAACAAAACACGATCAGTTAATTAGCCAAACTTCAAGTGTTACTTTAAAGTTCAGCCTGTTGTTGTTTAACGCTCAACATACAAGACAAGTAGAAAAACTATTCTTTTCATATTCAAATAACTATAATTCAACGCGATTACTGCTTGCAGTTTATAACAAATTCAAGTAACTTTATTTACCAATATCTTGAGCAAAAATCTACCCGCTCAACGCTATAAACAACGCTTTAAGCACGCTTTATAAACAACTTGCAAACAAAGACCAAACAATGCGTAAGAAAAAACGAAAGAGACACTAAACCTACAACTCCACCAAGCAGCCGGAAAAAAAAACTTTTCCAACATAATTTACAAATTTTTTTAATGACACACACACAAACACACTCAAGGCAGTTGGGCATGCCATGCAAAGCCATAACTTCTACCTCCAACTCAATGCTTAATCCACACCCAAAACCCAAAACCCAATCCCCTTTTAGCCACATTGTTGTGTTAATTAAATGTCAGACGTGAGAAAATTGGCGCCATATTGGATTTTATCTGACTGAGCTGCGGTACCCTGACGCACAACACAAACACACACACACACACTTTGCATACGCATGCATATGTATGTGGGTGCAACAGCAGCAACCAAACACCCTATCTCATACCCTTAGCCAACAACCAGTTCAATCCTCTTTGCTGCTGCTGCTGTTTGCTGCTTATCTGCCTTTTGGCTTTTGGCAAATTAATGAGCCACCTTCTGTCGCTGCTGTTGCAGTTGCCAATCTACAAGCCCCCCCTGCACCACCTCCAATGCAATACCTTTTTTTTTGTGGTTTTTGTTGTTGTTGTTTCGCATGCGCCTTTTGCGAAACCAACTTATAAGTAAAACATGTAATTTCAATTTTGTGGCTTTTGCAATTGTTGTTGTTGCTGCTGCTGCTGCTGTTGTTGTTGCACCACATCGCGTATGCAGGACAGGTTTTTTTTTGGTTGCTGTTGTTACCCCTACCCTTTGGGGTTGGCCAACTGATTTGTGGAGCGCCGAACCGGCAACGTCGACAGTCAAAAAATTGAAGTTGATAATAATGCAGTGCGATTTCTTTTTGTGGGCACCGCCTCATGATGTAAGCAGAGGGCGTGACAGCCTGCACCCTTCGCTTGCTAACCCTTTATCCACTACCCTAGGGGGTTTGCTTTTGGGCAAGATAAGAGAGAGAGAGAGAGAGAGAGAGAGAGAAAGAGCGCGCGCGCGCGCTTTGGCGGCCCTGCAGTTCATATGTCAAATTTTTTGGCACATGTCCAAAATAAAAATACATGAGGCCCAAACGAACCAAACAACAACTCCAACAACAACAGCAAGAGCAGAAAAAGTGGCCAGCAGACTCGTAAAAATCAACAGAGTGCAGGAAAGAGAGCGAGAGGGAGGAGCGTTGGTACGAAGGGCTTGTTCAGGTCGTCAGCAGTTCTTGGTTGAGTGTTGGAAAACAGCGACGCCACTTAGCCAAACACAGTGGAACCCCAAAAAGCGACAAAACAAATGGACAAGCAACCAACAAAAAAGAAACCCCTACTCTGTATTTTTGTCCATATCCGCTGGGCGATCCTGACTCTCTCTCTCTCTCTCTCTCTCTCTCTTTCTATCTGAGTGTGAGTGTATGTGTGTGATGCAACGGAAACGGATGTTCGTATTTGCACTTTTGCATTTTCGCTAAATGCGCAATTTTGTTATGCGCCAGTGGCTAACGGGCCACGCCTACCTCTATCTAACGCCTCTTCCTCTTCCTTTCGCTCTGGCTAACTATCTATCTCACAACGCCCACAACCGACAACAGTTCCGTTATTTTTACAAGACACTTGGCATATGCGGCGTATGTGTAATGTCTGCTTTGTGTTTTTTTCTCTCTCTATTTTTGTTTTTTTGGTTTTTGGTTCGGTTAGCCAAGCATTTTTCTAATTACTTGAAAGCCTCCCAAAAAAAAACTATATAGATATGTGTAAATGTATATGGAAAGAATGTTTGAATGATGAGTGTAACGAAACGAATGCTTCTCATAAGTTGCCAAAGATGATGCAAGTCTTTAGGCTAATTAACGGGCTGTAGGCTGGTATGGGTAGGGGAAGGGGGTTCTGGCTGAGACAGTGGCTCAATTTGTGGCTGAGACAAAGCTCGAAAAAGTTGGCCATAATCAAATTGCATTTTGTGAATGTTTTGCAGCCTTGCAATCAGCACAGAAAACTAAGAAGCAACAAAGAGTACAGAACAAAATTAAAGAAATAACAAGCACGACTTATAGATATCCTATAAATCGAAGAGTATTAAACAAATCAAGCTTAAGTTGATAAGAATATTCAATTCATTGAGTATTTTTTAATGAATACTCTTCCAAAGAAAGGTAACTTCAAACTAGGAATTAAGTTTTCCTACAACCAAAACCCCTTTTCAATCATTCCATTTCTACAGCGCATTATAACAATAAGGGCACCAAAACAAAACAAAATACTAAAAAAAAAAAATTTGCTGTATTTTGTTGTTTTTTGTCGAGCTGGAAGCAAATTTAAAATGAAATACAAACGTTCTGGCTGAATGGCTTGACATGGACTTAAACCGGAAACGGAAACGTAAACATTACTTTCAATATGGCAAAGTGGCTGACAGAGCGAGTAAGAGAGAGAGACTGAGAAAGAGAGATAGCAAGAGAGGCCTGTGCAATGGGCGTATGAAAACCACAGAACTCGTCCCACAAAATGGTGAATGTTCAGTTTGCTATCCTTTTGCTGGAATGCTTATGTCCTGTCCAGTTCAGTTTGGTTCGGTTCGGTTCTTTTCTGTTCTGTTCTGTCAGGCCTCAAAAACGCAAACTGCATACGAAATGCGTATGTGTCGCACGAAAATAACCCCACCCCCTAAAAAAAAAAAAAAGACACCAGCGGACAAAGCAAGGAGGGCAAGTGGATGTTTTTGGGGCGCAATCTTTTTGCTGGACATTACAATAAATCTAAAATAAATATACAACAAGAACGAGCAGTAGCAACAGCAGCAACCATGATGATGACGAGAATGGGCCTGAAATACTAACACAAACACCGCTACACACACACACAAACACATAAAATAAACAATTTTTACGATGTGGCAAAACGAAAATGACTTTTGCAAGTTTTTCGGTTTGCTTTTTCATTTTTATTTCTTGCCTTTTGTTTTTGTTGGCATTCTTTTCTTGCAACTCATTTCCTTCGGCTTTGCTTGGACTTTTGGTTCGTAAAATTAGGTGCAAAATGAGCACACAAAATAAATTTTCAATTGCAACAGCAAGCAGCCTCCCAGCCCCTACCATGAAAGAACAAGAAAAACAAGGCAACAAATACAATGAGCCACAATAATAATGGCCAGTTGGACAAGTAGGCAGGAGAGCTCAAGGGTAAAGGGAGGCATCGTAGCAAGGAGCGAATGAAGTGGCAATCGTTCAATACATCAGGACAAAAGCACACCGACTCTTGAGATACTCTGTGAATAATAAAAGAATAAAGCTAACTACAATCAGAATAGATTGATATGTATACTACACAAAGATATAGATACGAAAAGTTTGAGCAGTCTCTTTCAGTATTATTTCCAAACCTAAGCTTATCAATTTGTAAAGAGCATGCAAATCAATAGAAGCTTAAAAGGTTTTACCTGTTTCGTTTTTTCATTCTTGTATTTTTATGGTAATTTTATGGCTTTTGTTTTACGATCGACAGACTTGAAGTAGGTAACTACCTAAAGCAGCAAAAGGAAAATAGACAGAGGCAGAACGAGAGAAAGCAATGTAAAAGTCGAGTGTGGCATAGCAAGCATTTAATAACATATGGTTCAGGCGTTTAATATGCATAATTGTTTAGCATGCAGCATCGAAATGCTTGCCAGCCTCTAAATCTGCAATAAGCCACACAACAGCCATAATACACAAGACAAATACAAAACAAACACACACAGAAAACGAAGGCAAGCAGACAACTTTATGTTGGCTGCCACAAAATTTATGCGTGCTTAGTGCAATGTGCGTAAAATGTGTGTGCGTGTATGTGGGTGTGTGTCTTGTGCTATTGCTGCAGCTTGACAGGATTTGCAGTGTAAATGCGTTAATCTCTAGTCTTGGCATCAAAATAACCTGAAACCTGGTAACAAAACAATTAAAACAATATGCAATTTTGATATGTTTATTTGTTGCTGTCAGAGTACACACACACACACACTGACACCCCCATCCCCTACTCCTCCTACAACTGCAGTTAGTTTACATTGGGCAGCATCCTTTGGGTGCAGCAACAGCAAACCGACAGTAGCATTGGCAACTTTAGCTGCAGCTGCAACTGCAGTAATTGCATTTAGTTCAGGACTCTTAACTTGCTTTCTCAGGGAAAACAAAACCAAAACGAAGTGTTTGTGTTTGTGTGAGTGTGTTGTGACATTATGTTTAGCTCAGTTGGCAAATGCTTTTCATAAGCACAGATGTCTATATCGTGACGGACTTTTAACTCTTACAATAACTAAGAGAATGTGTGCTTAGATGCACTGTAAAAAACTTGTATTTACTTACCCATTGCAAGTAAATTGTGTAATCAGAGGAGTAATGTGGTGTACCACGAGTAAGTCACCAAAATGTGGGCCTTTCTGAAAAAAAAGAAAAAATAAATATTAAAATAAAGTTTATTTACAGTAAACTTTCTTAAAGTGTATCGTTCTTACTAAGCTTTGTCTGTGTTATTGTCTTAAGCTAATTGCAATCAAATGCAAATTGCTTTAAATTGTATTTACTATAAAATACTATAGCAAAATCTATGCACAAAACCGCCAAACAAATGCAGTATAAGCTTATTCTTTCTTTGAGGTTATATGCGGTTCTGCCACGCCCACATGTCGATGACAACAATCAATTGTCAACAAATTGAGCGCTGCATAAGCCTGCCACGCCTGCTGCACCCAAAAAGTTGCAACTGCAGCAATTGCAATTTTCGGTCAATTTTCTACATAATTTTTGTGGTCATTTATTGTGCGTGCAGGCCAGAGTGTGTGTGGGTGTGTGTGTGTGCCACGCCCACTACTGCAGCCTCTTTATGTGATTAACTTTTCAAACTGTTATTGTTGTTCTTGTTCTTGTTGCATGCGGCAAACAAAAGTCAATGGTTAATTTATGGCTTGCCGCTGTTGTTGTTGTTGCTGCTTCTGTGGCGAATGCGTCAAACGGAAAATACATTTTTCCTGTAATTTTGTGCTTTGTTTGGCTTGTGACAGGTTTTTTTTTTCTTTCTGGGCCAGTTGAAGCCAAATTGTCGCAAGACTTGATTAAAATTCTTGTGGATCTTTCGTTAGGCCAACTAACTGAGGGGTGAACTAAACCTGAATGCGCCGAAAAGTCGGCTAAGCATTTAGCATGGCAATACCCTGTAGACTGGAGAAGACGCTTCAGAGGATCCTTTGGAGTCTCATGGAAAAAGCTACAAAAGTGTTTGTCTTGTTTATGTTTCAGTGAAAATCTTCTTCTACTTTACAGGGTATTTTAAAACAGTTGTCTCTTGTTTTTCTTTCATCAGGCCTGACCAGAAGTTGTTTGGCTATTTGGCTGCCACGCTTGTTGGCAATTTAACAAACATATCCGCATTAAGGTTAAAAACTTTTAATTGTTTGCTTGTTGCGAGAGACAAACACACACAATACACACACCCATTGAAACTTTGGGTCACAGCTGGTGACTTCTTGGCGGCGTTTTTACCACACACAACAACAGAAAACAGAACAAAAAAAAAACTCAAAAAAGGGGCGCACTAATTAAAATTCGCGCGCAATTCGCGTTTGGTCAACCAGCAACAGCAACAACAACAACAAAACCTTAGCAGAAATGTCATTTCTTTTTCGGCTGTTTTTCGAGGTAGATGAAAGGGTAAGAAGGAAGGGAAGGTGATTGTTTAAGGGGTGCTAGTTTGAGGGCCACTTGTATGCTCTTCGCAAATGCCCAACAGCATTTTTCGGCCATTTTACGTACTTGGCTTGTTATTAATTTTTTTGCCTTCCTTTTGTTTCTCTCTTTCTTTCTCCATCGCACATTTTCACTCGTTTTTTGGTAGCTTTTGTTTGCTGGTTGGATGCTGGGAAAGAACAAGAACAACAACATCAACAAAACTGGCTCAAAACTCAACTGGACTTGTATGTTACTTGTGCGAATCCTTTTTGAATCCTCTTTTAGTTGTCTTTGTTGTCGTTGTTGTTGCAGGACATTCTAATGAAGTTTACCCACAGCAATTGTTTAGCAAACGTGCCTTGGCCTGCGTTTAAGCGATTTTTTGTCAACGCGCGCACAAAACTCGACTACTGTTTGGATGGAGGTAAATAGAGAATATATACTTTGAACGCTACGATTTGTATACCCTGTAAAGAGCGTTGAGATCGAAACCTCATGCCTTACTTCTACACTAAATAGATTGTTTATCTTAACTAATGAAACTTAAAAACTATAAGGAATAGACTTCAATATCAATTCATAAAACAATAGTTAAGAGTTGAATTTATGCAGAAAAAAAAAACAGATAAAATACAATAAAAAAAAGATGAAATCAATTACAAAAGCACAAGCAATTAATTTTTCAAGCCTCCAAAGAATCTAAGAAAGTAACTCAAAGTTTAGCACACCCCATTTAATTTTTTCTTATTTGTTTGCTTAATTTGTTATTGTTATTGTTGTTGTTGTTGCTGTTGTTATTGTTGTTAACTCTTAGTGTAGTTGTTGTTGTTTGTGTGCATGTCACTTGGTTTTTCAGTTTGTTTCTTGTTGTCGTAAGCGTTTTTTGTCATGTCCTGTGCGCAAAGGATATACTCGGTGTTGCTGCCGCTGCTGCTGTCCCCATGGCTTGAATTTAATAGAATTTAAAACTAACTGAGCGACAGGGTCGTGGCTCGAAGGTCGGGTGTCAGGCAGTGTGGGGTGTGTGGGCAGTGCTGGTTATGGAGATCGGGAACACATTTTGCCAACTTGGCCGTAAAAATAGTAAATTTAGTTCTGCTTGTCGTTCGCTTGCTTTATGTGCGACAATAAACATGAGAACAGACATAAATGTGTTTTATTTATCTATATCTCACTCTTTCTCTCTCCCTTTGTGCCTGTACTTATTGTATTTTTCACATTTTTTCGCTCTAAGCTTGAAGTTAACAGTTACACAAGAGCACATGTAAGTGTAGCTATGATAAAAGGCATTCGACTTGGTGATACTCTCTTTTTTTGATAAGTTATTTTACAGACTGTTTAGGATAAGCATGTTTATAGTTGAATACTTATTTATGGTTGTAAGCAAAGTAAGTTGTAAGCCAGCGAATATACCCCATTTGCAGTAACTCAATTTGAAATCAAAGTGCAAAAAAAAAAGAAATTATACTGTACAATATATAGATAGATATAGAGACAAGAGTTGAGAATAGAAACATTACAAAACACAAAACCCAATAAAGTGTAAGTAACGACATTGGTAGAAAAAGAAGCAGCAGCAGCAGCAACAAGGGCTATGGAAAGAATTGTTGCGGAAATGGACACAAAATATTGGCAGCTTGTTTAACCTTTTTGGCCAATTTTCGCATTTGTTTTGTGTGTGTTGCTGCAAAAAGTAAAAATGTTTGTTTTGTGGTTAAAAGTGGTCAGCAGCCGGACAAGAAGACATGGGTGGCAAGGGGGAAAAGCGGAAAGAGAGCTGCTCTGCCTTTGAAAGCGTGGATATTAGCGCAAAAGTTTCATTTATTAAAAACTTTGTCACGCCGCCATTTTTCAAATGACTGGCAATTTTTCACGTGACAATTCGCACTCGTTCTGTCTCCTTCAGCTGTCCATCTCTGTCTATCGCTGTGTCTGTTTAGGAGTTTGCAATTAGCAAGCAGTTTGCTGTTTACTTCTCAGCACAATTTGTCTTGTCGCGCCTGAATGTAGGCAACGTGCTGCAGGAGCCAACATCATAAATTGCTGGTTGCAAGGCAAAGGAGAAATATAGTAGGTTTTAATAAGCACAGGGAGAAACAAAGATAGCTTTATTTTTCCTCTATTATTAAATTATTTTCGCTATATAGTATTGAAGAGAATCACATTTACCCACTGACTTTTTCTCACTTTCGCATATTCACAAACTTCGCTTGCATACTTTGTGGCATGTCGCATCGGTACGCACGATTTATCATAATTTTTGTTGTATGCCACTTCAGCAGTGGCAGCATCAGTTGCGCCATAACAGTGGCAACCACAAGCAAGCAAACAGCAGCCGCACACAATGCGGCGTATGAGCGATATTTGTTATTTATGCAAATGAAGTTGCAGTTGTCCCCTGCATATTTCATATCGAAAACTGTCGCGAACTGACTTTAACTGTCTACTTTGTGCATGACCAGAGAGTTTAACAACAACAACAACAAAAAACCGGATGTCTGTTATAGAAGAAACAAGTTATTAACATTCATTTAATACGCTTCTTTTAGAGGGTATCTATATAGTCTGCCATGTTTTTGGTTGCTTGTTTGTTTTACAGTAAAAGCCAATCAAAAGGCAAATGCAATAAATTTGCACGAGTGCAAAATGCATTTGGCTAAAGAACAAAAACAAACAGTCGCCTGTCGGCTAAGAGTTAACAGTTAACAGTTAAGAGGTTCGAGAGTCCGTTGGCCGGTTGTAACTGGTAAAACTGAAACTATGACTGTTTGGGCCAGTTTATGGGCTGTTGTTTTGCTTGTTGCTTTTGTGTATTCTATTTTTTTTTTTGCCACTTTCTTGTTGTGCGCTTCTTTTTAGTTATGTGCTGCAGATGCACTAAAAACTGCCAAAGCAAAACACGAAACGAAATGCAAAGGAGCAGCAGTTCGCAGGAGTTCTATGACTATATGTGTGTAAAATTGTCTTGTCCTTGCCGCTAAATTTTGCGCCTCTACGTGCGACATGCGCCACGCAAATGGCACAACAACAACAAGAACAAGCAACAACTGTTAACTGCAGCCTGCTGCATGCAAAAATGTTTCGGCGTATCTGCAACGCTAAGTGGGTCGCCCTGGCACGGCAGCACATAGAACAGGACACACTGCAGGACACGAACAGGCTGTCCTTACTTCTGGCCCAGTCACATTAACCAGGCCCAATCAGCCGTTAAGATGCGACTTTTGCGTTTGTCCATTAGCCATCCAAAGATCAAAAAAAAACTTACAAGAAATAGAAATCTGTGCTTGAGTGTCTGCGACAGCTGCTTCCTATTTTCCTTACTGTCTTCGCATCTGCACAACTCCTCAACTCCAAGTTTAACTGCAGCTAAGCCTTAGTTGCTGCATCTGCTAATTTCACTACTTGCTCTATTTTTGACGTTATTTTTGCTCTTGTGAAAATCAAGTCAATTATAATTGAATTAAATATAAACTTGTTGTTGTTATATTCAGTTTTAAAAGTTTCAGGAATATGGTAATAAAATATTTTTTGCAATATGCAAATGATTTCCTAATAATATTAAAATATGCTCGAATTTTTTATCAATAGCGCTTTACTGCAATGTTTATTTAAAAATATTCAAATGGCTTGCCAATTGATTTTTATTTATTGCAAACGATTTTTGTTGCTTTTAGTAAAGTATGATTGTATGTATTTGTTTTTTTTTTATTTAAGAGGTTTTGCAATAAATCAATGTAGTTTATGGCCTGTTCTAGAATATTGTTTACAATGGAATCAAAACTCAAAACAATAAGCAACTTTCTTTTGCTCTTCAACATTTCCTAGTTCCTTGCCTGCTTTTATTTTTCGCACCTGTCTTTTCCAGCTGAACAATTTTTATCTTTTCTGCAGTCATACTGGTTCATGGCTACTTCTAAGATATGCTCCTGTTGCTTGCTTTGGTCGTGTCTACTTTAACTGTGCCTTATTTTGGGGCACTTGCCGCAACGATTTGTCAAGCGAAACGAAGGCGGCGCAGCGACGCGCAAATTGATTATGCTAATTTGAACTGTTGTTCTTCTTCTTGTTGTTGCTGTTACCGTTGTCGTTATATTATGACCGCAACACTTTTGGCCTACAACTCTCCACCTTTGGCAATGCCTCAGCTCCTATTAGCCACATTAATGGCTGTCATTATGTAATGACAGCGACAAGCGAAGCGTCCTTGCCCCTTCCCGAAGCAGCTGCCACCCAAAAGAATATATGTTTGTTTGTATATGTATATGTGTTTGCTATTAAATTTGCATAGTCGCTCACACACAAAGTCTGGACAAGTCGAGACAAGTCGCGACAAGTCCTGAAATTGTCAGTGCAGTGTTTTTTGGTTCACAATAGCGGGTGTTATTTTTTGTTTCTCTACGTAGCTTGTCACACAACTTGCTGACAGTTTTACAGTCACCCAAAAATCGCAAACAACCCGTCAATTGTTTACTTTTCCTAGACCAGAAACAAACAGACAGTCCGACAAATAGCCAGGGTGAGGGCGACAAGGGGTAAAGTAGAGAGAGATGGTTTGATGAACAGACAGTCAAGGATGATGACAGGCTGGATTTTTTGTTTTTGTTTTGTGCTATTGCTAAATGCCCAAAAACGATCATCAAACAAGTAAAACAACAAGAAGAGTGGTTGGATATTTGCTGTCCTAACAAAAGCTCTGGTCTGGGCAAATTAAAAATTTGTGCACAAATATAAAAATCGGAGCAAAGTTTTTGTTTTCTCTTTTTTTTGTGTTTGTTTTTGTTTCTGTTGTATTTTTAATGTTGCATGCAACACAAAAATGTTGTCAACTTTTATTACAATTTCTGTTTTGTTGTTGTTGCTGTTGTTGTTGTTGTTGTTGTTGCCGCGTTGACACTTAATTGATGGTGGCAAGCCGTGATTGGTGCCATCATGCCGCTTAGCGCGTTTTAGCCAAGTTGAGTTGAGGTTGAGTGGGTGGCAAGTGGGGCAGAGTATGGGGCATACTGCCGTTAACTGCAACGCTATCAAATGAAATTGGCGCGAAAATCGTTTTACCAATTGCTGTTTCAGTTTTAGTCATTAAATTCAGGCCAACAGCAACAAGAGATAAACTTGTAAAATATTTTGTATACAAATTTTCGTAATTTTTCTTCTTCTTTTTTTGTGCTCTTTTCGGTTGCTGTTGCAATTAAAAACTCCGTTTATTTAGCATGTTGTGGAAAATTTGGCTGGCAAAATTACATTTGTAATAGGCCAGCAAAAAAGAAAAAGAAGAAGAAATTAATTAATCGCAACTGCTGTGCAGAAATAGAACAATTTAAAGGTTTAACAACAAACAGTTGAAGTAGTTAAATTCAGTCAAGTGGCTTAAAACTAAATCAATAAATAAACTTAAACGTTTTGGCCAATAACTAACCAAGATAACAGTGGCTTGGACGGCAATTTAAAACAAGCTGAAAAGCAAAACATTTATACACAATTTACTTGGATTGAAACACAACGTCGATAACGTAGGATTGAAACCTATAAAATTACGCATACGCACCGTTGGCCAATCAGTAAAAGCAGGAAATCTTACTTAAAGCCAAAAGCTGCTGACTCAGCACTCAGTTGAACACAGTTCAGGTGTTCAGGTTATTCCGAATGCACAAAAAGTAGAAGCGAACATAAATCAATCGTATGCGTGACGAAAGAGGGAAAGAGAGAGAGAGCAACGAGACGAAGAGCTCGATTCGTTTCCCCATTGGACTCGGACTCGCATTTCCGGTTTCTCGTTTTTAAATTATGTTATCATTGAGCGAAATGCAATTAAGCGCCGATAGCCTACGGTGTGTCAATCAACGGCAAATAAAGGCTGGCTAACGTAACGTGCCTCCTTCAGCCCAGCTCAATGTTTAAGCAGATAATAAAACAGAACAGGCAAGTAGACGAAAAGACAGACGGTTGCAAAGAAAGCAAAAAGAGAGACGGACAGACGAGCCAAATGGACGGCAGGATCAGAAAGGCAAACAGGCTGGCAGTCGTCAGGCCAACTCTCTTAGCATGGTATTTTCAAGCCGACACGGCCGATGGCAAGTGCAGAGTTATCATTTTGCGGTAACCAACGACACATCGAACACACACACACACACCCATACACTGAGAAAATAAATGGGCGACACACATAAAGAGCTCATAATTTGTAAGCCAACATATTTGTAGCTGTGTACACTTAAAATATCACTAGCAGGCACAAGGAGAAGAAGGGACAGTCGAGGGGGTAAGAAGAAGCGACGTGCTACGTTATTCTCAGCAATCCTCAACGCCGCCCCGGAGTGCGCAAATTGACTTTTGGCGTTGTCGTTGCGGCCGTTGCCGTTGCCGTTGCCGGCCAATGCAGTTGCCGTTGTCATTTCCTGGATTGCACACATTGCGAGGCGACACATGGCGACAACTTGCAAGACGGCACTTGCAATTGACTGAGTATGAGGCATGCAGCACGGCACGACACACACGTTAGTTGTGGCACTCGCATACACACACACACACGCACTCGAGTGTAACGTGATAATTTGTCTGACTTGTCGCACACTCGTCTCTATCGCTATCTCTTTCACTCTCTGACGATGTCTCCGCTTGTCGCTCATTGTGGCTTTTGGCCGAGATTGCCAGGCATTGCTTGTTTGGCTTACAGTTCTTGCCTCTATCAGCTACCCCATACCCCCCCCCTCCTCCCCCCGCCACGCTTGCATATACATATCGTTGACATGCTTGTGCTACGGTCTCTCTCTCGCTCTCTCTTTCTTTCTCTTTCTGTCGTCCTTCGTCCTGCCATTTTCATTCAGCAAATCTGTCACCTGAGTAACAATTATAGCTGCTGGCATTTTAAGTGTGTCTCTATGTGTTAGTCTGTGCGTGTGTGTGTGTGTGTGTGAGCGAGCTCTTCGTTAACTGCAGCACTTGATGGCAGAAACTACATCTGTGTGTGTGTGTTTCTGTGTGTGTGTGTTACCTACTCAAATCAATCAGCTTTGCCAGCGACGTCGAGTTGAAAAGTCAGTTGACTCTGAGTTTTTTCTTTGCACAAATTGAAATTCCAATTTTTCTCGTTCCTAATTTTGCTGTTTTCATCGAAAGCGCTTAATCTTGAATACAAATTGCATAATGAGCACATCACAATTTGACCAGCTGCTGAAGTGGAAAGAAAAACTTGGCTAACCACCAGACGAAGTATTTATACACTTTAGTTTGGTGTCTAAGGACAACTAAATAGTTAGCTTAATAAAGAGTATATATATAGTGAGCAAAGCGTAATCACATCATGATTTTAAGTAAGTGCTTAGGGCGGGGCACATTGGAGCGTTGCACAGATCGTATGGCCATAAATCAATTGGTTTTAATGCCTGGTTGAGCCCAACAACAACAAGGACAACAACAAAATCCGTAAGCTGAGTGCAAAACCGCAAACCAAAACGCGTTTTCGATCATAAATTATGATGTGACGATGGTCAGGCTGGCTGGCTGTCTGGCAGGCAAGGCGAGAGTGGCAAGCGGCGCCTGACTAAAAGGCAAACACCGCTTACTGGCAGCAGCAACAGCAGCAGCCACTGTCCAAAAACCTAATTAAGCCAGGACGACAAGAGGACACAAACCGGAAGTGGTGTGGGATTGAAGGGGATGGCAGAAGGGGAAGAGCGGAACATAGTGTTGCCCCTATTGTGCCTGGCGCCAGGAAGCGCTCAAGTGTGGCAACAATGGTTAATGCTTAAGTAATTACAATGCCTCAACGATTAACAATGCAGGCACATACAGTGTAGTAAAGTGAGAAAGAGAAGGATAGTTGCGAAAGCCAAGCCACAGCACACAGCTCCACAGGCTCTCCAAAGGATCTAACAAGAGCAGCATGCAGCTAATTATCACACACATGAAGCATAGAGAATGCTGTTTCAGCTGCTCCCTGGTCATGCTTGGCTTCGTACATTTTATGAAAATTTATGTTATGAGCTCATCGATGAATGAATGGCACTTGTTTGGCTGATTGATTGGTGCGCTGCGTGTGGCACTTGCCACATGCCATCAGCATAGCAAAGCAGCACAGCGTCAAACGCTTGCCACAGTTTAGTTTCGTTCGTTTTGTTCAGTTTCAGTTCAGTCCAAGGACTTTTTGTGGCACAGACTTTGTGACGACGCTCAAGCGTTTGCGCCCCATTATTTTTGCCATGCACAAACGCACTTCAGACATTTTAATGCTTTATTCAGAGGCGCGACCAGTTTATATATCCCGTACTTCTTGGAAATTGCTTTAAGGTTTACTATTCCTATGTATGAATAATGTAACCGGCAAAGAAATATAACTAACTATATAGGGTTAGACTAGCCAAACGTCTAGATAGTATAAAAAATACACTTTCAAATCTATTACGTATACGTCTACGACAAAAGAGAATAGAGGGTATTATAAAACAGTTTACACTCTCACCAAAAGACACTGGCTTATTGTGTTTGTTGTTGTTGGTTTGGTTTGGTTTTCTTTAGCTTGGCCAACGCATAAGCCACTTAAGTTTTTGTGGCACACGCGCCTCGAGTCGCCGCCATTTAGCGTCCCGCAAAAGTTTTGGGCGTCATCGATGCCAGGCGACGATGCCAAAACGCATTTTCTAACAAGTGAGAAGAGGAAAAGCGGTGCATGAAGGGATTAAGGGGGTTTGGAGTGTTGCAGCTTTGTGCGAGAGTTGCCATTGCATAGTTAAAGGCGTAAAGTTTATTTTTTTCTGGTTTTTATATAAATTTTTTTTGAATATATTTTTTTGCCATGGCACATAAATTGCCGGACAGCAAAACGGGTTAAACGAATTGCCGGCTCTGGTGCAGCAACAATTTGGCAGCTGGCACTTGCAACAAACACCCCATTCTCCATGGCCCTTGGTGCATATTCAAGTCAGCTTTTTTGTTGTTGGTTTGCAAGTTTTGCACAATTTATAAATAGTTTGCTTGGTTTTAAAGTTTCCACCGCCTCACAACAATGGTCTTGCTCCTATTGCTTCTTAGTGCCATTATTGAGCGCAGTGCCGCAAAGTATGCATTGCAACTTGCAACTAGCAACTAGCAACTTGCTACTTGCAACTTCTTGATAGTTTTTCGGCTAGTTCGTTTTTGTGCCGAAAATTAACAAAGGAATTTTATTGGCAAATTAGATTTTTGCCGCATTGCAACGAAGTAATTTAAAACAACAGCTAACAAAAACAATTTAAAACTCTATTTAAATCATTTTGAACTTGAAATAAGCAAATTGGTTAAGGAAACTTGTGTTTAAATGCAAAATACTACAAAGATAAATTATAATATTTCATAATTTTATTCTTCGATTGTTTACGCTTTGAAATAATTATAAAAAATTAATCAAATGTAAAACAAAACGCAACTTTTGTCATTAATTTCCAGTTAAAATATACAAATTGAACACAAACACAAACATTGCAACGCAATGCCACAAACTGTAGCAAGCAAGTGATGCATTTAAAGCATGCCGCTTGCGTTGCTTGCGTTATTTTGACAAATCTGACAACGCGACAAAGCGTCGCCTCGTCGCCTTGACGCACCAAGAAAAACCAACCCAAAACACAAACCATCACTCTGCCTCAAATGCCTGATCAAATGGCATGCTTTTAGCGTATTTTACATGCCAATCTCTTAGCTCGGCTGGGTTGGGGGCAAACAGTGAGGCGTGTGGCAGAAGTTGCAGTTACTGCATTTATGCACAAGTTGTAAGTAAAAGTTTTGCGCACGCAAAACGCAGCTCGTAAAGTAAACACACTCGACAACTAACTTTGGCCCTGAGGCAGGGTGGGTTTTTGGGGTGTTCGTTCTGTCTGTCTTTGCGTTTTGCTGCTTCCTCTCAGTTCTTGCGCTCAATTTGCGCGCATTTTTTGCGCGCAATTACTCAGCGCGGCTTAAAATCGCAGCAGCGTCCAATGTGGCAGAGAAGAAGAGAGGCAAAAGTTGCAAGTTGTTATTACTACACGTTGCACATTGCACATAGCATATTGCTGCTGCCTTAGCACTGGCTTGGCTTCAGCACGGTTGCCCACCATAAGCTGCCTAAAAGGTGCAAAGTAACTGCCATAAGCCGCTTCTGACATTCTGACTGCCCCTTGATCATGCCACTGGCCTTTGTCGTGCCCCTTGGCCTCACTCTTTATCATTTTTTTTAGAAGCTGTATCTAATAGAAAAGTTTAAAACTGCATACTCTTGTTTTTGGCTTCGATAATAATCGCTATCTTTTTTGAGTTTCTAGTATTTATACTCTTTAAGCAACTGTTGCCACAACTTAACCATGCACCTTCTTAAAGAGTATCACAATATGTGTTTGTTGACACTAGCTTGGCGTGTCGCTTAATTCTTTTCCGTTTTTTTTTCTATTCAACTGAAGGCTAACATTGCGTATGCGTAATTTTTAGTACTCGCTTCTGCTCTTCGTTTGCTCTTTGCCTTGACTTTCATTGAGTGGCTTTTAATTGGCTGCCAGCGCTTAACCCTTGCCGCATTAATCTTACTCACACATGCCACATGCGCTTAAAGGCTCCTCTGCTTTTCTCCTTTGCCATTTTTGCCAGCTGCTAGTCAAATCGACTTTTAATCTGCCGCATATGCTTTGCCAGAGCATCAACTGACCAGAGGCAAACTCCTGACACCCACAATCTTGCCACTCTCTCGACTTGTCTTTGGCTAAGTATAAAAACCAAAAGAAGAGCAAGCAAACAAAAAAAAAATAAAAATTTCACCCCAAACTAAGCAACTTTTGTGAGTGAGTGTGAAAAGTTTTTGGCGTTAATAGATTTCAAGCGGAAAGAGTTGCACAAAAAAGGATAGAAAGACAGAGAGAGAGAGGGGTTGCGTCTCTGTGCTTTCGTCTAATTGAGCACCGTTTAAATGTTCATTTGAGAAATCTGTGAGAAAAACTTTAATCAACTTGCAATTTGATTTCATTTTGCAGATGATTTGTTAAAATCTTATAAGTTAACAGTTATTCTTATCTGTTGCAAAGCAGAAGGCACAGAAGGTAGAAAGTTTTAAAGCGTCTAAATGTATTTGGACCTTCTTCAAGGATATAAATAAGTATTAAAGTTGTTACCAATTAAGTTTTAAACGTTTCAATTGAAAGATCAAAGCGCTGTCAATGCCTTCATCAATATGGAATACGTTATAGGTCGGGGCACTCGATTATCAGAAAGATTCAGTCAATAACAACTGACAGCTGGCTTGATTGAGGGTTGGAGTCATTGTAAGAAGCAGCATTAGAGGCAACTTAGTGCAATTGAGCAACTTGAAAGGGATTGAATAGTTGGGGTAAATTTATGCGCTTGTTTGTTCAATTTCAAATGAGTTCAGACGCAAGGTGAAAGGGGTATAACTTTAGACAACTATTCATTTGTATGCTTATTTATGGGCGCATTTAAGAGCCGACCAAAGGCTAAAACGACCAATGGCCAAAATCGCCTGTCAAACTATATATTTGTGTGTTGGTAACTAACTACTTCTAGCTAATGGATTGCGGCACACAAATCTTTAAAATTACCCCGGTAAAACTTTGAAATTAGACGACGTGGACGCAGCAGCCAGTAACTTAGGCCAACTGGCGTCAGTCTTGCTCTAGCCGGCACAACAAGATGAACAAGTAGAAGCAGGAAAAGAAGTCTTGGCTAATTTGTAGTTTCATATTTGATCAAAGGCCAACAAAATATGTGCGGCAAAGGCGATAAATGCAAACCTATGACTAACAGAATACCCTGGAATAAGGAAACTCTTTCTGTTGCAACCTCTTCAATACTAAGCCACCCTTTCAAGACACATCTACTGCAACAGGGTATATCTAAGAAAAACGTCTATTTTGAAAACTGATTGCCCAACTTGCAACTGTGGCTAACTAGCCGGGCCAAAAATCGAAAGAGAACAAAAAAAAAATGCCTCTCAGCACATGTCGCTGGCAATTTGCTATCTCTTGCAAATTGTTTGTGTCTACACATATGTTCCGGCCAAAACACTAATTGAAGGCCAACATAAGGCAATCAAATTGAGGCTGATGCCGCCCGTCTGCAACTGCTGTTCGACAATAAGGGGGCGTGACAGCACGTAATGCGCTTCAAAAACAATAAAAACAACTTTTGTGGCTTAAAGTCAAAAAACTTTGTCCAAACTAAAGCGATTATAAAAAAAACAAAATAAAATGTCAATCATATGAAGATAATATGGCTTGCCACACACTGATTGAAAATTGTAAAACAAACGTTCTGGCTAATAAATACATATATATGCGAAGTAAAGTTAAACTTGAATTTATGCGCCGATGATCCAGATCCAGACAGATCAGGGCTCAGGCTCGAATAGGCTGACAGGCAACACACACACACACACAAACAACTTTTGCACCCAAATCGCAAAATCCCAGGCATTTTGAGTGCCTAAAAAATAAAAAAAAAACAACGTAGTAACGGGTCTGCGAATAAGTAAAGTAAAGTCTACACACACACACACGGACGCATACAAAGACATACATTGAGCCTCACATGGCAAATGTAACGTAAAACGTAAAATATTCCTGAATGCAATTCCCATGCATACCAACACACACACTCTCAAACACACACATACAGAGTTTGTGTGGAAAAAGTCAAACTACAGCATTGCGGATGTTCAGGACATTCAACTGCACTTTGACCCATATTCCATTCCATTTTGTTGCAAATAGCTGCAGCTGTGGACGCACTGCACAAAAACCCAACCGACCAACAACAATAACAACAACAACAGCAGCAGCAGCAGCAGTTACATCGCCCAAGGCTTCGGAATATGGCCAGCAATACCCAGGCAGCCCAGCTGTTGGCAAAACGACAGACTCTACGACTCAGAGACCCATAGCCCAGTAAATCGTTTAGCTGCATAGCTCACGATTTTTGTCTGTTCCCCCTTACCCTCACCCTTACCACCTCTACCCTCGGGCTCTTACTAACAAATCTAGCGTTGATTTTAGCCTGGCAAAAACTTTAGCACTTGTGCCTTTTCGTATGATCTACCACCTAACAACAACAACAACAGCAACAGCAAAAAAGCTAAAGAAAAATAATAACAATGAAAGCCTATTCAAAAATACTTGTGTCACATAGCAAATGGCATTTAAAACGCCTTCTCGTTTTGGGGCCTTTAGATAATATTCAATGTTAGTCATTTTTGGGGAAACAAGTGATTTATGCATTGCTTCTATTGCAAAATGCCTAACAAATTAAAATATGAGAACATTTTTTGGGTTCTATTTGGGGGAATTTTTGTATATTTTTTTTGCTTAAAAATTGTTAAACGGGAATGTTGTAAAGATGTCAAATGAAATAAAAATATCTCCAGTAAAGCGCAAGGTACGTAGCTCTGTGGAAAGTCAAGCTTTAAGCAAGCCAGGCTCAAAATGAGAAGAGATTTAAGAAGCAATGTGAGAAACAAAGTGTGACTAAAAACGCGTCAAAACTGAAAAGCAAAACAAGCAGAAAAACAAGAACTTTGGTGAAAGAAAGTTAAGTACAAATATTAGTTTTTAAAGTCAATTCTCTATCAAAAAACCATACGCAAAATCTAGATTCGATAAGTTTAGTTTGTGCCACCCCTTCGCAACTATGCAACACGCCTTTATGTGTCTACGTTTAGGCCAGCACTGGCAATCCACAAGAACCAGCAACTCAATCATATTTCATCAAACAAAGGATCCCAAAAACGACAAAATAGA
>JAWNNR010000264.1:600000-918956 GCA_035044725.1 Scaptomyza caliginosa | reverse complement strand
ACAAATGTTGTGTTTCGGGGTATAAGCCAATGAATGTCAAGCATTTAATGGGCTGCAATATAAATCCAAAACATTGTGTATTTACACAAAGATTAAGCAAGTTTTATGTTTTATATGTATATATAAAACAAGAACGGTTAATATCAGACAAGTGCTGACGACACAAGAAATTAACAATCAAAAAGTGTTTTAAGAAACAACTTCGCTGGAATTTCGCTTACTTTGCGCTCAAGTTTGCTACAAATTAAAATTTTCTTTAACAAATATACACTTTAAGTGATATATATATCTGGAATCACTATTTAAATAATTTTGTTTAAGGCTGTGCCAGACTACAAATAATAACTGACATCGCAGTTGACTAATGGTGAAAACCCTATGACAAACGACCCACAAACAAATATAAAAAAAAGAGAAAAGAGAAAAGAAAAAAAATGGCGCTGCAAATATGTGTGATTGTCGTTGTAGTTACAGTTGTCGTTTTGCTTCTTGCCTGGTCCGTGCACTTTAATCAGCCTAAGTGCTACCAACACAAGCTGAAGAAGAGACGGACCAAAAACAACGTAGCAAAATTAAAAATGGTAAAACTTTTGCTCGTTTATTGCACTGATGGTTGCTACTGAAACTGTTAGTCTGGCTACTGCCATTTCAAATTGGTTATTACACATTGTTTGTGTATTTGTGTGTGTGTGTGTGTGCTTTCACATTGCTGGCATATGCTGCAGTTTTTGGGCATTTCTGTTCGACGCTGTTCTGCATGTTTTGCATTTGAACTTATTGTTTGACTGGTTATAGGGCCGAAAATGAGAGTTGCATAATTTTTTTTTTTTTTTTTGGTATTCCATGTCATTTACTTATTACCATTGCCATATGGTGTTGAAACAAGTGTGTGAGTGTGTGTGTGTTTGAAACACACAAAACATCATGAATATTGACCTAGTGAATGTATAACCTTTACACACATTATTATGATTATTATGAAAACAACATTAAATTCAAATGCGAGTTTTGTGGCTAAAATTATAATAAATATTTGTTGAATTTCACATTTTGGCTATTGCACAATATATCTAATTCAATAAAATTATAATTACATTAAAACATAAAGCAATTTTCTGATTATTTATGTAAATCAAAATCAAAATTCAATATCAATTATTTTTAACCAAATGAAATTGTTAAACAAAAGTATATTTAATCTTTAATATATCTGTTTCTTAGTTGTTTATGTTTAACATTTAGAAATCTATCAGAAATTCAATACTGTTACAATGCTAAATGCCGTAGACCACAATTTATTTCTTACAATCGAATGCGTTTTGGCTTTTGTCTTTAAAGTAGATCGAAACAATCGAACAAATGATAAATGAAGCTGCAAAATTGTCTCAAGATATGATTTCGAATATATTATTTACTTTTTGTTCTTGTTTAAACAAATGTTTTCTGTTCAGCGAACAGGCAACAAATCAATATCCACAACAATGTCGCCTCGAAAAAAAATCTATTAATACACGTGCATAAATATGTATGTAGACGACCTGGCACTGCGACAGTAATTCATCTTCATCATCATTTTTTTCTGCATGCCATAAGTAAATCCCTGGCCACGCCCATGAATATTTTAGCATAGCTCAAGTGAGGGCGACGAAAGCGTATGCATAAAAAAACAACGATAAAAATCGTTATGACAAAATGAAAAGTAATAATCAAGAGCAGAAACCTTGGATAGGCGTAGGGGAAAAATATATCGCACACACAACAAAAAGCAAATTAAACTGTATCTATGTGCGTGTGTGTGTTTGTTAAGCTGCTCTAATGCACTCTTAAGTGTTTCAACTGCCAAGTCTTGGCGGCAAAGTGTTGCTTTGGCCCGCATGCCAACTTTTCAACTTTTATGCTGCATACTTTTGTGGGCAACTTTAATTGGCCATTGACATTTAAATTTATGCCTGCTAGCACAAAAAAAAGTGCCAACTACCAACAAAAACCTTGCTGCTCTGTGTCTGTACGGGTGCTCATAAGATTTAACGATTCTAATGCCGCTTGCCAATTTGAAAGTTGCCTCAATGTTGATTATGAGATAGCATTAAAGTTGGGTCACTTGACATTCTCATTAACTTTGCCAGACTAACCCACTTTGATGACTGCAATAAATGTGCGAGAGCATGATAACTGTACTTAGATAATATATAAAGAAACTGCGAGATGCAAATTTAAAAAATGATTTGGTGTGATTGCTTTCACATTATTTCATTCCAATAGAGCATTCCATTCTCTTAAACAAAATTCCTTTTCGCGCATTTTATTCATATTATTTTTTTATATTTTTTTTGCCCGTCAAGAGAAAATAAAATTAGCATTAGCAATTTGCATGCATGTGTCGTGTACAAGCACACGACGATGTGTATATTTGTACAAATTGACTGCTGCCTGGTGGAATTTTCATTTTCACTCGTACGTTTCTGATTATTTTTATTAGCAAGTGCGAAATTTTATTCACATTGCACACTTTTGACTAAATAAGTTATTTCTATGCATTTCAATTATGTTATTCTATATATTCAATGTGAATTCTCTAGTCGTACAGTTCATTAGGCTATTTAATTTGGCTGGGTCATGGCATTCAACACCCATACGCCATGTGTGACAACAAAAAATATGAACTTTATTTCGAAAAGTATTTGTGGCTCACACATTTCTTAAATTGTTCGTGTCCTAACACTTTCTCTAACACACAATGGCCAAGAGGTGTTTTTGGATGTCTTGTTCTATATGCACAATCACACGCTTTTCAGCTAACTCTTAATACATTCATTACGGCCAGCTTTTTGTGGGTGTACCATAAGAGAGCATGCATATTTTGCGCTTATGTATAATCAGTGCTGCTTGCTGTGAGAGTTTCCCGTTTGGTGAGTGTTTTGCGCCAAAGTTTTTCGTGCGCTTAAAGCAAAGTGCCATAAAATTTAAATCAACTGCAAAGTGCCTGTCGACATGACGACGAACTGTGGGTGGCGGTTGGAAAGTGAGGCGGGACAGCAACGCTAATTGATTGATGTGAGCACAGCAATTTCAAGGCAATTTTAAAAGTTCAACAATGCCGGAGCATGGCCTCCAACAAGAGAGCGAGAGCTGACAAAGACGACAGTTGCAGACGCACCGACCACACATAAAGAGAATGATTCCGAAAGGGCCAGCTGACAGCTGCAAAAGATAAACACAAGAGACGACTTCCCAACATGCCTGACTGTCTGTCTGTGTGCTTGTCCTTTCGCTGTCTTCTTCTCCGTCTTCATCTCCATTTCAGTCTATGTCTACTTCTACACAATTCCATCTACTATTTGAGCTGGCCCAGCTTTGCACTCTTTTCAGCTTCAATCACTGCATTTTTTTTGTGCAATACCCTAACCTTATAAAGTTTATTTTATTCCACAGAATCGTTTTTGATTTAATTAGACTTAATTTTATTCAATTTTACTGCTTTTTATAGCTTAAAGTGCATTATTTAGAAAAGATCTTAAGCAAATTTACTTCTTAACTGCATATCATTATTGATTAGTTACTTCGAAATTGATGTAATTACTTTGCACATTCATCTCAAGTCATCAAGAGTATTTAATCTTCTTCAACTAAGAGCTGTTAGTTTTTTATCTTGCATTGGTTTGCATTTTTCTGCCATGTCAGCAACAGGAGCTGCTGCAATAGCGAGTCCTTTAACTAAACGTGGCACTTGCATACAAAATGCAAAACAATTTTAAGGCAGGCCAACGATATATACGATATACTATGCACGTTCCAATGGTTGGCTATAGCCATACATATGCATGTGTATTAGATTTATTTGGATGATGTCGCAGTGAACTCATTAAAAGTTTGTTTAGCTAAGCTGCAACAAAACGGTATCTGCGACAAATGTTTAACGTTGCATATACATTCGAATAAAATAGAAGAGTGTGTTTAGAATGTCTAAATAGTAAACAGCTCACAAAAACGCATTCTCACACAAAAATATGCTAGGTGAGCGTAGAGGAGACAGCGTTTAATTAATTTAATGAGCTACCATTGCAACATTGCGACACCTATTGCACGTGTGTGGCAACAACATTGTCGGCGTTGTCTGCAGTCTGTTAATGACTTATGAGGTAACCTTAGTTAGCAGCCCCTGCAGCTCGTTAGCATTGAACTCAAATGCAGCTGGCAGTTAACCAGTCTACCAATATTTTGTCATTGAACCATGAACCTTGCCACCAGGTAGCTAGGAGTAGCTAACTTGCAGTGCAGGGGCTTGCCTCATTGAAGCGCGATGGGCGCTTAGTTAATTATTGGCATTTGTGGTAGCCAAAGCGCAGAGCGTATTAATTTATAACACGCATACGACATGTTGTACACAGAAGCGTACACCAAACACATAACCGTTATGATTGTGCCAACAACAGCAGTAGCAGCAGCAGCAGCAACAGCAACACAGAGGCAACAACAGAGGTAAGCGCAACCACGTTGAGCTAATGACGGCAAGGGCTAAAAGCACTTTTCATGCCAGCTTTGTGAATTGGGTTTTCGCTTTAGCAACGCTGTTATGAAGCATAATTCTGATTAAAACGCTGCAGTCCACTAAATGGCTTACTACATAAAGGGATTTTTTTTTTGAGTTTTGACACGAAATTGGATTATTTTCGGGATATTAAAGAGCTTGTAATAAGGAGTGTTACGAAAGCAGATTTCAGTATTTTTTGAATGAAATATACCAAGCCTAAGACGATTAAATCGAGTAATTTCTTTTAGAAAGGCATTTAATCTTTAATTGAAACTTTTGTCTTTCATTCTATATTGATTTAAGCTCCTTTGTATCCTTGAAATTCAATCCTTGCTCCAGTTTTGCAACGCCTTGCCTTGACAAATATTATTTTGTAACATTTTCATTTGAAAGAAACTTTTGCAGTCTGAAATTGTTGCTGCTTCTAATTAGACTTGCGGCATGGCAACGCATTCGGTCTTTAAAGCTTGCGCACATTTCCGACATGAGGAGAACGAAGTAAAACCACTTGAAAAGAAGACGGTGAGGCTAAAGAGCAGCCACAACAAAGTGAAGAAGCAGCACACAAAAGAGTGGGTAGAGCGAATAGACATGGGCAAACGGACGCTAAAATCAAAAGGCGCAACCCAGACAGTTGTGGGTGGGCACTGGATTGTGGGCAGTGGATTGTGGGTAGTAGACGTGCATTTAGTTGGTGCTTTAAGAGCTCATCGTTGGTGGCGTTTGTAAACATTAGCGAACACATATTTGCACTCAAATTCAATTGAATTTCAGGCATAATCTAATAACAACTGTGAACAGCCAACTATTTTTGGCCAAAATGGCGGGTACCCGTACAACGGAAATGCATGTTAGAGCGTGGAGAAGGTGAAGTGGCGGGGCTGGCCATTGACAGGGCCAGCAAGATAAATCAATTAACGTGACTCGTTGAGAGGAGGCACAAACAAAACAATTAATCAAGATGCAGCTGATTTTTAGTTACATATACACGCCGTCATAGGAAATGAGGTAATTGAAAAGCCATCGATTCAATGACAGAGGGGTGGTCTACACCAGCTGCTACATGTTTACACGCTTGCACATACAGCTGACAACAATTTGTTAAAATTTAACGCTTTATTTACTGCTGACTGGCTGATTGACTGAATTGCCCGAATACCCACTAGTAGCTAAACTAATGGGACACGTTTCACTTCTAACTTCCCTGACCTGTTTCGCTCTCCTCCTGCTGCCTGGACAACGTGTCCACGTTGAACGACAGTTTGACATCTCTAAATAAAGTTTGCAGTCTAGCTACGTGTGCCAACAAACACACACAAATAAAGAGGGACAGAGTACACGCTTGACAATATAATGGTGTTCAGGTTATTTATACAATACGCTGAGTGCATTCGTTCAAATATTCAGTAGATTGAAGCCAATGACATGGCTAGTACTAGAGTGTTGAGAGGTCTTAATGCATTCAATGCATAGAAATGTTGCAAAACTCAACAATATATTCATATATGCGTTATCATTTCGAAAACTTTGATTTTTTGTTAGCAGCTTGTTCTTACTGGAACAGAATAACACTAAAAACCGATGGTTATGTTTAATGTTTAATGTTTGAGTTTCTTGGATTTTAATGTGAGTATCACCATCCCAATGTAACCACATTAAAAGGCTCATAACTCAGTTGTATGGCTCTCTTATTGTAAAACATAGTAGCTCAGTTCGTGGTATTGCATTTAATATGAGCAGCTCTTGAAATTAATGACCGTTGGTAATATAAAAGCGAATGCACAACATTTTAACAGATACAAATGTATAAATAAGAGTAACAGCAGCGGCAACGGCAACAACAACGCAAACAATCAACTCCTTATTACATATTAAATGCAATTTCCCGGCAGCAATTATATAACACATGTATATGTGAGAATAATTAACCGGCTTTTATGGTAAGCATACACACGCATACAATTCACTTGCGCACTTTGTTATTTGACTGCCGCACTTGAGGCTGAATTGTATTGCGTATACGCAATGTGTTAGCTGATTAGCGGGCGAAGCAAAAAATTAAAACACAAAGCTAAACAAATTCTGTTGCAATTTATCATAAATGCGAAATTTGTGATGTATTGACAGTTACCTGAGGCCTAATAAATTCGCACAGAAGTGAGGAAATGGCCTCATTGCTATTGCCGTTGCTGTTGATGCAAATCAAGTGAGTTGTTGTTGCTGACCAAATGAACAAACGAACGCGCTGAGCGCCTGCTACTGTTGTTGTAATAAATAAAACAAATGAGACACCCTGTTGCCAGAGATGGCATTTACATAATTTCGATTATTTTTGCAACTAGTGCTATATGTAGTGCCTAAGCAGAACAGCAACAACATGATCTAGTTGCTGCTGGTTGACTAGTAGATACCCTAGCTTTGTTCCAACTGGCTTTATTCAAGCCTCAATTACGTCAAATAAACCTTTTTATTCATATTTATTATCCACAGGGCATTGGAAGCAACAATAATGTTTGCAATATGGAAATTGTAGTTTGGCCATTTTGGCGCGAAATGTCTACATGAAAATTGAGTTGCTGTGGCAAATGTGTGTACACACAAACACACACACACACAAATATATTGTAAATATATTGTATACGTGTGGTTCGTTTGCATTTGGCAAATGCAATCTTAACAACACTCTGGTCGCTGTCTGCAATACATTAAATTGCAATTTTAATTTGTTTAGCACGCGCTGCTCTCATTCTCTTTGCCAGTCTGACTCTCTCCCTCTCTTATTTTATGCCTTTAATTCTCTCTCTCCGGCGCCACCATCTCTTTCTCTCTGTTTCTCTCTCTTATTCGTTGGCTTTTGGGTACCACATGGCGTATGCTCTATAGCCAACCATACATATATGCATGCACTCATGCCTTGTCTGCAATTTTAATACTTCTGCTACTGATTGTTCTTGTTGTTGTTGTAGTTGTTATTATTGGTGTTACTGCTGTGGTGCTGTTATTCCACCTGCAGCTGTGGCTCAGACAGCCGCCAGATACTTGCGCATTAAAAATTTAAATAAAATTGCAGAGAAACAGAGTAAAAGAATGAAAATACATGACTGGCAAATGGCATTGGGTTCAGATTTCTTGCCTTTGTCTCTCTATATGCATGTGTGTGTATCGTACAGTATGTATGAAAATGGATATTGCATAGCTCTGTGTACGTGGTTTTAGCTATTTCAAACAACACTTCAATTGCGTATAACAATAAACATTTCGTGTCATTCTGGTGTCCTTTTATTTGTAAGCACTTAAACGTTGTATATTTATTGTTAATGTGTAAAGGCATGGGCGTGTACTAACTATTACAACCTAATATTTTCTTTCCCAACCATGCATCTTTTAACCAAGCAAGCGATCGTCTACCTCTATTGTGAGTTAGTTTTTATTTATTTCGAAAAAGCATTAAATTTTGGTGATTTGCCAATATTGGCGCACATAGCCACAGCGACATGAATACATTCATTCAGCTTTTAGAAATATACATTATAATTTGCGCTGCCAAACGATTCCGAACAATAGATATAATCAGCCCAAAGAGACAATTATTTGTAAATTCTAAACAAAAGCCCAATAAGAAGGAAGACTCTCAAAATAAATATATATTAATTAATTACATAATAAATAGAGATTTAGCTTAATGAATGATTGAATACGATCAGTTGTTGTTGATGTTATTGAGCAACTATTCCAAATTCACACATTTGTCGATCATTAGTTGCAAAATGTGTAAATACCAACGCAAAAGAACGCTGCATGAGCCAGCCACAAGGAATTTTTGTGCAACGTCAAATGAAGTGAATATCAACGAACGACCTTCAACATGAAATGCGACGTAAAATAAATTTATCTCAATTATATATGTATACATACGACACATACATATATATCTTCCTAACATATGTGTGTGTTTTTGTGCTATTCATTTTAGCTCTTTTGTGCTGCCTGCTGTTTTCCCACGGGGTGGTTGCGAGGGGGAGCAGTTACTCTGAGACAAGATGTGAAAAATTGTGGTATGTTTTATGTGCATGTGTAGGAGTAGGAGGTATGGGTGTATGTGTGTGTGTCTGTGTAGTGTGTTTGCTTTACATTCACCTTGGCAGCGTAGAAAAAATTAAAAGCAAAATAAAAATAATTTTGATATTTGTGCGGCAAACGCGTAACAAAAAAGAATGAAATATCTAGCTGCATACAGTAAAAACCAGCTAGAAGGTATTAACATAAAAACTAATGAAAATAATTGTTTACTAACCATACAATGTAAACTTTATTTTTAAACTTTGTATCCAGAGATAAACTGTTGCAAAATCCATACAAAAAAAAACATTTTTGCGCATCAAATGACGCCAACATGAAGCGCTGGCCAACAGTTTTATGCATTTACCTCTTGTTTTTTATTTTTTTTAATGCCGGACTGCTGTCTGCATGTTTTTAAACGTTTAAACAAAAAAATATTGTATTTATTATTTAGGTATTTGTTTGGCTTGGCGCTGATAAAGCAATTGATTTTCTAAATTGTTTATATAGTAAAGTCCAAATAAATAAAGTGAAATTTCAAGTGTTAGCAAAGCTTTTATGAATTTCCATAGATGTTTGTATATTGGTTATAAAAAAATGTGGAAACAAATTAAATTTAAATATTTATAAAACTTTATTAACGAATATTTTTAATTTCTGTGCGGTTTGGCAATTTCCGTGCAATTGCTCTTGAAAATGCTTCATTTCCGTTGCAGTTTTTTTTAAAGCTGAACAAATTAAGGCAAGAGTTTCTCTGCTGATAAATAGCTGAGATCATTTGCCAATCGGTTCTGGACCCAAAAACGGAAATTGAGAAATCAGCTTTCACTCCATTAGCACATAATTCAGCTGTGACAACAGCCAGACAACAGCTCAGACACACACACACACACACACACACACACACACACACACACACACACACACACACACACACACACACACACACACACACACACACACCTCCAAAGGTGACAAATAACAAAAGGTATGCAATTTGCCAGCACACCGAAAAGAAAAGGGTTTACCGAGAGTTTGCCTTCCACACCTGTAGCAAAAGTATTTCCGTTTGTTGTTATTTGCCAATTTGAGAGAACTGCCTGGGAAATCGAGCCGCTGCTATTGCCACGGCCACTGCCACTGCAATGGCAACCCTTTTTTACTGTTGTTGTCGTCGTTGGCGGGCTGTGGGCGTGACGTAGGCGTTGTGAGGTTGCCCGACACTAAATCACGACGCCCGTGTGCGGTCACGCCCAAAAAGCACATACAAACCAAATACAAACACTTCACTCACACACTAATACCAGAACAAATACCCTGTGAACAAAAGGCTTAAGAAAAGTGGTTTAATATTTGTTTGCCGGTTTTTCGAACGACTAATTCCGAAAAGGAGAATTTACGCAGATGATTTGTGGCCTTTTTTAATTCTTAAATATCATGTTTGTAATATTTTACTTCACTTTCTGTAGGGAATCTTAAAGTTTGCTATTTATTTCTTCTTAAATTTCATTGTGCATTGTAAAACACATTTTTTGTTTGATTTTCTTTTATTTTTTTGTTTTCTGTTGCCCCTTTCATTTTTCAAATTGCTTTGCGCTTGCCATTTTTCATGCTACATGCCTTCTGCCTTTTATTTTGGCTTTTTTCCTCTTTGCTTTTCTTGTGTTTCTTTTTTGTAGCTATCTCGCTCTATCTTTTTGGTCGCCCATCCAACTACTTGACACTTCCGTTTCCGTTTGAGTTGGCCTGATATTGTCTTAGGTTTCTAAGCCAGTGCAAATTTTCAAAGTAAGTCCACTTTAGTTACAGTTACGCACACCCAACACCCGCCAACTTTTCTACCCTCTCCGGTTTCTCAGCTCAAATTTACGTTCATCTTGTGTGACGTTTATCCTTCAGCGCCTTTTTTTCGTTGTCGTTTTCGGCGCTCAAACTTTAATATTGGCACAAAACGCAAAAGAAGAGGGAAAACATTTGCTTTCAGTGTTTTATGCGTAAAATTTATTGTTTCTGACAATGAAAATGGCGGCGCAAACGTTTCCTGATCACAGCCCGTCTTATCTATAGACCCTTTATATTTTTTTTCTGTTGTTTTTTTTGTTTTTGGCTGCCTGCCTGACTGCCCCATTGTCGTATTTTATTGAAATTCATGTATTTTTAAAAGCCTTGGCCATTTGGTAGCTGAGCCGCATTGGCTCTAAATCGTTTAAGCATTTGTTTCAGTATTGTGTTTGATTTTTACAGATATTTTGTCGGCTGCTGTTTGGTTTGCTTTTTATCTGTGCATAAAACTTAATGTTTTGCATCATGGCCCCCAAATGATTATTGTGTCAGTTGTTGGGAGAAACCTTTATTAAAGCGTAGTTAGGAGCGATTACTAAATTGCCCATTTTGCCAACAAAATGGAAACAGCTGCTAATCTATAGATTTGTCTTGATTTGATTTGTCTTTTTGCAATTGGCATTTTTCTAGCTTTATCTGACAATGAACTGCTAAACGATGTACTATATTGGCTAATAAGATATTGTAGGATAAAACATATATTTTTTTCTTTTAAACGACCTTGATCTTAGCTTATTACATTCACTAAGGCAGTCACAAGTCCCAACTATTCTGCGCCATAGATTGGTGCTACACAATCGGATATCTTTTAACTCTATAAGTTATTGACCACAATAAAATAATCGAAACAGTTGTAAAAAGCTGTTAAATGCCCAGTTTACAGCTGTTATCAATTTCATATAACTGAATGCAGGTACTATTTATACATATACATGATATTTGTAAAGTGAACACCATTCATATCTTATCTTTTATCACTTGTCACTGATATACAATACGCATACGCAGCGTTGGCGTTGTATGTACCATTGTTTAGTTTTAACTTAACTTTGTTCCACTTTTTATCAACATGAGTTGTTAGGCTATTGCCATTTAATGTATACTTAGCTCAATCAGTTACCAACTAACTAGTTGATCAAAACTTACCGCCTTCCGGCTCTGAGTCATCAATGTATATCATTTTGCTTGAATTGCGTCCCTTGGCGCTGGGTTCACGTAGACGAGTTCCCGTTTTGGCTGTTGTTCTCTACACACTATATGTATATTATCTATATATCTAAATATCCGTTTCTACACACACACACACACTATTTAGTTATGAGCTGCTTTCTATAATATTTAAAATAAATTTTTTTTCTTTACACATAACATTTTTCTTTTGCGTTGTGGCAAAAACGAATTATGACTGAACTTCACTTCACAGCGTGATTTTTGTTTGATTTTGTTATGTTACGCACTTAAAAAATGACACAAAGAATTATTATTATTTGGCATTTAGAAATTTTGCTGTATTATTTATAGCCTTTTTGACTGTCAGGCTTATTGAGCACGATGCGTATGTGTAATATTAGCAAAATTTCAATAGCTCGCGGGTTTTTATATTATTGCTTCTTTGTATTGAATTTGATTGGGATATTGAGCTGGTACTGCTAGCTGCCTTTGATTGCGTGCTATTGTATTATCGTCGTCATCGCGAGCGAGCGTTGTGCATCAAACTGTTTTTGGCCTGCGCCACATTATTTGCTGCTGGGTGCCTCGCCTCGCCCGTTGCCAATATTTATTGTGTGTGTGTGTGTATTTCCTTTGTTGCTCGCTCTTTGCTCACTGCTGTTGCTGCTCAATTATAAATGTGTTTTGCCTGATAGCAGGCAAGCAGGCTAACAGCAAGGGAGCAGAGAGTGCGGCAGCCGGCACAACTTGTCGCCGATCGATCTCAACTCTCAGCGTTTTGGCTTGCTCGCTAGCGTTTTTATTCCTATATCTATAAATAAGCAACAAAATTATACAAATACATTGTGCTCTGTGTCTGTAGCTCTTGGTGTCTGCTGTATTTGTATCTGTTGTCTGTTTAGTTATAAAAATAAATGGCAAAAGCAATTTGTTTGCGCTCTCTTTCTCTCTACTGAGAGAACGCCCTCTCTCTCCCTGCCATTTGTTTTTGTGAAAATCATGTTGCCTGCTGTCGTTTAGCACATTTTTGTATCATGCCATTTTCTTTTTTGGCAACATTTTTTGCCACCTACTTGTCGTATTCATAGTTATATATGTATCTATATGCATGCTCTGGTTGGCATAAAGCTTCCTATTGCCCTGCCTTTTACTCTGCTGTGGCTAGTTTCTCTTTTTATCTCTGCCTTACACACACACACATACAAACAATTTCCTCTTCTGCAGCTTCTTCTTTATCTACTCTTTTTTTTTTTGCAACTTGTTGCCGCTGTCAACTGCATTTCTGTGCTGTGAATGTGTCACGTTTTTTTTTTTTGTATTGGCTCTAGCTTGCTTTTGGCTCTTGCTTATATCATCATTGACCTTCATTGAGATTTGGCTTATCAAGCTCAACACTGCGATAGTGGCCGATCAATTGGAGTAGGTGTTAAGCACTGGTTGTAAATAACTGGCATATTACTGATAGATACAGAACACAGCTATATCTGTTGATTGCATACTAAGTTTGTATTGATTTTTCTGGTAAAATTAAACTTAGTTAGGCTTTTGTCTGACTTAAGAACTCACTTTTAAAAAAGTTGTTGATTAAAGGTTTTTTTCTTTTGTGACTTTATCTTGAGGAGTTTAATGAACCTTTAAGAATTTTAATAACAAACCCATCAACATCTTCATTAAGCTGGTTTTAAGCCAAATAAATAAAGATCTTGCATAGTGTATTAAACAGGCTTAAGACCATTTAGTTCTTATGACAGGTGTGAACTTTAAATATTTGCCAAGTTTTAGATCCAGCACATGTTTAACATACATACATATATTCGGACATTATCTGGTTGGCATTATTAAATTACGCTTTTGCTATATTTATATGGGTTAACATCATGCACGATAAGAGCCAAAAGAAGCTCGCACACACCCCCCAACACTTAAATGCGGTTGATTGCCTATCTTATCGGTCGGAAGAATGCTTAATTACCGGACAGGCTGACTATTAAAATGCGTCATGCAAGATAACGCTGGAGAAGTAGAAAGGTAGATAACTGCATAGACTAACTGACGAACTTGGCCCATACTGCTAGGCTTTGGTCTAATTGCACCAATGTCCAATCTGGTCCAACTTAAATTGCTTTAAAGCGTAAACAATAATATGAACTAAGCTGCCTAAGCATAACACAGCTGGCAGTCTCACGAAGCCTTGGTCATAGCAAAAAATTACGTATACACCATGTTGTTTGGCTGCTTTATTGGCCTGCAGCCTGTGGACAGCTGGAGCTTGGGTGCTGGCCGCAAACAAAATAAACAAAACACTGTCTGCGCACACTTGTGATGTGAACGTGTTTCAACGCGCTTTGCGGTTGTCGACAGCATACTCAATGGGGACAGCGAACTTTGGATGCAAAAGGAATATCTACACTAAGCCACTTTTTGATTTGGAAAAGGTCTAGCAAATGCATTTGGCTTTGATGCACTTCATCACTAAGGCAACGATTTTTAGTGCGCTGTTGTTTAACTGCACTGGGCTCAACTGCTGGCCAGTAGCTTTGCTTTAAATAATGCAAATCCCTCAAATGCTCTAAACGCAGCGGGTGTTCTCGTGTTTTTCTTCTCTTTCTTTATGTTGTTTTCCATTTGAAAAATCGAAAATCGCGCACACGGCACGTTTTTTTGTTGTCGCTTCCGCTGCCTAAAATGCTTTCGGAATTACAAAAAACTTCTGTTTGTTATTTAGTATGCACAAAACCATTTAGCGATTGCCTGCATTTTCAATTGTTTTTTAGCATTTCGCTTTTTCTTGTTTTTTTTTTTTTATTTATTGTCGCACTATTCTTGTTTTCTAAATGTTTACATATCATTTTTTCTTTGCACATACAAATATGTATATATTGTTTTATTGATAGCAAAATTGTGCCTCAACAAATGTTGCACTCCGCACGGCTGCTCATTGCACGTTCAACTGTTTCGAACAAAAAGAACTATGTTTTGGTGCATTTTCAATCAAGTTGTTTTCGGTTTGAAACAAATTTCGGCCTGTCTGCTTGCCAACGCCTGCCTCGTGGCGCTATTTTCGTATATGTTCGTGCACAATTTTCGAAACAATTTTCATGTGTGTTCGACGTGAGCTTTTATTTCTATTTGTATGTTTTTAATGCCCTATAAATTAGAAGTTGTTCTTAGAGCCTATCCATTCTTTAGTATTCCATTTTTTTTATAGTTTTCTTTGTGTTAGTTCAAGCAATTGCTAGGTTTATTTACAGCAAATTACATATAAACTTAAGGTATCATTATAGTTGAGCATACCCTCTACATATGTTGCTCACTTGTTTTGTAATTTTCCTTGATGCACTGCTGCAAGTTGTTGCTATTGGTGCAACATAAATCCAATGTGTGTTTACCTAACTAAACTTCTTTGGAGCTAATTATAAAACTGAATTTCTCTCGCCATTGCCTGCAACATAGCAATGGTCCATTAGCCCCAATTCTGTGTGGGTGTGGGCCACAAAACGGCTCTACAACTACGTGAGATACGAGAGGAAAACAAAAATTGTGTTAGATTCTTCTTTTATTTATGCTTGCTGTGCACAAATGCGACAGGTTGTCGCCTTAATTGTTGTTGTGCTATTGAAAAACTTTGCGAATACAACAGCATTAATTGGCTTGAAATAGTTTTCACATCATTGTTAAGGGTATATAAATGTTGGAAAATGTATTAATTGAATTGGAATTCAATGCTTTAGCTGATTAGCTGGTCCTGTGGCGCAATGGATAACGCGTCTGACTACGGATCAGAAGATTCCAGGTTCGACTCCTGGCAGGATCGAGATTAATACCATTTTTTTTTAAATAAATGCTGAAGGCCAATTATATATAATTTTTCCAGGATATAGTATTCCTTATTCTGTGGAATAACGCCATCAACGCTTTTTATTTGTATCTTATCTTCCAAAATCCTTTCAAAATATTTTTAAACTAGGTCAAAGTTTGCGTAGTTGAAAGAAAAAAGAACTTCGCCCAACGTGGGGCTCGAACCCACGACCCTGAGATTAAGAGTCTCATGCTCTACCGACTGAGCTAGCCGGGCTTGTTGATCAGCAAGCGCAAAGAAAAAATAGAATATATTATAGAATAAAAGAATACTGTTTCTCTTACTAATTTATTGATTAAAATAATGTTGATTTAATTAGTCTGTAGCTGCTTCAGCTATTTCCAACGCACAATACGACCTTGCGCTAAACTACACACTCAGACAACATACACACACACACACAGTGAGACAAGATACTCTATTAATTTTACTCTTTCGTTAGCCGCATGGCGTCTTCTATCTTGGCCATCTATTCCCAAGTCATTCTGTTTTGCCTTTCATCTCAGCGTGCACTTTTTAGATTTTTCCTACCCTCGACTTGTTGTTTTAGCCGCAATTATTTTTTCTGGGTCATTAATGGGAAATATGCAAAGTATTTAGACAAATGGCAATATAAATTATTTCATTTCCACATAAGCATAATTCGCTTCAGCTCTTGTGCTATATGAAAAGAACGAAACGAACGAATTAAAATATTTCCACTAAGTAGCTATATATTCTTATATATATATTTGTGGCTTTTTGGTTTATTATTAAATTTAGTGGCATTTGGCCTTTTGCAGCGCGTTGACAGCTAGAAATCAATGTTAACGTGGTCCACACCACGCTACAATATTTATGAGCCTTGTAGACCTTGTCGCTTGAACTTGTGTCAAAGTGGCACAATGACAACGATACGCAATCATCACAGCAGTAGCCAGGCAGCCAATAGAACAAAAAAAATGCAGCACAAATCATGGCATCATTTAGTTTTCTTAGCTACTGCTAAAAATACCCCATAGCAATGCTTAGTGTAGTGGATGGGGGTATATTAATTCTCTATTGTGATGCAAGAAAGCTGGTAAGGCAGATAAGTTCTTTATACCCTGTAGCTAAGTAGTGGATTATTGTATTTTAGTTTGTATCATGCACGCAGAAAGTTTATTGCCTCGATTTAATTTCTTGTTGTTGTTGCTGTTGGTTATGTGATTGGGATGTGGTTGTTGTTTATGTGGCCTACTTCCGGCTACTCATGTTTACGTCTAATTGGCTAATCACGTAAACAAATGCACACAGGTGAGTATTTATAGAGCTGTACAAACAGGGGGCAGTTGAGGGGCATATCGAATTGTATACGATTTTTGGTAGATGCTGCGTCAGCAGCTAAAGAATTTTGCGCTTGATTTGCGCTTGCATATACATAAATAAAAATTTAATTGACATTTTTGTCAGGCAGCTGATTGCTCGTTCATCATGTGAATACATGATTTTTAATTTATACACAAAAATGCAAATTAAATGCCAGATGAGTTTCAGTATTCTATAGCTGAAGTCGAAGAACTTTTTGTGGTGAGCCGCAAAAACAATTTAATTTGATTGCCATTTAAATCCTTTCAGGGTGTTACGGTCTTAGTCCTACCTTTCTAAATCCTTAATCCTTTCTTTGAACACAAGTGTTTCGTATCTTGGCACGTACTTGCGGCAGACACGCTCATACCCAAAACTTAGTTCGCTGCTGTTGCCTTTGCTGTCATGAATTTGTAGAAAATTTATTTTACCACAAGGACCGATATTTGTTGGCTGCGTGGCTGCGTGGCCAATGCGGATTTATGGCAAGCAAACAAGTTTTGTTTATTTATTTCGATTACACTTAAAGTCAAGCAGACATTCATTGATAAATTTTTCGAGCATTCCTTTAATGGAACGAAAGGTCATGCCAATGGATCGGTATGCCAGCGGACGGGGCATAAAGGCGAGCAAAATAAATATTTATGAATTGCGCACATGCCAACGCAAATGGCCAGTTCAAGTTGATGACGTTACCTCTTTGGTTCTCTCTCTCGCTCTCTCTCTCTCTCTTACTTTCTACTCCCACACACAAGCGCATGCATAGAGTGAAATCAGATAGAGAGTGAATAGCTGTGCAAGCAACTGGCAAACATATTTAACAGCTGCGCTTAAAAGTATGCAATGCTAAATTGAGCAGAATGTTTTGAATTTTGAATATTGCATGCATGTAAATTGAAATCCTTGCAGCAAGAATATGCAAAATAATTGATTGATTAACCTACATAATATTAAAGTTTCTATTAAAAATATTTTTTCCCATTCGATTAGTTAACTATAGAAGCTTTCTACTCATAAGTTTACCAAATCTTATAAGGATTTAATGGCAACATAATTTGACTAGATTACCAGCGACACCTTTGGCCCCAAAAATGTACAACCGCAACGTTGCTTCTCTGCGCTTCGGTAAATCAGTCTTAATAATTATGCACGTGCTCCCGCAAAAGAGGAAAAACAAAAGAGAATATGCAATTTATGGTAAATGCAACGCAGCAGCCATAAATTGAAAGCCAGCACAAACGAAAGAAGTAGAAGCTAGAGTAGTTGGGATATGCACTGCAAAGAAGCTGCAGTCAGAGAGAGGTGCCTCAGAAATCTCATCAAAAATTGGAAGCAAAAATATTGAATGCAATTTTATTTACCACACATGCAACACATGCAACACGAGCGCACAAGGTACAGCTGCAACCGCAAAACGTTTTACGCCAAAGGAGTTTGGCCTTTTTTTTTTTGCTATACTATGCATAGAGAAATATATCATATTGTGTGCTTGTAACTATGCTACTTAGTGTCTGTTTGCTGTTTGCATAGAAGTATAGAGAGGGAGAGGGAGAGAGACAGACGGAGATAGATCTAGCTCATAAGTTGCCTGTCGCATACAAAAATCTTATTTCCTGCTGCAGAGCTTCTACTATGGCTTGTGCCTTAGGTTTAGCTTCTTATAGCTACACATTGTCATTGCTGAGCTCTTGCTCCTGTTGCTGCTCCTGTTGCATACACTGCACTCCAATTCATTACCCGCCGCTAAAATTTCGCCGTCTATGAAAGCGGAAGAACATACACATACACATACACATACACATACACATACACACACAGACACGCCAACCTGCTGCTATCTGCCGCCTCACCTGATGTTACTTTCACATGCCTCCTCTCGGTGTACGCGTGTGTGCGTTTAAATGAGTTTACGTGCTGTTCGTATGTCTCTGTGTTTGTGGGTGTGCGCGTGTGTGTGCGTTGCTATGCAGCCTCAGCAGATCCTGTTGCCAGCTCCACTGCTATTTGTTTGTTTGTTTGGCTTTAGCTCTGGCTCGACAGACGAGCAGCAGGAGCAGCAGCTGGATAGTATGAAGTCCTTGCCTCAATTGTTGTCTGTTGTCTGCTTGGCTGCTTGCCTTTGCTATTTGCTATTTGCTGTTGCTTTCTGTTGCTGCTTCTGCTGCTCTCTCATCAAAATCCAGTTTAAGATTTTTGATTTAATTTTGTTTGCTGGTCGGTTTCCTGATGCACGTACCAGGCGCTTCAAATTTGCTTTTGGCATTTTGGCAAACTCCTTCTCTCAAGCTGTGCCAAAACGTATTTATGTGAGACAGTCAAAAGGCTGCTTTTGACACAATGTTTATCAACTGGCAAATATGAAATGCTAATTTTAGTTTGTTCGAAACAATCTTACTTGATATGTATATCAATATTGCCTCTTGTGAGTGGCAAAGCTAGTTTAACTGATTTGAATTGTACAGCTCGATGATTTTGTTGACAAAACTGTGTACATTTCTGTGGCATTGCTTGTTTTTGACATTATTTCCATTACGAAAATGAAAACATAAGAAAATCAATTTTTATAAAACTTTTCATAACTTGGGTAAACGAATAGAGAATGTTATATTTTTGGTAAACGAAAGTTATTAAAAAATAAACATTAAAATACATTTGACAATGAAATTCATGGTTTTCGGCCGTAAATGTGTCAAGTTGGAAGAAAAATGAAATCACAGCAAAATTAGTTGTAATTCAATTGTTGACTACTTTGCATGCGAGTGTCTAATCGCCTTAAAGCGCCAAAAGGCAACAAAAGCGTGGCCAGAACTTGTTGCTCAGAGCCATGACCCCCAAGAGTAATAGACGCGACAGCTAACAACAACAGAGGCTTTGTTGAGGTCAACCACACCGTCTAGTCTAAGGCAACATATCGTATCGTTTATTGGTAGCCATCATACATTGAGAATGAAAACAAATATTTGACGTTTTAGTCTAATTAAATTAGTCAGAACGCTAGCTTTGGCCCTCGGGAAATGGTATAAATTTCTGTGCGGCAGCCAAAGCCGCAACCGCAAAGCGTTCGCTGCAAAAAATAAATATTTTTCGCACACCGGACATTGTATCAATGTGCGGCAAACACAACGCCTCGCTGTCTGTTTTTTGTTCATACCGAACGATAGGACTTAAAAAATATTAACAAATAAAATAAAAATACTATACATGTGTGTGTGTTTTGTGCCACTGAATTGTATGCAATACAAAAGTTAAACCACAATATTTTTTTAACTCTCTAAGCCACATAAAATATCCACATTCATTGTGCGGCCAAGCTGAACAATTGCACACGTTTTTGTGCGCCAGAATGCAAGAAGTAAGTGGCTTAAGTGTCCCAACGACCAAGTGAATTATGTGCAAAGCGAGAGAGAGAAACAAAAGAGAGAGAGAGAGTGAGTGAGCAAGTGAGTTAAACGAGAAAGAGTTGCTATAACAAAAGCAGCTGCCGGTCATTGTGTTTAAGCATTGCATGCACGTGTGTGTGTATTGCTGCAATTGTGTTGCATACCAGTATTTGAATTGACTACTAACTAAGCCTTGCAACGTGAGCTAAAGTGTTCGAAAGTTGAGAAGCAAGCAAGATGAAAATGTTTTTGAAACAGGTATTCAAATCCCTAAAAGCTTACACATAAAGATATATACCTCAAAAGTTTTTAAACTCATATTTTTGGTAACATAAAATATTCCTCTAACAAAGTAGAATCTATAAAGAATAAAAACCATTTCCTATATTTATATTTTATGTATTGCAAACAACTTTAAGCTTAGTGTAACTGTTGACTCCGCCCCAAATAAAAGCCTGCATTAAGTAATGAACCATCAAATATATTATAGTAAATACCTATTGCATAACTAGCCAACTTAATGGTATCGAATGCCATAAACCTAATAATCCCAAATGTGCAGAATTTAACCTTTAACCAGCCAGCAGCACTTACTATAATATTTGTATAAGCTTTTATCAGTAGCCTGCTGCGGATAAAACCAAATTTATAGTGTCATTTTTATGCGTTGCCTTGTCAGAATATAAGGAGGAAAGAAAAAAATTTATATTTATAGTAGGATACGTTTAATGACAAACGTACGAGTAGTCGCACTTATAATTCTATTAACTTAATTAAACAATGCAGTTGTTGGCGGTTTTTTTTCTGGCTATTCACAATGCTTGCTCCGCTCACACACACTCGCACACGCTGCTGTCGCGGTTCTTAACGGAAGCATACTTTTTTTTATGTGTCTCCTACAATAAAAAATATTCCTGTATTATTTTTTGTGTGAAAGCGAAACACTTTGCAATTCAGAAGCAGCAAAAAAAGTTTACATTTTAAAGTCATTTTGTGAAAAGAATTCATGCAAATATTTAATGCATTGATTGGCCAACAATTGCAAACATCAACATGACATTTAAGTGATTTATTTTTGTGAAAGACTGTTAGCGAGAGGATGAGCACAAAACGAACTCAGTGCTTAAAGTTGCATTGTGAATATTTATTGATTTTTTTTGGAAATAAAACACTTGGTTGTTCGCCGCAAGCTTCAATGTAAACATCAAAAAGGGCAATTCATTAATTTTGCAACATAAACAATTGAACAAACAGCAGCTGAAAAATCGTATAAAAAAATTCATCCATGCATGTGAAACAAATCAATTTTCTCTGCATATGTGTGTGGTTTTCAAAAAAAAATTGTGAAAATGCATTTTGAGTTGTGATTTGAAGTGCAAATATTCAAGTATGAAATGTGAAAATATATATATTTTAAAACAAATATTTTAATTCTATTATTTATACAGCCCAAACAGCGATTTTACTAACATTCTTTAGGAGAATAATAAATGTGCTTAATTAAATTTACATGCAGCTTAAAATTGCTCAAAATAAACTGCATTTAATGCACATATGCACATAATGCAGCTTAACTGTTGAGCTCTGGCAGCGAATAAAATAAAAATAAATTAAAATTATAAACAGCTTAAGCGACAAGTTTTAACAGACGCTGACCAAAAACCATAAACCAAGACAAAAAATAACTAAAAACTCCAACTCATATACGAGTCGCCGTGCCTTAAACAACTAAAAACAACAGTGAACACGAAAAAAAGCGAGAATAACTTCATATCAAAGTTGCATTCACAGTGGCTTAGTGTTTTTACGAGTTTTTGGTTTTATGTTTTGCCAGTCTGTCTGGTGTGTGTGTGCGGGTGTGCGAGTGTGTATTTAGTTTAAGCCCCATACACGTTGACAAGCAGCTGCAAAAAGAAGTTGCAATAAATGAACTGCAGTGTTAAGCGAGATTTAGAAAGTTTTGCGACAACAACACGAGACACAAAATAAATTACCAGACGCTTTTTGTTAAGTGAATAACAGACACACACACTCACACACACCCACACCCCCCACACACCAAAAACAAAAATATGGGTCGCAAGAAGAAGCAGCCAACGGGCGTAAGTATCTGTGTATCGTTAAGATACACACACACACACACACACACTTTACAAGTAGCTTGTTTGCCAGCGATTCGCATGTTACGCATACGCCGCACTGTACGCTGTATTAGCTACTGCTACTGACTGGTTGGCACTTAGCTTAAACGCTGCGAAAAAGGCACATTTCATTTTCATGCCATTTAAGTGGTGCAGATAAAGCAAAAACCGCTCAACTCAGCCAACCAAGCATTTCAACACTTTGCACTTAATTTCCCTCTATGTTTATGGTGATTTTCTTCTTGTCTTTGCTGGTACATATATCTTTGTTTTTTATAACATTTTTAGTTCCTTTTTTTATTTATTTTTATTTATTTACACCTGCGTGTATTTTTTACATACTGACTCGTCTTTTTTTTGCCCCTGAATGTTTGCTTGTTTGTTGGTTGGTTCAGTTGCCGCCCGGTGGCTTAAATGCCTCTGGCGGCATTGGGGGTGGCACCCCTAAAACCGTGGGCGGCTGTTGTGTGCCGCTGGGATTACCGCAACCTTTGCTGCTCGAGGAGAAGAAATTCCTGCTCGCTGTCGAGCGTGGCGATATACCAAACGTGCGCAGGTGAGTAGCGTTTCCATGCCATCCAATGACGTGTACGCTTTTATTTCTTTGCTTTTTTAACTCGATTGCCGAATTTGTTTCTCTTTGTTTTGCAGCGGGTAAAAGGCAATAGGCAACAATTGTGTGCGGTGCTAAGAAAACAATTTGGATAGGGTATTTAAACTTCGGTGTGCTGTGCCCGAAAGCTCTTCCTTGTTTTTTAAATACTACGTTCGGGGTGACACAGGTGTCGATGGGCCGTATACGTATTATCCGCCCTCCCACCAAGCACGATATGTGGGTGTAGAGCTGTTCGGGAAAACGCATAAATCCTATCAGCACGAGTCCTGAGTTTGTTCTGTGTGCTTGGCCATGTGTGTGTGTGAGTGTGTGTGTTTGCTTTGGGTGGTTTCAATTATTTGCATAGCTGCCTGTTTGTGTTTGCCTTGGGGAATCATCTTATGTGCCACTTAATAAGCAATATGCGGGCACGAGACTCGTTTGCACACTTCAAATGCCATTTAAAAGGGCATTTTAATAAATTTACAATTAATTTTCATACCTGTTTTCAGGCACGAACATTTAAATAAATGTTTACTAGATGGAAGTAAAAAATATAAATAATGTTGGCAATTTTCTTATTTTTATTATTATTAAATTGAATTGAGCGTAATAAAATTGTGTTGTTACAGTAAAAAACAAAAACGATGGAATAAATAACAATTTTTAAATCGATTTGCAAAATTATTAAGAGATTTCAAATAAAACACATTTGCCTTGGTGAAACTACCATTTGTGAACAATCTTTTATTGTTTTAAACAAGAATTATTACAATATATTATTAGTATGGGATATGTAGTAAAGCACCGACGATGCTTTAGTTAATGTAAACGCGTTAAGTGTAAAATGTAGTTTTTTTTTTTCTTTTTCTGGTAGAAGGGTACTAAATGAACTACTAATGAACAATGATCAATTGTGTTTTGTTATACCTAATACCGTTACAAACAGCATTTGGTTATCCTCAGTTCTCGTGCATTGCTAAGAGGAGTAACTGTGTAAAAAGTGTTGCAAAAATAAAAGTGTATGGAAATGCAATTGCAATTGGCTTGACGCAAGTGTTTGCATTATTGTTGTTTGTGTGTAGATTTTGCTGTTGCCTATAGATATATATTATGTATATATATATCTACTATATTCATTATGCATGTAGCTATTGCTCTAATAGAACGCCGTTAGTGGTTCTAGTTCTTCCTGTCGTCTAGTCTTCTTGTTGTGAATAAAACGATACGGATTGTAGCTCTTCATTTCGTCCAGTGTATAGCGGTAATGTGGTGTGCCATTGTGTGACGCTGTCTGTTGATCCTCCTCAGAGCCAACAGACTCAATGGATTCATTCGAGGCATCACCCTCGGAACGCTGAACACGTATGCCCTTGAGCTGGCAGGCATAACGATAGAGCTCCTCCTCGCGATCCTTGAAGAATTGCCAGGAGATGCGACTGAGTGCTGGATTCGATTGGATTGAGCTTGGCTCGTGTCCTGCGACATTTGCGGCCAGACTAAACCAATCGCCGCCACCCAGTTTGCATGTTTGCGTTTCTAATTAATTAATTTAAAAATACACACTTTACTATTTGCTATTTACCATTTGGCACGTGGAATTATTTTAGGTGAGGCTAAAGCACAAACAAACACACACTTACCCTTGTTCTTGTGCCCCAGTTTGATGACAAGTCCTTGGTTTGTGGCCGCGTCCATTGTTTTAGTTTGTTTAAAGTTTGTTTTGGAAAAAATGTTTTTACAAAAAATTTTTGAGCCAAATGAATATGTATTCGGCGTTTTATACAATACAAATATATTTCGTATTTTTCTTGGAATTTTTCACAACAATTTATGTTGACGAACAATTGTAAAATAAATATTTGTGTTCACTGCTGTCCACCAGCAAAAGTATTTTGATATATTTTTGATATAATCAAATCAAAGGCAACTATGTTCCAAAGAGCACTTTATCGATAAGTGTTGCAAACCAATACGCACAGTGCCAGAAAAACGTAAACCAACACTGGTAAAACTGGAACATGAAATTAATATTAAAGTCGTTCGAACTTTGAACCTTTACAAAAACAAATATCATTCAAATTATTAAAGTGCCTTTGATTGATTGGCAAAGTTTTTGTGCGGGTGCCGCACATAATTAAAAAGTTTTGATTCGTTGGCGCACGCATACCATAAGCAAAGCAAAAGTTATATTTTGAGCAACATTTTTAATTAGTTGGTTGGCGCTCTCTGCTTTAGAATATTGCAAAAGGCACTGCGGCAACAGCATATCAATATCAATTGCATGGATCCATTGGGCAGACGGGCCATAACACTGGCCATTGACAACGAGAATCTGGAGATGGTGGAGCTGCTGGTTATCATGGGTGTGGAGACAAAGGACGCCCTGCTTCATGCCATCAACGCTGAGTTCGTTGAGGCCGTTGAGCTGCTGCTCGAGCACGAGGAGCTCATTTTCAAGGAGGGCCAACTGTATGTAAGTATTGTATCTACTTTAACACATCTAACTCATTCGACTTCGTCTCCTGCTCTACTATTATCGTCTGCTGCACTCAGCTAATTTGTGGTACACTCTCAACGAGTGCCCGCTGTCTCAAAAAGAAAAAAATACAAAGCTAACACGATTTTAATCAGTTTAGGGTGGCCTCGTTGGGCACGTACATGACAGACGTTCAAGTGATTGGATATGAGTTTGGTTGTGGTATTGGGTAGGAGTGTGTATGCGATAAGCCGACCAACACTTCCGCTTGCCAAAGTCTCATCCGTTTAGCATACCTACTCCGCAAATCTGTGTATTCAAATACTCTTTGTTTTAGACCACTATGAATATGATACAATATGGTATTTAAGATGTTAGTTTGTTGTGTTAACTAGGTTTTGTTTACAAGTTATTCAATTTTTATAGACCTAAACTATCAGTAGAGTTGGCCACAAGAATATACAAACTTCGTTAAGGTTATTTTCATATTTTTCAAATAAAGTAGTATGGGAGTGAAAGAGAAGGCGAGAAATGCCCCAAACAAACACATATATGAAGGCACATAAGCTTACGCTTCATTAAGCAGCCATTGGACGCAATTGAAGCGTGAAAATTACAATTGCAAGCCACATGCAATAAAACGTTTAACAAGGCCTAACAGAAAGTTAAAGTGGTTCAACTTCTTAACTGAGGCTAATTTCTTTTAACTTATCTTGCAGAGCTGGCAAAAGGTCGACATAAATACGGCAACGTTTGCACCGGATATAACGCCGCTAATGCTGGCGGCGCACAAGAATAACTTTGAGATATTGCGCATACTTTTGGATCGTGGAGCTGCAGTGCCAGTGCCACATGACATAAGATGCGGCTGTGAGGAGTGTGTGCGTTTAATAAGTGAAGATTCGCTACGGCATTCGCTATCGCGTGTGAATATCTATCGTGCCCTGTGCAGTCCCTCGCTCATCTGTCTTACCTCCAGCGATCCCATACTAACTGCCTTTCAGCTGTCCTGGGACTTAAGGAATCTGGCGCTCACGGAGCAAGAGTGCAAGGCAGAGTATATGGAACTGAGAAGGCAGTGCCAGAAGTTTGCCTGTTGCCTGCTGGATCAAACGCGTTCCTCCAATGAGCTGGCCATTATATTAAACTATGATCCTAGCATGTCTTCCTATGAGCCAGGAGATCGCATGAGTCTAACGCGACTTGTTCAGGCCATATCCTATAAGCAAAAGAAGGTAAGCCTCAAAGCCCATTAATCAATTATAACGACTCAGAAATCATTTTTGATTAGTCTTCGCATTTGAATTGAAATGATGAATCACCCATTTACACAGTTCAATTTAGCCCTTGCACTCTTTGTGTATTTTTTTTCTTCTCAGTTTGTGGCCCATTCGAACATACAGCAATTGCTAACGTCGATTTGGTATGACGGACTGCCCGGATTCCGGCGTAAGAGCATCGTTGACAAGTTCATTTGCATTGCTCAGGTTGCGCTGCTGTTTCCCCTCTACTGTTTCATCTACATGTTTGCGCCCAACTGTCGTACGGGTCAATTGATGCGAAAACCGTTTATGAAATTTCTCATTCATGCGTCCTCCTATGTGTTCTTTTTGTGTAAGTACAGAGTGGATGGGCTTTGAAGGGATGCAGCACCGTAAACTATATTAGTTTACAGGTCAACTATTGGCCATCAGTAAGGCATTAATGCTAAAAATAGCTAGACCTGTTGGTTGTCCTTTTAACTGCATTTTACTTATTACCCCCAACACTCTTCGTTTACATTGCAGTTATTCTAATATTGGTCTCACAGCGTGCTGATGATGATTTTGTGCGCCTCTTTGGCACTGCCCGAATGAAGGCAGAGCTGGCGGAGCAGGAGCAGCGACAACGTGGCCAGGCGCCTAGCAAACTGGAGATTGTAGTTGTCCTCTATGTTCTTGGCTTTATGTGGGAGGAGGTACAGGAGATATTTGCCGTGGGCATGACAAGCTATTTGCGTAACATGTGGAACTTTATTGATTTTCTACGCAACAGTCTCTACGTGAGCGTTATGTGTCTGCGGTAAGGTCAACCCTGAACCACACACAGGAAGTACATATCTGTGACTTTCGTGTTTACACCCTCCGTTTGCAGTGCCTTTGCCTACATACAGCAGGCAACGGAAATAGCAAGAGATCCGCAAATGGCCTACATACCGCGCGAGAAGTGGCATGACTTTGACCCACAGCTGATTGCCGAGGGCCTCTTTGCGGCGGCAAATGTATTTTCCGCATTGAAGCTGGTGCATTTGTTTAGCATTAATCCGCACTTGGGTCCACTGCAAATCTCGCTAGGACGCATGGTCATTGATATTGTCAAGTTCTTCTTTATCTACACCCTTGTTCTCTTCGCCTTTGCCTGCGGCCTCAATCAGTTGCTCTGGTACTTTGCAGCGCTAGAGAAGAGCAAATGTTATGTACTGCCGGATGGGGAAGCGGATTGGGCCTCACATGGTGATTCCTGCATGAAATGGCGACGCTTTGGCAAGTCAGTCCAGTCATTCAAATAATTATCGGTGAGACCATACGTAATACTAACTAACTTGACTGCTTGTTGCTCTCTTTCTCTTTGCAGTCTTTTTGAGTCATCACAATCGCTGTTCTGGGCCAGCTTTGGCATGATTGGCCTCGATGACTTTGAGCTGTCGGGCATCAAGTCGTATACGCGTTTTTGGGGCCTGCTCATGTTTGGCTCGTACAGCGTCATCAATGTGATTGTTTTGCTAAATCTACTAATAGCCATGATGTCCAATTCCTATGCCATGATTGATGTATGGTAGCAATGACAAGCTTTTGAACTAGGTTTATTGTTTCTGATTGCCCTTTTCAGGAGCACTCGGACACTGAGTGGAAATTTGCTCGAACTAAACTATGGATGAGTTACTTTGAGGATAGTTCAACCTTGCCGCCACCGTTTAATGTTTTGCCCTCAGTCAAATGGATTATTCGAGTGTTTCGAAAGTCCAGAAAGACCATTGATCGGCAAAGGTCAAAGGTTTGTTGATTGAACCTTAACTAATCTCTGATGATTCGAAGCGTTCCTTCTTCTTTACAGAAACGTCAGGAGGAGGAGCAGTATAGTAAATATGATAACATAATGCGTTCCCTGGTCTGGCGCTATATATCGGCCATGCATCGCAAGTTTGAGAATAATCCTGTCACTGAAGATGACATCAATGAGGTCAAGAGCGAGATAAGCACAATGCGCTATGAAATGTTGGAGATATTCGAAAACAGTGGACTAGATGTGTCTTCAGCGAATAAGAAAGAAAAGCGTAAGCTATAAATTACTTGAATTATATGCTTGTATATTAATTGATACATACGAAAGATCCAAGACCGCGTCGCATGAAAGTCTGGGAGCGTCGCTTAATGAAAGGCTTCCAAGTGACGCCAGTGACAAGTAACAGTGAACAGGACTTGCTCGGCAATGTGAATGGTGAGGGTGAAATGCGTGAGATCAAAGTGGAATCGGTGCCCTCAAAGTCAGCCAAGGAGACAGCTCGCGAGCGTTTCCAGCGTGTGGCACGCACAGTCCTGCTGCAGTCGAGCACACACAAATGGAATTTGGTGCTGCAAGGCACGCTGCAGAACTCACAAATTGGACGCAGCAACAAGTATCAGCGCAAGAGTCTACAAAATCTAGGCAAGGCTATTGAAGAAGCCAAAAAGTACGTAGAGCACAGCATGGAGAGACTTTTCACAAAAATCTAGTCAATGTTCTTAATCATTTCAGACTTATTCTGCTCAATCCTGGCTATGCCTCGGGACGCGAGTCACCCATACGCATCGAGTTTGTGGATGAGAAATCTAGCACATTGCTGGACTTGCTAAACCAGATTAGCGAAGAGATCAGCATCTGCGAGCGACCACGTGTTAGGCCATGCTGGCGACCACCCATGAAATCTGTACCTGCACGTGCTATGGCTGCCAATAACGAATGGGCCAGATCGAATACGGCGCCGGAATTGCAAGCTAGCCGGAAATCGCCACCGGCGCCAACTAAATATTGCAGCAACAGTCGGACACGAGAATTGCCTCTGTGTCCAAGTAAACTGGCAACAGCAACGGCTGCCACAACTACAAAAAAGACGGCACCAGTTGCCCCAACAACGACAACAGTTAACAACAAGGCAAAGACGACGATGCCATTCTCCGTGGAACTTCAGTTAGCTGAACGCAGGAGCAGGAGCAACATCACTTCATCCTCGCCAAGTGGCGTGCTGTCGGGCAATTCAAATGCCTTTAATATACATGTGGTCGATTTGGATGAGCGACGTTCAAGTGCATTCGATAAGGATAACATATCCGATGTTAGTTCCATTCCAAGCATAAGTCCCAGGCGACCAAATCTTTAATGCCCCGCTTGCGTGGCCTCTTGTGATAAGCCTACCAACTTCCAAACACAAGTTTCTGGCTTTAATGCTACTTGAAGCATAAACCAAAAATATATATATATTGTATTAGAATTTTATTGAATTGTACCATGAATGTGTTACAAAATGAAAACTCTTGGGATATACAAGTGCCAAAAAATGTATAACAAAATAATTCTTAAAGTTAACACAAACACATTGAAAAATCGAGTCATCGAGTCAATTGCAAACAACAAGCAGTAAATTGATATGCCACGCTAACAAGCATTATAGGTCCAAGCTAATAGGCACACCAATATAGCCATTTACATAAAATCGACGAGCTACTTGGGCGATGGCAACAGACACGCAAGCAACAAGGACCCTTCCAGCTGGTTGAGTTTTATGCTCGTCTGCCCGGCTGGCTGGCTGGGAAGGCAAAACGTGCGGAAATTCTTAAGCTGGCAGCATTAAAAGCAATAAAGACACAAAATAACATAAACAAGTCGCCATTGACGTTTGCCACACAGCTAAGCGCAGAGTCTTCTTGGCCGCAGGCTATTGAACACAAAATATAAAACGCAACAGAAACAAGCTGTATGAGTAGATGGAGAGGAAAATTACAAATTCAATTTGATGTCATATCAATTGATTTTGCGATACATCTTGTTCGCCTTTGTTGCCGTTTGTCGTTGACAAGTTGCTAACATTTCGGCTTTAGTTGGATCCTTATATATACATATATTTTTTGTGGCTTAACGTTAAAAAAGAAAGGTTTTCCTGCGCTTGGCATTTGATTTTGATGACGCGTGGCACTTTTGAAATATTATGCGCTACTCTAAACACACTTTGTATGCGACCAATGGTACACAAAAATAAGAAGACAAAAATATTATAATATGCGGACCAAGTACATGTTGATTCAAATATACATATTTGATTGTATGTGTGTGTACATGTGCTCTTCATGAAATTTGAAGCTTTTAGCTGATTTGTTGAAGCACAGGTATTTCAAGCACGCACCAACAGCAGCAAAACATGCAGAAAAAGGTAAACTTTTTTAAGTAATTTAAGAAAAATATGAAAAACCTTTCACGTAGCCCCAGTCAAGGAGTACTTGATACATTTGGGATGGATAAAGCATTCAATAATAAGGCACCAACATACATAAAGCTGGTTGGGACATTTGAAATAATAAGCTTTAAAACTTTAACTTTGTAATATGAATTTTATATACACCAATTGGCAATTTGGCACGTTCTCCTGGGTAACGTTTAAGCAATTGTCTGAATTGTCCAGCCTGTCAACACTTACACTCTAGCTGTCATCATCCTGTAAACAGCATATTTCATTGCTCGTTGCTCTGGTCCTTGCATGTTGCGCTGCCCAAAAGGCGACGCCATAAATATGCTACACGAATGTGTCATAAACTATTAGCAGCCCTGTCCTTTCATATGGCAGCTGACAAACAGTCTGTGCCTCACGCACACATACTAAAGTTGCCACAATCCTCAGCCACACACAGACAAACATCCTGACATTCATTGACAGAGGAAGAGAAACAGCAATCGTTTTTCTGCATGCCAAACACGTTCTATAAACATACATTAAATTTGCTTACAAATAATGATGATAATGCCGACTGTCAACCTGTTCGTTATTACGACTTTGTTGTTGTTGAATTGAAAATGTTTTTAAATTTGCAAAAATTCATTTTTTATTTACACATTTATATATATATATATTTGTTTTTTTTTTGTTTGAGCTGACAACAGACTTTGACAAAAATTGCATTTACAATAAGTTGTCGAATGTTTAATTGCAGCATTATTATTTATATATATTTTGTTTTTATACACTTGAATAAGCATGCGTCAAGTATTCGAATGCGGTTCGATTGAAAACTAATTTCTCTAATGTCTAATAGGAGTGTGTCCTTTGTCACACATACATATACACAACATGAGTGGAGAATAAGGTTGAGGCGGAGAAGTAGTAATAGTAGTAGTTGGATCAATCGCTGGTTAGCTTCAGTCGCACTGCAATCCGTTTGCATTTCCACATCAGCTGCGTTTCCAGTATGCTAAAAGACATGGCGACCAGAACGAGTCCGAGCAGCAGGTAAGCACAGCATGCGTACAGCTGCAGTTCGGGTCCATTGAAACTTCGCGCCGGCACAAAGTCACCGTAGCCAATTGTGGACAGTGTGACAAAGCAAAAGTAGGCACCATCCACCAGGGACCAGTTCTCCCAGAGGGCAAAGATAACGGTGCCCACGCATATGTAGCACATGAGTATAAGCAGCACTAGACTAATGGGCACCTGTCGTTGCAACGATGTCTCACCATCCTCATCCCCATCATCATCGTCCTCGTCTGTAGCATTATCGTGGAGCTGCTCCAGACACTCCTGGGAGCGCATGCTCTGCTTCTTGTTCTTATTCTTGTTTAGTTTCTTGAGCACAAACTGCTCGCTGCCATGCTGCATATACTGTTCCTCATCGTCCTCCGAGGTCTCCGTGTTGGCGGTGGCATCGTACAGTGACCGTGTGGCATGATGCTTCTGGCAGCGACGCGTCAACAGCAAAGTCTTGCGATTCAGCGGCTGCAGCGTATTCCGTTGAAATGAGGCGGCTGTCGCATTTAACAAACCACGAGCGGGATTCCCCACTGCCCCGGACTTATCCAGCTGTGTCGTCAGCTCATGGGGCAGACTTAATGGAGCACCAGCACCAGCACCAGCACTACAGCCAGAGCTAGCTATCAGTGGCACACGTGAGGGCGTTCCATGTGGGCAATTGCTGTTAAAGAGTGAATATAAAAAGAAAAGCAGCTAAAGTAAATTTTTAATAAATATTTACGCTCCTCGCCTTGGCCGTAAAACACAATCAATTAAATATCTCTATAGTAAAAATGAGGAAAGCATACCCACAAGGCGTAAACAGGCCACAGGCCATAAAAGAGAATCAAGTAGAATAGATAGGTATATTCGACAACAACACACCTTGCTTGTGGTGTAAGAACAGTGCAGGATATCTGAAATGGCTACAAAACATCTCCGTCTCTGTTGCAAACTGGGTATCAAAATATCCAAGCAAGTCTGTGTGTGCATAGCAGCGGGTCACTTGGCCAATCAATAAACCATAAAAGTTATATGTGGCGTATGCGTTATTTTATATAACGTATACGTCATGTTGTCAGCAGCTTGAAGGCAGATTTATGGTATAGATAAATAGTTAGAGACGCAGGCGTGAAAGTCTGCGATAAAGCAAATACACTTGTCAGAGCTTAAAACACACGAAGATAAGAATGATCTAAGCGTGCCTAGAGATAAATTCGATAAATTCCCAACACTTTAAATTCCAGTTCCGCACTTCTGTTCCTGGTCTTAATTAGGTGCCAACTGCTCGAAATGCCAGATCAACAGTTTCTATGGGAGGTATTTCAACGTGTCGATAAGGATAAAAGCGGTTTCATATCGGCCGATGAACTGCAGGCGGCGCTTTCGAATGGCACTTGGTCTGCGTTCAATCCGGAAACAGTTCGTCTAATCATTGGCATGTTTGATCGCGAGCATCGAGGCACAGTTTCATTTCAGGATTTTGGTGCACTTTGGAAGTACATAACCGATTGGCAAAACTGTTTTCTCTCCTTTGACACGGATAATTCGGGCAATATAAGCAGTCGAGAGTTGAAAAACGCTCTTCAAACATTTGGCTTTCGTTTAACGGATCAATTAATTGCAATATTACTGCAGAAGTTCGATCGTTTGGGTCAGGGAAATATTCTATTTGATGATTTCATACAATGTTGCATTGTATTAAATATATTGACGACAGCCTTTAAGCAATATGATAGGGATATCAAAGGTGTTATTACCATAGACTATGAACAGTTCTTGAGAATGGTTTTGGAGCTTAAAATGTAAATTTAAATAAATGCATTCAAAAATTAAGCCGCCGAAGTGCTTTCAGCTATGTAAACTTTGTAAAATAATCATGCAATTATTCCAATAATGTAACAAACTGCAAGTTAAACGCTGCCTAGGCACTTAAATAAACTATAACTAAATAGAGCATATAAGCTTTATGAAAACCTAATGCTAATGCATATTACTGACGTTTTCGTGTGGCAACGATGGGAATATGCCATACTTAAATTGCACTCGACAGTGGCCAGCAAGTGTGCTTGGTCAAATCAATTTGTGGTGCGTTTATTGAACTTGTCTGCACGAATAAAGACCTTCAGACAGGCAGAAAGACCGAAAGGCAACCAGATGCCAGATGCCAGCCTGTGGTCAGGATGTCAGGCACTTCGACTTACACTTAATGTGCGATTGGTCGGCAGCTTAGCAAACTACAAGCAACAAGGCACACTTGAACATGCTTCAGCTGTATTTTGAGAGCCAGAGTCAGAGCCTGGGCACACACACACACACTTAAGCAAGGCCTTGGGGCTGGCAGTCAACTGTTTTGATTTAGGGCGCTGAGAAGAGTTGTAAAGCCACGGCTTTAATATAGCTTTAACGTAAAGAGGGCGCGAATGAAAAAGAAACTGAGAGAATAAAAGAGAGCGTTGAATTCGTATGAAATTAATTGACCTGATTCATTTCGTAGCTCAGCTTACAATTAATTACACGCACACACACACACAGTGGGTGGTCTCTGAAATTAAAGAAGCTACGCTGAATGTTTACAGCTACGAACAGCAGAGGGCGCCAGTCGCGCGTGTACAGGTTCACTGTCAAAATTAATTACCAACTGCTGGATTTTTATTAAATAAAAAGTGTTGAAAAAACATTCAGGCTGCGTGCCACTTTGCCACAGACGTGCCCACAAACAAGTGAGAAAGACTGACTGAGAGAGAAGGAAGGGAGAGTTTAAGAGGCCAGACAAAGTAGCCGCTGCAAATGTGCAAGCATAAATTGTGAAGTGTTGATTTAAAGTGCAGACGACGTGCAGAAAGTTTGTTTATAGAATGAAATTAACAGTTTTTTGCCTTTTACCATATGTGGTTGGGTGAAGAGAAAAGGGTGGGGAAGAAGAGAGTCTCGCCAATGTTGGATTAAATTTGGCTTGCCAAGAATAACATCAGAAAGTTAAATACAACTTTAAGTATGCGAAGAGAAAGAGAGGGGAACTGAGAGGCAGTGAATTGCCTTTAACTTTCACTCTGGCAATATAAATTCTTAAATCTTTTCCTATAGCCAATTAGGATGCGAGAGATATGCAATTGCGATTAAATCAAAATATTTTCCTAATAACATTTTAATTGCATTTTGTGCCAACTTGACTCTCTTTTATTGACATGAGTAAAACAAAATGAAATGTTAAAATCCTTTTATTTTTTGTTTGATTTTAAATGAACTGTTAGGTAAACGATATTTGTGAGTAGAAAAGATTTATGATTTTTCTTATTGAAACGTTATGACAACAACAGTTTTTGAAAGATTTTATGGCTTTCTAAATATCAATAAAGTCATAAAAATATTTAAATAATACAACAGAAACACATTGCCTCAAGCCAACTCTTGTTAAAATAAAAACTATATAAAAGAGAATATTTATTTAGCTGGTTTCTATACCACTGAACACTTTGTGAAGCTTTAAGCCATGAATACGAATATGAATACGAATCGTAATTGGAATATTTCTTCCTGCTTCTTCCCCATAACGTGTTGCACAATGTGCGTTCATTTGTGGTTAGCTAACCAACTACGTATGTATATAGTCGTGTAGCGCCGGTTAACACACAGCTGAAGCCATTAGGGTCTACCGCCGACATCAAGCTGACCAATGTAACCAACTCGAGACGCCTTAACTAGACCAACAACACACTCCTCGGTTGGTTAGAAAGGCAGCTCTCCACTTAAATAACAGATTCACACAAACACACACACTCATACACATACCTCGTACGTTCACGCTCCTGTTCATCCTCATCCTCCATGATGTCCACATTGCCACTTGAGCTGAGCAGCGCTGACAATGTTGCTGCTGCTGTAGTTGTTGTTGTTGTTATTGCTGCTGTTGTTGTTGTTCCAGTGACGCCATTGCCACAAACACCTGCAGCTATTAAACTGTTATCGGCCATTGTTGCTGCAGTTGCCGTTGTTGCTGTTGCCTTAATGCCTGCTGACAGTTGCGGGTTGTTGCTTGTTGCTGCCGTGTATGTTAACAATGCTGGCGTTGCTCCTGTTGTTGCTGTTGCTGTTGCTGCTGCAGATAATGCATGTGGCAATAAATCATGCCTGCAGGATAAATCACTCGATCCTGCAGTGAGCAGCGTATTGATTTCATTCGCCATCGGTTTCGTCACAAACTTTGCACGACGCATGGCTGCCGAAAAAAGAAAAGAAACAAAATGAATGAGAGAAAACCACGGAAAAGAATTGGTAAATAAGTTGATTAATTTTTTTTATTAAACTTTGATTAAATAAATTGTTGCACAACAATGAATGTAAACAAAATCGCCAACGAACTGTGAAAAAAATAAGTTTTGTTGTGGCAACTGCAACTTCCGGCTTAACTGCCACACAATGTTGCTGAACAGAGAAAAAAAAAGGAAACACTGAGTGCATTTTGTGGCCCTAAATAGGTATGTTCCTATGTTTATGTACACTTAGTTAGTAAAATAATTTGTTGTTTTTTTTTTTTGCATTTTGGCAAAAGTTAAGCGTGTTAAGTGGCGCAACAACATTGTTGTAGCAGTTGCAGCGGAAGGTTCTCAAAATTTGCCAACACAAAAGTTTGGCGTCGTTTTGCCAGCGACAGCTGTGTTAGGGTTAGACAGTTGGGGTTGTCACAGTTTGGTTTTTTGTTATTGTATTAAGTACTAGCTAAACAAGATTGTCAGTAGGGTTAAAGTATGTTGAGTTTATTAGGGTTGCACATACCAAATACAAATAATTTGTAATTAGTTTGTCAGTTTTATAAAAGAGTTTCATTTGAATTAAAAAAAACATGTTCAATGCTTTTTACCCTAAAGTGCCATTCAAAATGTATACTCTAAGCTAACCCTGCTTGCAGCCATTTTAAATATTTCTCAACTTTGGCAATGTGGCACTTCCGAGAAACGTACAACTCTCATATCTCATATCAAGTGGGAGGGGGGAAGTGGTTAGAGCTTCGGAAGGAAACAGCTGTAATGGCATCTTTCACTTAGGCGCCTGGGCGTTACCAAGCCCTGACACGAGGCGGAGAAACGCGAGGAGCGCGCTTTGGTTGCGGTCCGGACAGGACATGGCCAATTTGAAAATATTTACTTAAACTTGGACGGCACACACACACACCCACATTCGTTAGAGTGTTGAATGCATTTTGTACAGGGCTGGTTGCACTGTGGTTAACAGTTTGTTGCAACTTTTTGTCGAGCGCTAATGGCGTGGTCAACCACTCTCTGTATGTGTGTGTGTGTGTGTGTGGAAAAAGCGAAACAGAGCAGGACAATAGCTTTCAGTCGTTGCTGTTGTATGTGTTTCCTTTGTGTTTCGCTGAGTTGGAACAGCTGAAATAATTAATGTATATTGAAATTGCGAATCGATGCAGAGAGACATATTGACTGCAATTTGTCGCTGTGCTACAAAGGACACCTGGCCACTTGTGTAAATCTCTCACGTGCTGTGTGGTGCAAAAAAAAAAAAAAGTTTAATGAGTTTTGCATGCAGCAATAAAGTAGATATAACATCTTGCAAGGCATATGGCACAACTGTCATAGTGTGAAAGTGGCAAGTCATCATTATCGTCAATAAAGGAAGAAAAACAAGGGCGGCTCATGTCTCGCCTTCGACTCGAGTGCATAATGTTGTCCTTGTCATGTCCTTGCCACGGTTACGTCATGCGGCAGCAGTTGAAAACTTTTAATGCGCCATCCTGTCACGCCTTACACACCAAAGTCGCTAAGTATGCCAGCTTAACTCTGTCATTTTAACACGCTGCCACATTGCCTCATTATGATGTTCTTAGTGATAATATGGCTGCTGAAAGCACTGCCAGCAAATTGTTACATAATTGCATGCACAAGCTGAGCAACAAGACCGACACTGTACAACATTGCGTATGATTGATGAATATCAGTAGCACTTGTGGTGGTACTCCCTGGGCACGTATCTTAACGCAACACTGCGTAAGCACCACAGTTTTGTGGTTTGTCATTGTACTCGTGTGCTTGTACTCGTGTACACAATGCTGATGTATTAATAATAGTTTTGTGTATACATATAACAGGTTATAATTGAATATAATATGTGTTGTGCTGTGCTGAATGCCTACGAAATTAATTTAGATTAATGTGGAACTAAACATTACTAAGTGATATTTTGTTCGAATACAACAAGATCTATGTCTTAAAGCAATTACTTAAGTTCTTGTACTTACAATGCATATTGGCTGTTTGATAGGCAGGTGGCGGTGGCAATGTGATTGTTTCTAAAGTGGATGTGTTTACTGTTATTGCACCCAAATCGCTGTTATCATTGCGTGCCGTTGCCGTTGCTGCTGCAGGTGCAACGTCCAAGGTGGACAGTAAACGATGTTGCTTGGCAGCCGGTTGCAAATGTATTGTATGATACTTGACCAACGGCTGTGGACTGGAGCCTGGAGGAGCTGGACCAAATGGAAAGTAAATTGTGGCCGTGGCTGGAGCATAACAGTTTGGTGGTGTTCGCATTGTTGTTGTTCCTGTTGGTGGGGCACTGAAACGCAGCATGCTGCTGGGAACGGCGACAAAATTCGTTGGCGGTTGTTGTTGTTGTTGTTGGTGTTGTCGCGGCAACGTTGCTGTCGATAATTGCTGTTGCTGCTGCTGCTGTTGCTGTTGCTGCTGTATTGCTGATGCGTTTATGTAATGTTGTTGGTGGTGATGTTGTTGTGGCAACGGTGCATATTTCAGCAATGCATTTCCCGTTGTTGTTGTTGTCATTAGCATGACATCTGGCTGCTGCTGCTGGTAAAACTGCTGCTGCTGCTGCTGTTGGTATTGCTGCTGCTGTAACTGCTGCTGTTGCTGCGGATTCAACTTGCTTGGCATTGCATTGCGCAACAATTGACAGGCATCTGCACAGGACCGCAGAACAATGGCAATAAAGAGGACATGCGAAAAGTTTATTAACAATTTGCCGATTGTTATGCTGACAATTCAATTTGTTACCCAACCAACCCCTCAACAACAATCCTTTTGAAAAGAAATTGTCTTTCGTTGATAGTGAATACCCACCTTCAGCTTGATCCAGCGACAACTTGCGTTTCATTGTTGTCGTTGTCTTCTGGCCATATTCATAGCATTCATTGAGGCTCGTTTCACTGTTGGCCGTATCGTATTTACAACCCTTACAACTTGCCTGCAATTAAAAGCCAAAATAATTATATTCATTACTGCCAGTACTTTGCTTATTTGTTCGCAATAAATAGAGCCAATTCGAATGTCCATATATGCAGCGTGATAGTGCAGTCTCTACTACAAATTCCTATCATTCGACAGTCTGAACAGTTCTAACTGTCAACAAAAGGTTTTAAAACTCGTTCGACACAATAAACCTTAAAAATTACAATTAAAATCACATGCTGGCTCAATCAAAATACTGCCTAGCTAATTGCTCATTAAGCAGATGCAAACAGAGAATTCTCCAACCGCAACCCAATTAACTTTAACAAGTTGTTGAGCATTGGAGAATTGTACCTGAAATATGTTGGGTTACTTCTGACAAACGTTTAAATTTAAATTGTCAATAACTTAGTAATCTAGACATGCTGGCACCTCTATCTCTCTCTATCTATCTCTCTCTTTTCCTGAATGACATATACACATCCGTTAGTTGATGTTCTTGTTCTTATCCTTGTTGTTGCGGTTCTAAGCACAACGTTGCGTGTGGTTTGCTGCCACACGCGATGAGTTTCGATGCGATGCGATGCGAAGTGAAACGAAACGAAACGTTGTCATGTTGCCATCATGTTAGTTGCGGTTATGTGGCATCATGATGAGACGCCAAGGCAATCACACATATTCACACTGACACATGTAGATAGCTCACACAGACACAAATGATATGGCACTGTGACTTTGCGGCTAGCCCAGAAACCCATTCACACTGTGCGTCATGATAATTGCAAAGCGGCAACAAGGATAACAAGGCGAAAATGCTAACGGCCAACGGTCAATGGTCAACATGCCGATAATAATTCAACCGATGAATGAAACTCATTTGGGGCCTCAGGGTATCAAGCCGCAGGGCTTATCAATTGTCCGTGTTGTGCTCTAAAAAGGGCCGAGGGTCTCAGCAGCAGCTGGGTGATTTGCTTAGATTGAATTAAGCCCTAATGAGGCGTTAAATGCAAAAAGGATTCCTCATCCTGGTTTGCCAACTTACCCAAATGGCATTCAGTCAAGCAAAACATTGAAACAGAATACGGAATGCAGTCAAGAACGTAAATGCAAAAAACTTGCTGAACAACTTTTTCATACACATACCCACACACACAATAGGTTGAAGCTGTACTTTAACAAAAGCATGCTGTCAGTGTGGTAAAGTGCATAACGAGTGGCTTTTGAGCCACGTGCTGCAATATGCTGCAAGGCAGCCAGTCGAGTCTTGCACAACTTTAAGGTGTTGATACTACACAAGATGTTAAGAAACTGAAAGTTGAAATTGTTTGCTTTAATTATTTAATTGGCAATTAAACGAAACTTGCCCAAAGTAAAGCTAACTTTGGCTTTATTTATTCGGCTTTAAACGTATTAAACATTAACCAAAAGCTTTCTTTAAGACTTTAAATCTCCTTTTCACTTGGAAAGCTATGTTACATCAAGCGTTATTTAAATCCCTAATTTAATTCGTTATGCGCTCAAATTGTATGCAAATCATTTACATAATGTCCGACTGTAACCAATTAGTTTACCATGCTAACACAAAAAAAGCCAAGAAATTATATACATGCATAATTCCTTTTCGCTCTTCTGTTACAGCAAACGGAAAAGGAAAAAGTTACAGCTAGCCGCAGTTTTCCATAGCGTCTCATAAAAAAATCAATTACATTTCGCGCAGTGTGCAACTGGGCAACAGGAAAGCCAAATGAAAAGTTATTGCACGCTTTTAGCTGAATCCATGTTCTTCTGGCCAACTTTCTGTGCTAGTGTATACACACTAAATTTTAAAGTGGACGAACTCATTTAATTTACTTAACTTGGCACTTTTCGATTGGCTTTTGTGACCCAAGTCAAAATGCAAGTGGCATCAAAAGTTTTTTCGGCCACGCTTAAATTGTCAGTTCAACGGGCTGACAGACTTTACAAGTTTTTCCCAAAGTTCAGTTCTTCAGTTGTTATAGTTCACAGCTTAATTAAGCAAAAGTTAATTTTCAATGATGGTGTTAATGAATTTTAAGCAGAAAACTGCATTAAACAAGATTTTCTTATAATATTTGTTAAAAGAGTGTAGATTTTTTTTGAGTAGCAGTCGGTTAAAACCACAATTCGTTACAGCATTTTATTGTTTGTGATTTATTCAGTTTATATTATTTGGTGAAAACTGCCAATTAAACAGAAATGTTTGCAACCATAAATAAATAAACGAGTAAAATGAGTGAGATAAATAAAATACAAATATGAAGGACGATGCAACGATGATAAATCAGCTCTTAAAATGTGCACAGAAATGAAAATAAACGTTTATGAATATGTTAAAAACGGTGTATTTAAGCTGATAGGCTTAAAAATATCCTACTTAATTAAAGTAAAATTCTTTAGGTTTAATAAGGACCTTTACTCGTAGACAAAATGAAAATACTAAGAAAAAATAGTTGACAACTAAATTGATTTTCTTCCAAGGCGACTTTCGCTGTTCTTTCAAGTTTTTGTGCAAACCAACATTTATCATCAGCAAACAAAATACATTCCAAATATAAACGGAACCCAATACCTCTGACTTTACAAAAAATGTCAGTCCAGCTTGTAGATGGTAAACAAATGACTTACAAAACTTGTGCACGAATGCACAAAAACATGCAAACAGCAGTCAAATCTGGAACTGGCCTCGAGTTTTGATGGAGCCTACAAATTATATATGTATGTGGCGTGCCGGCCAAATGCGACAGGCAACTTTTTTGTTTATCACAGCAAATACAACAGCAAAAAATACGTTACCTCATTTACCAAAACACACAACATAGCAAAAAAGTGTATTTGTATAAATACAAACAAAAAAGAAGTAGGAAATAAAAGAAAAAAGCAACAATCTGGACAGTCCGCAATCTATGGCACGATCCAAAAAAGTTATTTTTCCGTTTTTTGTTCAAATCAAATACAAACTTTCAGTTTGCTGTTTAAAACCAAACAAGTCCAGCAGCATCGCAGCCAAAGAAAAAAAAAACTCCAACCTTTCAAAATGGGTTCTCGAACTTGAAAGGTTTCTGTTGTTTTAATTAAAAATTCGTTTTGCCCTGTCGAAATACAAAACCAATGTGAAATTTCTAAGGCTACGCGAATACACAAAACTAAATTAGTGAAAAATGTGCGGCCATTATTATTAGCCTTAAATTTGGCCAGGAATAGCTGAACTATCGATTGGGCTACAAAGTAACTAACTAAAAGGCTGCGTTGTTTAAGGATGAAAGAAAAAGTATTAAACAGCACAAATTGAAATGCCAATTTTATTACCAAACAATAAATCCGTTTATAAAATATTTTGCATAATTCAAATAACTTTTTACAATAAACTACATTGAAAAGAAGCCAAGCAACTTAAATAGTTGAACTCAACGAAGCGTTAAAGTAACTTCCATTCCCAATTTTAACAACTAACTGTTAAAATATCTCTTGGAAAAACTACTAACAATAAAATGAGAAAAAGCAAGAGAAAAATTCGCTGCATAGTTTGAGTAAAAGCGCAAAAACGCAAGCGCTGAGCAGTGAAAGTTTTCTTTCCTTTTTTTTCGGGCAACAATAGCAGTTCAGAGTTTCTGTTAGCCAGTGTTGGTCAGTGGCCGACACTGTGGCCATAAGCAGTCATCGCAACAATGCCAAAAACTTTTACTTGCTCGGACGAGTGGAAAAGGTACAGCAAATACTTTTGACAAGATTTAGCCAAGAGCTAAGAGCAGCGGACCCAGTTCACAGTTGGGTGAGCGCAAAAAATCTGACAGTTCAAGCAATCGAATTAAAGCCCATAAAGAAATCAACACGATAAAGTTAGCAACTAACTGTTGCATCATCAGCAGTAGCAGCAGCAACTTCAGCGGTGGCTGTTAAATAATATCAATCATACGCAATGCTTGACTTACCCCATTGCCAGCGGCATGACGACGCTTTGTCAATGTGCCCGTTGAAGTCTTCTTATCGCCTCCTCCTCTACGCTGCAGTTGGCAACACAGTCGCATATAGGTGCACTGAAGCGCCTCAGCGAGCAACGCACCCAGACTGGACAAACACATCAGCATCAATGGGACACCGAAGAGAGCATAGAAAATTGTCGCCAGCTTACCAGCCGCTGTTCGTGGCGTTAGACTTCCATGGCCTGTGGTGCGTGTGTATGAAAAGATAGAGGATGGATGAGAAACAGAAAGCTGTTAGAAAATGTTGTATGACTAAAAAAGAGAGAAACTAAGCTTAAGAGTAACTAGGAAAAAATGCTTCGATTATGAGTTTTAAATTTCAACAGAACTTTTTTTTTAGCTGCGTTTATTAAACAGAAAATGTTATATGTACCTTACTTCTTACTAAGGCTTGAAAACATTTGTAAAAGCCTAACCAAATGCATTATTAAAATCCTCAAGTTTTTCACCACACAATTTTAAATTTCTCTGCAACTTATTAGCTTATTGAAAACTTTACTCGGAAATTAAAACTCTTGATATGGATTTCCACAATTGCTTTCTCAAGCAAAGTAGTTCTTAGCGCCACTTAGTGTGAGAATTGTGCTAAGCACTCAGTTCACTTGGTTAAACAATAACACTTAAGCTGCTCTTAATTCGCTGCACTGAGTATTTGTATGCCCCGACCACATCCATTCCATTATCCAACGATTCAAGCGAACGGCACTTCAAAATATACGCATGCACACTCACATATCTATATTGACTGCAGACAACATAAGCGACTTTAACCATATGAAAATATTTTGGCAGAACCAACTGTGCGTATACATAATATGCGTTAGCTTCAGCATCATGTGGTTGTTTATGCTTGTTTGCCCCACCCTCAAATGGCAATGTAAATATTTGCAGTTATTACAGGCTTTATACATTCTAAACATCACAACCGTAAACGGCTAAGCGATTTTGAATGAGAACATTTTGCTACTTACCAATCGTCGTTATCACAGTCACCGAATAGAGTAGAGCCTCGCTGAACGTCCAGCTCTGTGTGTCACCCACATCGTAGCCAAAGTGACCCAAAGCACTGGCACTGCCACCTGGGGCAGCTATAGCAGCAGAGGCAGCAGCACCACCACCCGGACGCGTGGCAGCCACAATGGAGCCTTCAAAGCGACGCAGCTGCTCATGAACCAACATTGTCCAATTGCGCTCATACAGAACGTTTAGTTTCTCTGCAATTTAAATCAACAAACAACAATTGAGTCAACATCATTAAGTAGGGCTGAGAGCAAAGCAAAAAGTGAAAATGTAACCTTTGTTATTATGCAATACTGTGTAAAGTGCACTGATAACCTTTTCAAATTCCAACGAATCTTTAGACAAGTGTCGCATCCCTCACATCCCACTCACCCACACACATTGATTTTACTTGTGGCAAAATTGTTTCGCTTTTGATTATGCTGCTACAGCAAATTGTAGAGGTGGCTGCTTTCCACAGCTTGTTAACGGCAGAAAAGAGAATGTAGCAACAACAATCTTTGCCAACGCCCATTTGACGCCATTTGGCCTTGACTATGCATGTGAGCCCTCCCCACTTCGCTTGCCACACCTACTTTCACGCCCATACCCCAGGGCTCAATTTACATGCCAGCCTTCGCCTCGCATCCGTTTCAACTGAATTGAAACACTCAATACTTTGAGCACAGCAAGAGAGACATCCTTGCCAAGATGTAAATACAGAAGAAGAAAAAAAGGAAATGTGCTTCGTGTTTAAGTCAATGTACTATGTACTCGTATAAGTATAAGTATGTATATATTCGCATTCTAGCATGTACATGTATATTTTGCTTAATAGTAAATGAATACAAAAGTGCTTTTAGCTTTTGGTTTTTCTTTTTCGCAAGTCGAAATCCACGAAAGTGCTTTTAATTTAAAACTTGTTACCCACAAGCCAGAAAATTTGTTAGCTCTAAACTTTATTTAAGTCTCTTCAATGTAAGTTAAATTACACGATCCAGATACGGATGGAAGTACTTGTGAATACTTTCTTTAATATTAAATATTTGTTAGCTTAACATTTAGCAAGTAATGTTATGGAAGTTTGTACTCCCACGACATTCGACTTTGCTGTGTGCTTACAAAGGCATTTACATGGGCTTACTTCATTAAGAAACTACATTAATCTCATCATTGTAATTAATAATTAATTTTAGGCTTACAATCTCTGAAGCCCATTTACGACAGCCTCTAAATTGGATGGAATTTATGAGAATAAGAGCTGGAATTTGCGAAATAAATTGACTAGCTAATTGCAAAAGTGTACGGCGGCAAGATGCTTGACATCATTAAACACACATAGTCTTGTATATTAATCATACGCCAGGTGCGTCATTTCTCAAAACAAAATACGCGCACAAATTAATTAGTTTATTTATTATGTGAAATTTTCATTAAATCAACATAAAGCTCAAAACAACAAACAAACAACAAAGTACTATGGGCCAAATATCAAATAATATATGTTAGAATTGGGCAATGTAAAGGTTAGTTAAAGCTTGTTTCATAGGTCAAAAAGTCCATAAGCACATATTATTTTTGCCCTTTAACTGTGGCTGCCATGGGAATTGACTGCCAGCGGCAGCCACAAGTGTCGGTGACAAAGTAATTAATTCAAAATTAATCACAGCAACTAACCAACTCATGTTAGAATGAGAGAGAGACTAAAACTATTCCACAAACCTAAAAAAATATGCAAAATTGTTTCATGTGGCTATGCAAATATTTTGCTATGCAAATACTTTGTTATTATTCAATTTACCATATTGGAAAATTACATTCCTTGTGTGCCTGCTTGTATGTGTGAGTGTGTATGAGTAATTTAATTTCAATTAAAGTATTAATACTTGTTTAGCATTAATTACCATTAATGTGAACTTAAAGCGCTCAAAAGCATTTACAAATGAAGTCAAGCGTGAAATACATTAAGCTAGTTTTTGAGCATAATTTATTTTGTGTTTCTCACTTACCCGTTATGATCCACAGTTCGCGCAGGCAATCCTCACGACTCTTGGCTATGGCAGCTGATTTGCTTAGATCCTGTGGCGCCTCCAGCAGTGGAAAGATTAAAGCACCTAGCACAGAGTATCCTGTGACAAGCAACACGAGTCCTGGCGTCGAAAGTAGAAGCTTAAGCAGTTGCCCCAAACAACGTTTGGTGGCCGAAGCGTTGGCTAATGCTGCTGAGGATTTAAGGCTTGACTGATGCTGCTGCTCCACGTCGTCCACGTCGTGCTCCTCCCCTTCCGTCTGTTGATCGTCCTCGCTTTGATTGCTTTTGAACGCCTGCTCAACGTCACACATGATCGCTGTTGCAGTTGTTGCACTTGCTGCTTGCTAAGAAACATTTAGTTGTCTTATGCTTTGTTATTGGCTTGTCAGTTGTTATTGGTCATTCAACTTCCGTTTCCGACTCAACTTATGATTCATGCTGTCAGCCATCTACTAACTAATTACAGCAACGCTTATTCATCATTGCTGCTAATGTTTTGTTTTCTGCACTCGTTTCTCTGTCTGTCTCTCTGCGTTGTTCTATCTCTTTCCTTTAGCGTATTATGTTTTAAGCTCTTGTTGACTGGCTTTTACTGTCGTCGTCGTCGTAGTCGTAGTCGTTGTCGTTGTTGCTGACATCGCATTTTGCATTGTTGTCGGTTGTGTGCCGGCTGCTCTTCAATCCCTGCACTTGGTTTGTACTTTTAAAGTTGTTGTGCCAGTTTATATATTTTTCCCCCCCTTCCGACCAGCGTCGTTGCTGCCTGCAATAGAAAAACAAATGTTGTATTGTAATAGTTGTTGCTGGCTTTTTTGTTTTTGTTGCTGCTGGTGCTGCTGCTTCTGCAGTTCTTGGCTGCTGAAGTGTACTTGAGCTCAGGTTAAGCGAGCACACACACTCACAAACACAACTTGCAACGTGCAACTTGCCACTTGCAACCGGCAACTGTGAAAACGCACTAAATTTGACACTTCACTTAATCTAATTAGTCAACTCCCTTGCTCTTTCTCTCTCTTTCTCTCTTCTTCCGGTAAATGCCACAATATAATGAGTGAGTCAACAAATTGGTAACTTACACTACTTATAAATAAAACAAGCCATATAAATGTAATTAAGTTGTTCTTAAAAACGTTTAAGTAATTGTTAAAGATTGTAGAGCACAAATATTTACAGCATAAACTAAATTAAAACTTTCTATCAAGTTTCTCTTGAAATAGTTTTACTTTAAATAACCCAGCAGATAACAAAAATCATTAAAAACACAAGTCACAATCTCCATGAACTTTTACTGATATGAAACATGCTATTGATTATTAAGTTATTGTAATCGTCCTTTAAAAGCTGACGTTAAACAAGTTGAATAATCTGTTACTCAATCCGATTTATTATACTATTCAAATTTAGATCCGCAGAAGAATGATGCGTTAAAAAACGACTCTTTATAGCTGTTATATGTACACTAAATTAAGTTTAGCTGCCAACACACTTCATAACCCAAGATGTGATTTTATTGCTTGTTCACACTCGTTTGAGATTATATGCATGTATCTTATTTGGCTCATTTAGCTTTGGGATCGTTAAGATTACAAGACGTTAACAATGGCAAGCAGACATTATCGATTAGGGCCATTAAAGAGTGGCATAAAAACGATAACAATGCCAGCGCATGTAATACAAATTGAAGTGAAATAACAATCGCAATCAAATAAGTGAAATATATACACTCAAACACTCGCACACACACATATACACACCCACCTACACGCACAGAACAAAGCACTATTCATTATAGAAGCTGATGCTGCGGCTTGTCTAATAATGCGCTTAGTGTGTTGCCAATGGAATCAATTAAAGCCAGACACATGTATTTTGGATTGGGTTGTGTTTTGGGAATTCCCCTATTTAGCGTAGAAGCCACACACACAACGCACACACACACACACACACTCATGCATACAGCAGTGATTAGTTGAGTTACTTTGCGGTTCTGTCTGCATTTATTGGCGTCTGACGTTTGCATCATCATCAATGTTATAAAAATTTTTTCTCTTTTTGGGTATGTCTAGGCCCAAATCCGACGTGATTTACAGGGATAAGCAGACTGAGCAGCTGGCTTAAGTAATTTAGTTAATTGGAAAATAAAATAAGCTGTTTTTTTTTGGGTGGGGGCTTGGGACTTGGGAGTTCAAACCACTTGGCGCTTTAACAAAAGCCACTTGTTTTTCCTTTTTTTTTATATTTATTAACTTTGCCCTGCTTTTTTATGACCAAGTGCGCATAATTAAATTTGCGGCTAACGTGGCGTATGCGCAACTTGACTTAAATAGAATGTGGAAAAGAGAGAAAAGGGGAAAAGAAGAGGCAGCTACTAATGCAAAATTAATGTCAATCGCTTTGGCCCGATGTCAGAGCATCGACAAGCATCAGCTTTGATGATGGCAATGCCCTTTTAATTGTGACCGTCTAACATTTGAGCTTTTGCCGGAACACGCACACGAATCAGCTTAAAAGCAAGTAGAAGAAGCAATAGCGGCAAGCAACCCTTAAGGCAAACCCGACAAGAAATGGAAAAAAGTGTCTGCCGGAAGTTATCCCTTTTAGTCAGATTGAAATCAGCTTAGCTCTCTCCGGCGCTTAATTGAAATGTTTGCATTTCGCTTTAATTAAAGTGTTTTTGCGTCATAGCACACCTCTATCACTTCTGCTCCTTGCCACCCTGCCTGCTGCTTATGCTTAACTCTGTCTAAATAAAGCTTTTCAGCACGCACGGAACCTTTTGCTGATTTTGTTGTTTTTACAACTGGGCATTTTTCTTATATTTTTCATTTCATTGCGTGCCATTTTTCGCACGTCATTTTCTAAAGTTTACTTGCTGCATAAAGTTTTTAATAGTTAAACAAAAAACAAAGAAAAACAACAACTTTGTTGCCTTTCTGCCAGTCAGAAACTCATCGTTTGCCTCCTGGCAACACAGCTTGCCTTTTCTTTCATTCCATTCATTTCCTTTTGTACGCTATTGCTTTTCATTCTAGCGCGTCTGGCTTCGTCTGGCTTCGTCTGCCTTATTATGCAACATTTATTATTATTATTTATAAATGCAATGACAACAAGCGCTGTTTAATTACAATTTTCTTTCATTTTTCTTTTGAATCTTCTCAACTCATCAAATGCAACCAGCCACAGGATGCAAGTAAACGATGCCCGAGCCACGTTAATGGCGCTAACCTCCATTTTAGCCGGCAGCTGCAACTCTGGCGTTGTTTTTAAATCCAATTTTGCTTCATAATTTCATAACACGCCAAACTCCCTTCAACCCGATTCATTCATTTTACTATGCTTTTTTGCTCATTGGTCGTTGTCCTCGTTGTCGTCGTCTCGGTCGCTTATTCCCAATTTAATTGCATCGCTGACATTTAGCACCAAGCCATAGTAAACAAACTATAAAATCAACGCCATGGCACAGGAAAGAGTAAACGAGAAAAGCTCGGGCAAGAACTGCAGCTTAAATGGGATTTTGGTTTCGATCCCCGGCGGCATTTACTGCACTCCCTTAGCCTCGCCATATCAAACTAAGCCATGTTTCTGTCATTCACTTGTTTAATTGAACTTGACTCATGCCAGATCCCAAGCCCTCTTAAGCCCTCGGGCAGATTCGTGTTAACTGTTTTACAATGCGCTCACTTCCAATTTAACGTTAACATTTAGTTTCACGTCAATTGTAATGTTTTAACTTGCATCGCTAGTGGGGTTTTTTTTAAAGGCAGTCTCAAATCTCTCTACAATGAATACAATGAACTACGCGAACAGTTCATTGGCCTCCTCTAATGCATATTTCATATACAATAAACAATTAAATGGAAACGCCCTAAAAGCTTAATGAATTGTAAAATTACATATTAAACATGACTGCAAACCTGTTCAAATATTACACCAAAAACTACAATACAAAGCAAAAGACACACTAATAGGCTAAATTTATGTGTAAATCCCTGCCACACCGCAGATTCTACCCGGTTTAGCTTACGGCATTATTTTGTGCAGTCAAGTGCCTATAATGAAAATTAAATGCGAAAAGCCGTAGAACGAAAAGACAGCAGGGATTTGGCCAGGATGTACACTTGCGGGCAGGAAGCCAGCGAAGCGTGCACGGAACTTTTAACACATTAGCCCAGTAAATGCGAGTGCAAAGGTGTGAAAAAACACCAGAGAACAGACAACAGTACAACGCACAGCAAGAACAACAAGGACTCTAACAATAACTAACAACTATGCAATTGAGCGCAGACGGAAGGAAAACACTTGAGAATGCCAAAAAACAAACAAGCAAGCATAATTTATAATATATAGAAATGAAACAAAAAAGAATGGCTGGTTGCTAAGACATTAGATGCAAAAGCCAAAGGCGATAACATCGGATAATGACCATGTTAATGCAATACAAAAGTGCACTGAAAGGAAATGAGCAAGATAAGTTAAGCGGCTGCTAACCCAACTATTCAAAGGACACGTTCAAAAGTCGCAACATAAATGTTCTTGGCTCCAAAAAGTTTTCTACGCAAAACAAACGATGTTCGGACGCCGGCTTCCCCCATCGGCGCTCATTAAACACGCGCAACTTGACTGCAACAGTCTTAATTATATTCTAAAGACTTGGCCCCAGCAAATAAAAATAAAAAGCGGCAACAATACCTAAAGAATGCTGAATACTCTTTGAAGAAGTATATTATTGTTTTATCTATACTTGTGCAAATCTCACCAAGTAAGAAAACCGATAGAGTTTCTCTTATGCTTAAGGTAACATAACTGTTGTAAGAGTTAACATACCCTTACCGTACATACTCCAAAGAGAAGAGGAAGTTTAGGCAAGACAATCAGCGCAGAAACTTGCAGGGCGCTTGCTCATCGCACTTTTACCAACGCTGATTAGTTTTTGGAGTGCCTCAAGTGCAAGTCAAGCAGTCAAACAGTCCGTCAGCCCGTCAGTTTGTTAGTTTGTCAGTAGCCGCTGGTCGAGCGTGTAAACTTTGTCAGGCAGGCGGCAGACAAGAAGAGGAACAATTTCTCTGCAACAAAAACTCATTAAAAAGAGCGCAAATGCAGCTGCAACTGCAGCTGCCACGTAAATATGAAGCACCAAAAACAACAACAACAACAACAACAGGACACTTAAAAGCCAAGTTGCGACCTAACCAAATGCAAAATGCACAATAATTAGAGACAACATTTAAAAGACGCTTATTTAGGTATTCTTTGTGGCATGGCAAGAGGCAGCTTTAAAAACCAAAATGAATATTAAGCAAAACAAGCTGCTCAACAACGATAAGTGGCAATGAATAGAAAGCACTTCAAGTCAAACAAAATGTACAAAAACTTAATTAACTAAATCAATGTGAAAAGAAAGTCAAGCTTAGAATTTAAATATTTATTAAATGCATACGGATTTATGGGCAAGTATCAAAAATTCCAAGAGATAACCTGAAATATTTTTAAAGTAAACAAACTGATAGTTTATTCAGTGAATGCTTTTAAAGCAATTGCATTTTGGATAATCAAAAATATAAACAAAGCGCACTTGCTAGAAGTCAATAAGCATTCAAAAGACTGAGATTTATCAGCACATTTAAATACACTCAATTTATGCAGCCTACCGAATACCCTCAACTTCTGAAACAGCATATAATTGATAAAATTTGTTGCTTAAACTCAATAAATTTTGAAATATGCCTTTGGCATATTTTGAAAAACATTTTTCCAACTTTCACCAACTGAGTTCTCTACTAGAGCCAGGGAAAGACCGTTTGTGTGTTTGTGTGAAAGAGATAGACGAAGTTGCTGGCCTGCTGCTAGCAGTTCAACTTAAACTTGTTAACTTTCGTAATTAAATTGTTAAACATCAGTTGGACTTTAATTGACTGCCGGTGTTGGCTATTGAGCAAATGCCTGGCATCTAGTCTATATCTATAGCATTAAGGCGCAAAGGACCTCGAACTGCTCGCATAGCAATGAGGACACAACATTCTATTCAGCCAACTCAGCAAAATTCCTTAAGTGCCAATTTAGTGGCAATTTGCTTTTGTCTTAACACTTTTATTTTTTAAAAGCGCCAAGCCAATATACAAATTTAATGTTAATTAAGCCAAAAGCGTTCGTTGCCCGTTGGTAATTCAAATATATCTGTATATAGATTCTCACTGGGGATATCTATATATATAGAGAGAGCAAAAAAAAGAGTTTGCTGGCTTAATTGGCCTTAACCGTCTGTTGCATATAAAGTTTGCTTCACTAGAAAAAAAAAAGGTTGGGCGGAGAAACAAAAGTTTAACCCAATAAAATCGAATTGTTAGCCAATTGAGCGCGGAGAACAAGTTAAATCGCATAAAATGCACAATGCTGCTGGGGGGTTAGCATAAAATTTGCATAAAGGCAGCGCAGTCAGCAGCAAAGCACGTTAAATGCTTATCTAGCTGTGTGCGTGCCTTTCATACTACCATTTTAAATGCACTTTATGCGCTCTTTGTCTCAGCTCAGTGTCATTGAAAACATGCAGCTAATCCAATGATATATCAACTGCATAAGCATTTGCATAGCTTAACACCAGCACATAAACGAATCAAGCATTAAATGCCGTGAGAGTCAAGCTTAACGCCACACGTTACTTATACGCCGAGTATTACGCATACGCAGCGTTTACAACTTTAATTGTGTTCGTAGCTGACTGTTGAAACCACACACAAAAGTATATCGTTAACTGGAAGCACTTTAAGCTCCATTCGCTTGCTTAAAGTATTTACATGTGTAGGGTTGAGCTTCTGCCGCTGCTACTGCTGTTTGCTGTTATTGGTTTTTTGGTTTATACTCTGCTAATTGTTTGTCGTAGTCGCTGGGATGCCAAAAACTAATTGGTCACGTTGTAAGCCAGACGTGTCGCTGGCTCCGTCACCTCTTTGTTTGGTGGTCGCTTTATTGGTTATTGATGATATTTCCGTTTGCTTTTAATTTGATGCACGACTGGCTGTGATAGCTTTGCATCCCAATCCACAGCTAATGATTGAGTGTTAATGGAGCTAACGTGGCCAAAAAGAGGAATCAATGATAGCACCCAGCACCCAGCACCCAACACCCTGCACAGAAAACATGTTCAATAACAGTCTCGAGAATGCGGTTCAGCTGACCTCATTGGTTTCAAAAGGTGTGGCTAAGAGAGCGGCTTAGGGGACGCATTTTGGCAGGGGTAGTTGTCGAGCAAACACAACGCGTGTCAATGCGTTAGCTGCTACTAAAGAAGGAGGCATCAACAGCAGCAGCAGCAGCAGTAGCAACAACAAATGTTTACAGAGTTGGGTAAAAGGCTCGGTCACAGATGCAAACATTGAGATATGCAAGCAAAACGCATACACAAACATATGCCGGCAAGTGTGTCATGGACATTGCTCAGTTTGCATTATGTGTGTGTGTGTGTATATGTGTGTGATTGGGGTGTATGTGGACAACACACTTACACGTGTTCCAATGGCATTTGATGTTGCTGCCTTTGGCAATGTGGCCATAAAAAAGAGGCACATACTAAAATGGCGATTCGAAGGACAAGCAAACATACACAAAATACACACAGTCTTACATTTTCACACACACACACATTTTATACACAGACAGAATGTGCTGTAATTGTGCTTGAAAACTCTGGCCTACACACACACATACACTCATTTATGCAAGATTGCAATTATGATATACAAGTATAAAAAAAAAAACTTGCTCTCGATCTGCTGAAAGCAAATGTATTGCAACAAATGTTTGCAATATTTTGCTGCCTTCTACCCTTCAAGTTGTATGGACATTAAGGTTGCATTTCTGGCCGAGAAGCATACTTAAATATTCATGTTCAAGTGCCACTAGCTTAAAGACAAGGTTATTGGAAAATAAGGTAAGTAAATTTGATGTAAGCTTTTAACGAATTTTGAATAATATTTATTTAAGCGTTTGTTGCCATCATTTTTTATACCCAAAACATAATAATAATCTTGACTTGAAGAATATAATTGGTTAAATTATAATCTTAAATCAAACACAATCTCCCTTTGCCTATAATCCGTAAGTAAGCTAAGCACCAAGCCCATTAAATTGAACTAAAATCAGAAATGTCAATTAACTGATTGAACTTTACTTGACCAGTTGACATAAGCTGGCCTCGCTGTTAGGGGTTTGCCAACGCTTGTCCTTTCATCCACAGCGTCCTGCGGCGCTTGCAAAACTGTCACAGCGTTAATTGAGTTTGACACTAATGAGCGTGCAATCTCTGCATAATTGATTTATAAATGCACCAGTCGACCCATTCATCCCACTTTCATCCACCCACTGCTGCTTCGTTCATCTGTCCAATTGAGTTGCGCACTTGAGTTTATAACGTTGTTGCAAATTCAGCGCTAATTGGGTCAGGCAAACAATGTGCGGGGCAGGCGCGCTAGTTTAAAATGCGCCAAAATTATTTGAAGGCTACGTCAGAACATATTTCAAGTAGCTTGTCATGCCGCATTTGGAAAGCTTGACGGAGGTAGGGGGCTGGCAGTAGAAGAAATGAAACAAACATATGTCTATATGTTTGTGTAGAAGCCACGTTAAAAACGAAATGTTTGCGGGCAAAACGCTCGCATAGACAGCATCATAATGAGCAGCAAGCAACATGATAATGATCAACATTATTCGGTTTGTTTGTGGGCGGGTCGGCTCGCCACATGCGCTAATTCCACACAAATTGTAATTAATTTGAATTAATTATGTTCTACTTTCCACATGCCAAAAACAAACAGAAGCCTTCCAAGTTACACACACACACACAGAGACACATGTGAGGCGTGGCGGCTGAGACATATTTTTTGTTTTAAGCGCATACACACACACATTGCCACAAATCCACCGCAAAACGGAAGGATAAAACGATGCTGTAGGCTCTGCTTGGTTCTGCTGCCAGTTGGCAAAGTTTTTCACTGTTTGTCCCATTTCATTGCCTACTTTTCTGCGCTGCTGTACACACAAACGAAACGAGGCAAAAAAAAAACGAGGCATGTCCTTAAAGGCAGCTTCATCTATGTATTAGAAATACAAACAGCAGCTAATGATGATTTTTAACAGCTTTATTAAAGAGAGAAGCAACGGAATAGAATTTTAAATTTCAACATTTTGTTACGTTACTATAACGGCAAGGTAGGCATTGATTCTCAGAACTCAGTAACATGTAGGAATTGTAAAAATTATAATTTCTATAAATCAGGCAAAATTACTAGCAATTACAAGTATATAATTTTGGCTCTTTACCATCAAATAACACTTTCGGCTAGCATATCGTTTCAACAATTGAAAACTAAGGAAGACAAACAAAATGCATGTACTGGTAATAACTCCGGCTGGGAAGACAGTAAGAGTCGACATGTGCGATGAGACCGAAGCCAAAGAATCGAAAAATCAAGATACAATGACGCAAGACACAACAACAAGTGGTGATGAACTACCAACAACATCACAAAAGGCTGCTACTGTTATGCCACCTAGTTCCAATGAGAAACCCAAGGTGCGTTTTGCAGGCGACTATTAGGGAGTTTAAAATCGGTTAGCATAATGACTGAGCAAATTTATTGTCAATATCTTATATTTTATTTATTGTCAGTTTAACATGTGATTGCTAAGCAACTATTCAAGTCTTGCGCAACAAATCAAATTAATGTAATTCCTAATGATTTCTCTATACATAATAAAGTACATTTAAACATTCATTGCCGGTTTTTTAATGTTAATTTAAAGCTAAATTCAATTGAAATAGCCAAAAGGCTTTAACCATTTGTGGGTTAGCACGTCTGCTCTAATCTCTAAAACAAGTAGTCAGAACTAAAGTATTTAAGCGAGACGTGCTAAGCAAATTAATATAGCTGCTGCCGGTGGTGTTAAAAGCAAAAAACACACACGTAAACTCATGTGTTGTAACCCACTGTGGCAAGAGTGAATGACATTGTCTGGCATGAGTGGAAATGTTGACAGCAAAAATTTAACGCTTAAAATGCCAAACACACAAATATTTTGACATTCAAAGCACAGAATGAGAAAAGAGGCACGCACATACGCAAGAACAACAACGAACAGCGTGTAACGTGTGTGTGTTTGTGTGTGTGTGCCTTTTCCTCTTTGCTGTGGCAAATTTTCCATGAAAATTGCATGAATTGCAGATTTTTGTACGCACGAAATGCGCTTTGGCGTGCGACTGAAGTCAACTTGAGTTGAGTTGCGTTGCTGTTGCGTGTGCCATACTCATTTTTATAGCCTCGCCAGCGGCACTGGGCGCCAAATATAGAAAAAAAAAACAATAGCAACAGCACAGCAACCACAAAAACACAAATAGCACAACATAAAATACCAGGAAAAAAAGTGCTTACCATTATAATGGAATTTTGGCTTTAACAGGCGCTCTACAACGACCCAAACAATGACTTAATACGCTGCAGTTGCGATATGTGCAACATGTCTGTGTGCAATGTAGCGTATGCGTGATATGCCAAGCCACCCAGCATGCAACTAAGAAAATATAGCAACAGCTCAATTGTCGAGCTCGGGGCGTATGATTAATGCGTTTTATATTCAAATAGCAGCCAAAAAGTATGCAACAATAAGCTGCCAACAATTTGACACTTGTAGCACATACGCCAAATGCCAATTTGTTAACTGCCACAACTAGAATTGCATAGCTAATGCAATTTGCTTGCCAGGTGTACTTGGGATTACAAAAGTAATTCAGCAACTGTGCTAAAACTTATATTTGTTGGAAGTTTGGCAAAACTTTACTTAAACTTGGCTTGGTTAGACTTGTTTGGAACAAGATTAAATGTGTGCAACTTGTAAAAACGTCAAATTCAATTAACTAAATACAAGCACTGGAACCGAATAACTAAAGTAACCATAGAGTTTATAAATATTATGAAAGTGTAGCCAAAAATAAGTATTTTAAAGACAGGACAACTATTTGTACATTTATAAATTAAACTTGGGTAAAGTGCTCTTATATATTCGTGACCAAAAAACTTTCACTTCTTTCGGTCTGTTAGCACGTCTTTGCGTGGAACAACACCCTGAGGAGGCATTTATTATGCAAAGTGCCATAAAGAAAACTAACCGAAATTCAGCGTAACTCTGAATTTAAATCATCAATTCTTAATGTTGTTGTTCGAGGGCATAAATCAAGAGTGACAACACAAGATGCCTGCTAGCTGCTGCTACTTGCCACCTGGCAATGTGGCGTATGCGCAATCTGCCGCATGCTGACCGGAAACCTTTAGCCATCTGTTTTTTAGCTGGCCTTGCTTCACCAGCGACTTTTGTGTCTTCTGTTTTTAACATCTAATAACCGAATGCTATCAAATTTAATGTACTTCAGTGCCAGCGAAGCTACAAAAAACAATTGCGTGACAAAGGACAACAGACTTGTGTTAAAGAAAAAGCAGAAGCCAAAGAAGAAGACGTTTACCTTTTTTAGGCTTTCCGTTTGGCTAAGGCCAACAAACGTTTCAAGCTAAGCAGTTGTCATTGCGATTTGCTTAGCCAAGATTTATGCACTGCTACCGCTTGATAAATGACTGAGCAAATTTGTAAGTGGCTTTTACTTAAGAGTTGAGAGCCAGAGCGCTCTTCTAGCATTTGCCTGGCCATAAATTCACAGTTGGCTGATTGTCTAAATTAGAATTGCGGTAATTGTTGATGTTTTGTGCCTTGTTTTCTGACTGCAAATTAAGCTAGCGTCGCAATTAAGCTGGTGATTTAATAAGGTTAAATTCTCAACGATTTTTGTTAATTAATGTTTGATGGTACTTTGTGTAACTATTGTTTAATTGTACTAAACAAAATTATGTGAACGTATAACAATTCGTTTATTGATAATAACTTGGTAATAACTAAAGTTCAGTTAACATATTAGCCAATGTCAGTTTATTCAACTCGTTTTTAATACTTCAGTCTAGTCTCAAATTATGAGTTTGTGACAGTTGAATTCGCAGACATGTCTAATTAAAACAATCCCGCTAATTGTTGAATTTATTTTCTTTGTTTTTATTAGTGAAACGATAAGATTATGTTGTTCATGTTCTATTCTGTTGCTTGCACAGCAGCTATAGAGAACCACAATCTATTATCTATGTATCATTTATGAGGCAAACCATTATAACCCTTACTAACTGTGGCACAACTCATCACACAATCAACACACACAACAAAAATGCAATGAAAAAGTAAAAGTACTCGTGTGTGTTTGTGGTGAAGAGTTGCATTTTTAATTGGATGCAAATTGGCAACACCTACCCAGCACTCATTTATTGCTGTGTAAATGTGGTTGAACTACAACTGAACTGTCTGGAAACTCTTGTTTGAAAAATACAATTTGCTGTTAAGGGGAATTAATACGAAATTGACCGCAACAAAATATTTCATGGGAGCAACGTTGCGTTATGCATTGATTACATGTAGAAAACAATTTAATAAAAACGTATAAAAAAAGTTTGGAGTAGTATAAATGATGCTTGAAGCGGCATGGCACATAATTTTTATCGCACCCGCATTAATAAATATTATTTTATTTACTTTTTTATTGAACTGAAAACTGTGATAGAAATAAAACAATTTTTAATGAATTGTTTTATGGCATTTAATGTGTAATTATTTTTTTGTTGATAATATTGAAGGGTTAATCTTGCTTGTTTGCGTTTGTCATTTTTATCGCACGCCTTTTGTTGGTCTATTTATAAATGAAACAGTTAAACAATTAAAATAAAACAAAAGCCCAGTTAATGCCAAATGGTTTAGCAATCATATCGGACAATTTACATATGCAGTTTGGTAAGTTGATAAGTTAATTAGCCATGGCTAACGAACAGTAAACATTAATACTGCGTGATTTAAAAACTTAATTCAATAAAGCATAAATAAATATTGGCTCTTCTGATGTTTTGATGCAGTACAATTGCTATGATTTAATAACTATGGTCTAGACAACATTTACTGGAATTGGTTAAACGATTTAAGAGCTTTTGAATAGATTAGTTTATATTAATTACTTTAAGCTAAAGGCGCCTTGGGGCACGTCTTCAATATTACACAATAAAACAATGTTAATTGTTTGGGAATTTTTCGACCCATTTGCTATGTCAAATACAGGTATTTTGCGCCTTGCTTACCTTAGGTCAAGTTGTAAACCGTTTTCTTATACCGTTACGCGTCGTCGCCGACGTTGCAGTCGCAGTCGCCGTCGTCGTTTTTGGCTTATAGATGCCGACGAGACACAAAGTTAACCGTTTTGATCAGTGATCGCTTGGCGTTCGTCGTGCTCAGTTCGGTTTTTAAGTAAAGCTAAGAGCTTTTAACGACTGTATAATTTAAATTTGAACTGAACAATAAACAGAAAAACTAGATGACAAGTTTTTAATTATATTTAATTTGCATACGGACGCATATAATTCAAATAATTAAGCAGCTGACAAAAAAAAATATGATAAATTGCCTTGGCATATGATTAAGCCAAGTTATTAAGCTGCGGCTCGGGTTCACAAAATTGGCAACGAGCAAGTGACGTGATTAACGTGACGCGAACTGACAGCAAAATTGGTTTGGATTAATAACAAAAAAAAGAGTAAATTTGCATACATATACATTTTAAACAAATATTTTAAGTGTGAGTTGGCAACAGCTATTCATAAACAGCCTGTAAACTAGGCAAAGTTAATTTTGGCATAATCACAATGCAAACAAATGATAAAAAACGATAATGAAACACAAACGTAGTCGCGTGGTAAACAAAACAAAACGGAAACCGCTTTACTTGTTCTGCAATTTATGCCAGAAATTAACAGTTAGAATACAGCTCGCTATAAAAAATAAACCATATTATAACTATTATGTAGGTCAAGGTTCGAAAAAGCCGCCTGTCTGACTTTAATAAAAACTCATCATAATCACAACAGTTTTCATTTTACTATTGTTTATAAAATGCGATGATAACTGACTTTGTGTCTGGGTTAACTAAAAGTTTATTGCGCTGCACAGCACACTTTATTTCCTTATACACATTTAGACGCATAGCCTTATCTTGCTCAAGCTTAATCAGGTGTCAAATGTGGTTAGCATAACCCACTCCACTAATATGCAATTTATTGCCTTCATTCCCAACCAACTAGTTTGTATTTTGCATGCCAGATAACAGAATACTTGCTAATAGGGTAAAAATCAAGTTGCTGTTTATTCTCGACTTACTTTAAGGTAGATTTTCGACCTGTAATTACACGTTTCATGTACGGCTGACATTTCGCAGCGAGGGCAACGGCTTTGTGTGCACCTTCACTTTCCATTACCTACCAGAACAACAATGCAATACTAGCAACAGCAACGACAACAATATTGATGCAGCTGCAACGCTTTAAGCTGTGCGCATGCGCAAATGCAGCTCTGAAGCAATAACAACAACAACAGCAAAACAATGACACAAAGGCAACAATAATGTTGAAAACAAACAAACCAAAAATTGCATCAGGCCCAAGCAAAGTTTGAATACTCTTTCTTAACATTGTGTTACTGTTCCCATGCCATCTTTTCAAACTTGTTAACCAAACTGCGTATATATCTTTAGTTCATTTAATCAACTTGCATAGTCGAATATTGTGTAATCTTATCTGTTGATAAAACTTGTTGCCAGTACTTCGGATCGATTCCAGGAAAGACTTCTAAGGCCCAGAAGCCCAATCAATAGCAATCTCTAGAGCATTAAGTGCAATAAACAAGCTTTTATTGACAAGCACTCTTTGCTATAAAAATAACCCAAAAGCCAAACAAAATAAAAACCCAAATAACATTTTGCCTTTGGCAAATCGGCTGCATTTCAAATAATAAAATTTTCTTTAATTATTATAAGAGGCGATGACAAACATTAATTCAACAAACCGGTATTTAGCATTGTCTTAAAAATACGCCAGTTTTAACTCGAATTCTTGAAGTTCTTGTTTGAGTATATAGCTAATTAACTACCTGAACCATATTTATCAGGAAATACCAATCGTTACGGAAATACTGCAATGTAATACAAAACTTTCCACACTCGAATACAAATTGTTTAGTTGTTTTTGTAATTACATATTTACTACCTATTTTACACAAGTTGATTGAAATGCACATAATACTTCCAGCTGCTCTATAGAAATAAAAGTGAAAAGTCAATACAAAAGCCAAATCAAAGTTAGGCGTCAAAATGCAAATGCCTCGAAGCACTAGACAGTTCGACGAGTCATTGTCTACAAACTAGTTTCGGCCCTAAAAACCTGTTGTTGCTTTGGCCAAACAGCACATAAAATGCAATTGAGTATTTGTTTGGTCTCAGTTGTAGCAGTGAATGAATGAAAATGCCACAAGGTGTTATATAATCGTTGTTTGAGTCAGTGGGTCAGTGACTTTATTGTTTGTGTTTATATTCACAACCAGTTTTTCGCTAGTGCAGTTGGTAGCATTTTTAATTAGTATTGAACCACAAAACTTGACCATAAAAGTTAACCTTGAGATACGTTGCATTTTGATTGATTTTGCAGCTGCAACACCATAGCAACAATGGAACAAAGCAACAACAACAATAACAATGATTCGGATAACAACAATGGCTACCTCAATCCCGCCTATGTTGGTTCACTGAATGCCTCCACAATTTCCATACCAGGCGCGTATAAAACACAAGAGGAAGGTGCCACAACCACACCCACAACCACACACACAGCCAACGGGCGGAAAAGCAGTGAAGCGCTAGAGGAACCAACGGCGGTTGAGCAGGATGTGGAGCAAGGAAAAAAGCGTGCTGGCTGGAATAATGATATTGAGTTTCTCATGTCCTGCATTGCACTGAGCGTTGGTCTTGGCAACGTTTGGCGTTTTCCCTTTATCGCCTTAGAGAATGGTGGTGGCGCCTTCCTGATACCCTACCTCATCGTGCTCATATTGGTTGGCAAGCCGGTGTATTATTTGGAAATGTTGCTGGGACAGTTTTCGAGTCGTGGCAGCGTCAAAGTCTACGATTTTTCACCCATCATGAGAGGTGAGAGTTCGACCTGAACTAAAGCGTATAAAATTTAATGGTGCAATAGTTGTTATAAAACCATTAGAGATCCAATTTCCGCTTGCGTGCTATAAACAAAATACCTTAATTTAGACTACATTTAATTTTCTCTCTCTGTCTTGTTGTTTTCTTGCACCACTTAGGTGTTGGCTATGGTCAAGTGTTGGCCACGGGAATTGTTACAACATATTATGCCACCTTAATGGCGCTCACGCTGCGCTATTTTGTGGAATCATTTTATCCCACACTGCCATGGAGCTATTGCCGCGAGGAATGGGGCCCAGGCTGCTTGGATTCGGCACCACAGCAGGAGGGCGGTGGTATTGTGAACGGCAATCATTCAACGGTGCGCACCACCTCAGCAGAGTTTTATTTTACGTAAGTAAATCAGCTTCGTGATAGAAGGCTATCAATAAATCCTCAACTTAACATTTCCCTGCTCTCTCTCTCTATGAAACAGCAACATCATCTTGCGGGAGAAGGTGAGCATTGATGATGGCATTGGATATCCCAGCTGGAGTCTTGCTTTGACTTTGGCCGCCGCTTGGATCATTATAGCCAGCATTATGTTTCGTGGCGTCAAGAGCTCTGGCAAGGCCTCCTATTTTTTGGCCTTGTTTCCTTATGTGGTCATGTTGATACTCCTTGTGCGCGCCTTGACATTGCCAGGCGCCACAGATGGCGTCCTGTACTTCCTGACGCCACAGTGGCACAAGTTGCTCGAACCTCAGGTTTGGTATGCTGCAGTTACTCAGGTCTTCTTCTCACTCGCCATTTGCTTTGGCAACATTATTATGTATGCCTCATACAATCGTTTTGGCCAGAATATTTATAGGTAAATTGATTTGGTTGGAGCTGGTTGTGCAATCTTTTTAATATTTTCTTTTAAATTTTTGTTTTTTTAGAGATGCCAACATTGTAACTACCCTAGACACCTTCACCTCACTGCTCTCTGGCATCATTATCTTTGGCATCTTGGGCAATCTGGCGTACGAGAATAACACCACAGATATATCGAGTGTGATAAATGGTGGACCTGGCTTAGCTTTCATCTCGTATCCCGATGCTATAGCAAAGTTTAAGGTGGTGCCACAAGTTTTCTCCGTGCTCTTCTTTCTCATGCTTTTCGTGCTGGGCATTGGCAGCAATGTGGGCATGGTCTCCTGCCTAACAACCGTGCTCAAGGATCAGTTTACACATATCAAACAATGGCACATTGTTGTGTCCATCTCGATTGTGGGATATTTATTGGGTCTGTTCTACATTACACCTGGCGGTCAGTTTGTGCTGAATCTGTTGGATTTCTTTGGTGCCACATTTGTGGCACTAGTTTTGGCCATCTTCGAACTGGTAGCCATTGGCTGGATCTATGGCGTTAAGCGTGTTTGCCGCGATGTAGAATTCATGCTTGGCATCAAGACTTCCATTTATTATCGCATCTGTTGGGCGGTCATAACGCCCCTACTCATGACAATCATTCTGATCTACATGCTGGCGTTGTACGAGCCATTACAGTACAAGGACTACACATATCTGCCAGGCGTTTATGGTAAGCCAAAGGCATTTTGCCTTCTGCTTGTAATTGCAGCTTTTACTAATTCAATTTCGTTTCGTTTATAGTCTTTGGCTGGTGTCTGAGCGCCTTTGGCGTTGGTCAGCTTATCTTCTGGGCCATACCCGCCGTAAAGCTTCAACCCACCGAACTCGGTCTCTGGCAGCGCATACGCAAAGCCTTTGAGCCCTTGCCCAACTGGGGACCCGCTGATCCCAAAACCCTTAAGCGTTATCAGCTCTTTACGGAGCAGGCGAATGCCGGCGCAATGTTCCAACGCAGCGGCTTCTGGCACAAAATCTATGACAATATCTTTGGTTAGTAATGCAAAAAAAAAAAACAAAAAAACAAACCAGAAAAATGCTTTAGCTTTTATATAAAGGACACACAATACCTAATAACAACTACCAAGCGCTGTTGTACAGCGCAACCCTTTTATAATAAAATCAAAAAAATCCGATTCGGCTTAAGTGCCAAACGTAGTTGCTACGCCAGTTGGCCTTTAGCAACAAGGCCCATTAAGCAATGCAAGCCGACTAGAGATGAGTGTAATGGAAATCGAAAATTAAGTTAGAATAAAGTAGCATAAGTCACAAATAATACTTGACGAAATTTAATGCAAAAGTCTTGTTAAATAAATGTTAAATTTAAATTAAACTATAATTGTTATGTTTACTTATTTATGCTAACCTTTTACTATCGCAACATTTGAAGCCACTCACGTGCTCAGCTCTAGCGTATGTAAAGCAAACAAAGCAAGAACTATAAAAGACAAGACAATTGTATCCAGCGGCGTTTTACGCACAAGAAACTCTTTACCCATAATTTTACGCGCTTCTCACATACATGCACTGATTATGCCATAAAGGGTAAAAAGTTCTGATTTTATGATTGAGGCAAAAAAGTTGCAAGTACAAAACTGTCGTGTGCTTACACACACACACACATGCTGCTGTAAAACACTTCCACATCCGTTTCCGTGTAACAGCAGGCGCAAAGTATTCAAGTAATTTGTAAGTAGAAAGAAAGTCCTCTGTGCTATGCCTGCCAGCCTGCCAGCTTGCCTGCTTGCTGTGCAGATAAGCACAAATGACGCTTTGTTGTGTTGTTGTTTTGTTTGCTGTTTCACAGGCAGCGAAATGACAAACGAGTCGCCTATAAGCATCAAATGTATAAAGAAAAGAAAAACGAGAACAACAAACAGATGGCTAATAAATCACGCGAATTGTTGAATATATAACACGCATCGTGGAATCGACTTTCATTAGCCTCAACATATCGGCAGGTTGACAAGCACAAAGACAAACAGGTTTAGGAACGGTTGACAAGTGTTTTTTTTTTTCTATATCCTTTTACTTTGGCTGCGTACGAATCGTTTTCCTTTGGCTCTGCAGCTTTTTGGTTGTCAAGTTAATGTGGTTGTCAGCTGGTTGACAGCTTGGCTTGAGTGCATTTGTCAGCAAGTAGTATGCCTGTCTTTTTGTCCTTGTAAGTGCACTGATAAAATGCAATGAAACGACTATTAAACTGCATTCACATCTGCTGTTATGTTTACACGGCGACCGATTATACTCTTTCCCTTTCTGCGTCTATGCTTTCTTGTATCGGTTTGAACGGAAGTGAATGCATTTCGACTTATTTGTCAAGCCATTGTGTACTGTTAATGAGTTTTTAATGGGTAAATGTTGAAAACACACAATGCTTTGTGCATTTCATTCAAGTGGCATCCTTGAGGACTTCCCTTTAGCCATTCCCCTCTGCTGTGTGTGTGTGTGTTTGTGTGTGTGCCAGCTTAATTGCATTGTTTTTCAGTGTAAATCAAACATAATGCGATATTATGACCGCGTTCCACATTGCGTATGCTTAATTAAAATATATATTAAATAACCAATGACTGTTCAACAGCAAATGTAGCAAGCAATGCCAAATAACGCCATTATTAAATCAACGCGAATGCAATTTGTATTCATTTGAATTTTTCTATCAGTGGCCAACAGATATTTCACAAATGCTATAATGAATTCTCGATATGTTCAGGTAATTATAATAAGCCATAAAATATTCGGAAAAGTATCACTATAAATTGCATAAAGAGCTGTTTAAAATTGCAAAATAAAAGTTAGTAATTATTATTTTCTACTTGAATGCATAGATTAAAATACATTCAGTTAAAGTTGTGACAAAAAAAAAGCAAACTGCTCTAATAAACCGATGAACAACCATAACTTATCTAGCTCTAATGTGTTCCGGATCGTTTAAGTGTGCTGTCAAATTGTGTTTAAGACAAATACAGGCTAGATTATGATTTACGTGATGTCGACGCATTATTGAATCAAATGATTTATAGCCAAGCAATAACAACTTTAAATCATAGCAGGCTCTTTATTGCTCAGCTAAATCAGTGTACTGTACAAAGAAACTCAGTAGGCAACAGCCACATCCTGTTGTTGTCCTCTTTGGCCAAAAGGCAAGCATATAAATCAGTCGTCGGGAAATGACAGGACAGGTACGCGCCGTTACCTTTCACGCACATTTCCCCAAAGTAATCAACGCAGTCGCCGCAAACAAAAGGCCAACAAAAGGAGCATGGCCAAAAACGCAGTCAACATTCGTCGGTAGTCGGATGTGCTTACATTTAGGGCCATGTGCTGTGCGTAGGCGAACCAAAAACCAAAAAAAAAAACCAGGACACTTGGCCGACCAATGTGGGCCAACTTTAATGGGTGTTTGGCAAGTGTTGTGGGGTCGACATGGCTGCTACTTAGGTAGACATTAACTTTTGGCCTTTTGTTGAAGTAAAACGCTTTGTTGTCTGGCAGCAGCATCTATGCCTGCTGTTAAATTGTTGTTATCTTAAGGCTAGACACAGCTGCCATTATTTTACGTTGTTTGTTCTTTGTCTTACGTTGTGAGGGAAAAAGCTTTTTTAAATTATTTAAATAAATTAGCAAACATTTTTTTCTTTTAGTTGTCCGCACAGATTGCCGGTGATTTAATTTGAATAGCATTTAGCTGAATTTCCGTTTTTTTTTTATATGTTTGCATATGGTCCCCAATATCTACAAAATGACAGCCGCGGGATGCATTCCACGGCTAAAAACAAAAAAACAGGTAAGACCAGCAACACCAGAAACGCATTGTTGTAAAAATTTACTGACAAAGTTTATAGGCCACAACTGTGTACGCAACCAGCTAGACCATAACCATATAAAAAGGACACGGGCACAGCTTTCGGCTTTTAGATTCAAACAATTGCCGCAAAAGTGTCATAAATGTGTTTTTAAGACACTTTTACAATTTAACGCTAATAGCAAATGTTAAAAATTTACATTTCATTTACACAAAGGCTACTGAAAGCGAGGAGAGAAAATGGAACAGCATATTAAAAAACCAAATAATGGCTTTTAATTTATTATTTAATTTCTTTTAAAGTTTCGTACAAAAAATTAACATAAATAAATTTTCCATTCAACAACTCGTTTAAAGCTCTCTAGCTAATAGACATGAATATAAATTAATTATTGTAAAGGCGATGACAAGGCAGTGGCGCTCAATTTTACTAAACGCTTCAATAAATGAGGCGGCCAAGTGAAGACAGTTAACAGACCAGAAAATGCCAGACAATACAGACATTCGAGACATTTCATCAAACACGTTGCCCTGACGAAAGACAACAAAAGGCAGCCACAAAAACACAGAAACCTGCAGTTTGTTATGTCGATGGTCGATGTTTGGTTTGAGTTGTTGTCCTGGCGTATGTACTACATAGTTTCTCGGTGCCGGCTGCTCTCTTCTACAATTTTTTTTTTATATTTTTTTATGTGTTCTCATATTTATGACTACTGTTTGTCTGTCATTGGCATTGCCCAGGAGAGGGCGGCAGGGTTGAGCGGCGGAATTTGGAGTGTGTCTGTCGATTGCCACAGTCGAGCGATTATTATTGCTGCCTCAAGTGGGTCGCACTTGAGCTATCGATTTTACTGTGTTTTATCCATATATAATAATAATAGTAGTAGATTTCATGGTGCCAATTAAAGCATAAAAACAAATCGACATTTGCGTGTTGAAACTTTTTGCTCATAATTTGTTTGTTAATATTAATTTTTTTTCGCATTTGTTTGCGGCTGCTTTTGCTTTTTTCTGTAGAACTATATATTTTTGCTTTTAAGCTATAAATAATTATTTTTAGCTGGGCGCTGCAAATGACAAACGGCAGCGACAACGCAACGATGACAAAAACCTTGACAACTTTGCAAAAGTTTTATGATAAGTTTTGGAGTTTTTTTTTTTGTATTTTAACAAGCCGTGATGTCGTGCCAAGAAACCAAATAGACATTAGGCCAACAGTTGAGAACGGGCTGAAGCTATGGATGGGCAGCCGGGTTAGGAATTGAAGTTGAAGCAATGTGAAAAAGCAGCCGTTGCAAAAAACACTGTCATTTCGCGTTGCACAGTGGTTTAAGTCTCTTACAAAGCAAAATTTGTTCAATGATCTATATTTTTAACTTATTAAAATTAATTGCTATAAGGTATGAGGATACCAATGATTGAAATAAGAACAACTTACATAACTTTTTGCTTTTCATATAAGCATATAAGAGCATGCACTTCAAACATCCATAAGGCTCTGTTATTAACCTTTTCACATGCTAAGTACACACACTTGAAATTGAATATATGAAAATCGTCTTTTGTCAGCGACTCTTGAATAGTGTAAATGCCAACATTACCTGAATAAAATACATAATGAATACATTTTTAAGGACTGCCTGCCGCCTATCAACAAGCACTCAAGCAATTTGCTTTTAATAAGCCCAACACCCACAGTGCCGCTTGATGTGGCAGCTGACACGCTGCGTGCGTCAGCCACAAAACAGACAGCAGCGAGACAGAGAAGGAGGCAGCCAGGCAGCTAGACTGGCAGCTGGAATAAAAAGGAGCAATGCTTGAAGAAATGTCTCCGGATGTCGCAGCCATTTTGTGCCAGCGACAGCAGCATGCAAAAAAAAAATACATTTAAAACGCAGACTGCATAACTCAGTTAGTTGAAGTTTATGAACTTGTTGAACACGTGTAGTTGGCGTGAAAAGCATGCAGTCGACTGAGACACAAAAAAAGGACAAAATGTTGCCGGTTAATTAGAAAGGAAAAATCAAATTACAATGACTTTAGCACTGTGGTTTTGTCATTTTGGTTGCACAGTGTGGCCTTAGCCAGCGGGCTTTTGTAACCCCTTTTAGCCAGCGGGAAAGAACATTCAAAATAACTCTAGTCTTAAAGTTTTAAGATCTCTCTTTCAATCTAAATGGCTCAACTTTTAGTCAACTCAAGTTAAATTTATCGTCACAGCATCTTTCTGACTGCGAGGCGCACATAACTTTTGGACCCAAATTGTTGCTGTCACTGGCACCAACTATAAAAGCCATACAACCAAACCGCCGTACTAAAACTTGCCACCCTTGTAACTATGCCTAGTTATAAGCAAGCAACAAGCACTATATTTGTCTGTGTGTGTGTTTGTGTGTTGATGTTCGGGCTGTTGGGTTTGTCTTTAGGCTTTTTGTCATAATTTCTACTACATAACACATCAGCAACAGCAGCAGCAGCAATGGCAGCATCTGGTAAGGAGGTCTTTCGCAAGCTGTTGGCTCGCGTCAAAAAGTTACAACAATCAACATTAACATTCATGCGTGCATCAAACCGGAAATGTTTATCATATTTAACCTCAATATGCTTGACATGTCGTATACGCAATGTGCCGTATTCTACGCTCTGAACTATGAAAATATTGCTGTAAGTGCTTTTAGTTTTTATTTTGCCACACATCTTTTTCCTTTAAGCTTTCAATTTAATTTAGTATTTACTTAAAATTTATTTAACTTTCTTCTTATCTTTCTGTCCCTAGCGAAGCTGTCAATTTAGAGACGACATCGTCTTAATTACAGCATTTCTTAACACCAAAACCGCAATGTCAGATGTTGTTTTGCGGTTTTATTTATATACTTTAGAAATACCTTTGACCTCCCAACAGCCAAGTCAAAGACACCCACAGCATTATTATCGTTAGCAACAACAACAACCAAGCTCACACCTTTTTGGCATCGAAATTACAACAATGTCTTTGTACATTATCTAAGCAATTGATTGATGGCTTTGACTGGCGTATCTCACGCAGGACGAGACCAAAGCATACACAAATGAAAATGCGAAAATAAAAAGCATCTGCTTTCGCAGAATAAGAAGAAGAATAAGAATGCGAAAAGGAAATCAACAAAAATCGTTTGCTTAAGCTGCTACAACAACAACAACAACAAAAACAAGCACGTCACAGCCAATAAGAGCTGTTGTCTTTGCTTAGGTACATCAACATGACAGGACATGAAGGACTCTGTCTCTCACCAAACAACGCTACAGATTTGTAAAAGTATTACAAAGTGATCACAACAGTTCATTTCAGTTCAGTTCAATGCTGATAAAAAGCTCAAAATAATAAACCAAAGAAGAAAGAGAAACTAAAATACTTTAAGGAAAATTAAATTAAGGGTTTTACTCACGAAGTTAACTATAAATAAAAATATATTAATACAAATATTATACAACTGAAAAATAAACCAACAGCTTTGAATCATATCAATCTATTAGAATATAAATTAAATGAAAACAATATTTTTCTATTTGATTGCCAAACCTATAAGGATAACAGGGATAACGTTTACAAATGGCGTAACAATGCAAACGGGTTAAACATAAAAAAAGGCGACTGACAGACGAAAAAAAAACCCAACCCCAAAAGCCAAAAAAACAAACAACCGCAAACAACAAACAATTTATTATATTGCCATTTCTCAGCTTCCAAGTTCTCGCAGTTCGAATTTCTCCAGACAGTCTAGCTAGGCCGATATGCAAGTTTTGCTTTTACGAACTTAAATAAATAATGAAATTGGTAGGCAAAGTGAGCCAGGAAACTGCTGCTGTTGCGGTCAATACTATGTTCAGTCAATACTATATTCAATTTGGCTGAGTTGCGGCTCGCAACACGCAAAGCAAATCTATCTGGATTTGTGCCACAAATTCCATACATACCAAGGAAGTGTAAGATGTTGCTTTGACTCTAGAAGCATTCATCAGTCATTTGCACGCGTATGTTGAGCTGGGAGTTGAGTATGTCAGTCCGACAGTGCTTTCTCAAAGGGTCAACTGAGACTTGTCAAGGTTCTCAAAGCAGAAATTATTCAATCATGTTTATAGAACAACGAACGAAAAGATTGGCACATCCAACTAGAGTTGAGAACGTGTCACGTTTCTATGCAACTCACGATGGAATTTTAAAAATTTAAAACCTAATCACATCTTCCGGGTGAGAAGTAAGACTTTCATAATATTCAACGTGCGTGTTTTGGACTTTTTGTTTTATTTACGTAGCCAGCACGCTCTCAACCCTATTAAGAACTGCAGCACTCACTGCCATTAGAACTAAGGCTCGACTGGCCTGCGTCGACCTTTTTATGGCGTGAACTTAATAAAATATGAAAAACCATACAGCACAACAGCAACAACAAAAGTGAGGAGAAAAAAAAATCATACAGCAACGCCAGGCACTTGGCAAGTTTATGGAAGAGCTTAGCAAACAAAATTATATTCAATTTCCTTTAATGGCTACCATAAAATAGCAGTCAGCAAAAGTAAAGCCAGAAAAATCCGCCCAAAAAAGAAAAAGGAAGAAAAAAATTACCCCTCCGATATAAATATGAAGGCGTTGCGGCGCAAACTTGCGAGAAATGCCAGATATTCTTCAGTCTTTAGTCTTATATATATTTCTTTTCGGGTAGGTAAGCAAATTGTTTGAAGTATTGTTAGTACTTCACCATTGGCTTATGTGCAGATGTATGTTTATAGCCTTTCGTTTCGCCTTAAGGCCATCAGCTCAATTAGCCATGCAGCCCGATGGGCTTATGATAAGGCAACTTCATGTTAAATATTATTTACCATTAGAAGTGTTAAAGTGCTGGCAAGTGATTTGCATATTTGTAATAGCAAAACTACAGAGAGCTCAACTTTTCCTAATTGGCATTTCCGGCCTAATATGTGTAATAACAGAAATTAATATGCCATTTGCTGGCCATTTCCTGGCGCCCAAGCTGTAACAGATTATTAATAATTAACGGCCATTGATCATCAACTCAGCTCTAAAGCCATACAGATTGCATAGTGTGTTAACGCTACTTAAGAGCAATTCACTTGTCAATTGATACATGAGCGAATTGTGGGCTTAACTGAAATTCTGTTTAATGGCCCTTCAGTATATCTGAATATAAATAAATTTAATGGTAACTTGAGGTTCTTAAACAAAATAACACCTACATAAGATTACTTTTGGGTTACTTTTAAAACCAGTCAAACAATCGAGACTTACAAAAAATTACTTATAGTCAAAAAGTTTCTTTTCTTTCTTAGTCTTTAGAGTACATATAAAAACACTTAAGGTATTAATAAATAAATAAAATTGTTGAAACTTGTTTAAAGATGTTTTTTAAGGAAATCTAACACAGACAGACAATAAAGTCTCAGACAAATGTTTGGGCATAAATATATTTAACAAGTTCGTATCATTTTTACGTAAGCTTGTAAGCAGCACTGATAAAGTCATTCCATAAAAAGAAGCCTAGACTATCAAGTTTATCAGCACTTAACCTGCCACTTGTGTTATTTTTTCTCTACACACACTCACACACACACACATATCAGAAGCACCCTATTTGGTGGCAACAATTTATGCGTCTAGAGTTGCCACACAACAGACATGGACTAAATGTGTCCATTGTGATGCCTAAAGTGTCAACAATTTTTTTTAGGGGATTCTCTATGCTAAGGAGCCAGAGGACAATGCGAGCCACAGGCAAACAGTTAATACATCAAACTCAAACGTCTTGACGGCAACATTTTTTTGGTATTTTTGGTGCGGGGGAGACAGACATAGAGGAAAAGAGAGCGATAGACAAAGTCATTGACAAGCCATTTGATATGAAGTGAATTGTAAAATTCTTTGGAGAAGCAGCAAAGCTATTGAAAGGATCTTGGCAAAGAGGATTGTCCAAATTGGGGTACTGTAATTCCAAATTTGTCTGAGTGTATAGTCAGCAAGGCAACAGAACAAAACTCTTTTCGTACGTGGTTGAAAATAAAAAAAAAACACTTAAGAACTTTTTAAATGAAAGTACAATTATTCCGGCTTTTATTTGCCTCAATTCACTTACCAGCTTAGAGCAATTAATTGCCGCACACACTGCCAAACAAAGAGAGCAGCACTCTGCCTGTCAATTATCTGATTGCACACAGAAAACTATTCACAAAACTATTCACGCGCGCGCTTTAATCAAAACTTGCCGCACACACACATACACACTAACAAGCGTGTTTAAAAACGCACCCACACACATGCACACGCAAATATCAATCAACAATTGTGCCGACTAATAGCATAAAACACAAATTGTTTTACAATTTTTTATTTGCGTTCAGAGCTCTGCGCGGCTTATGAATAATCAATTTAACTGTTAGTTTTGGCATGCACAAAGTAGATGAACACGCGCTTTTACCGTTGTTTGAAATACCGTTACGCAGTGAATGGAGCGACGCGCTCCCACGGTTTGTCTGTTCTGCCAGCCGACGACGTACTAAACCGAATTTTGTGTGCGACAAGTGCTTAAGCATCGACTCCATTGAATGCATTCCACATGCACATGCGCCGGCGCCGTCGGCCGTGGACCGTGTGGATATCAATTGGAAAACAACCGTTGCACGGGTCTATTTGTTTTCGTTTTTGTTTTTGTTTTGCTTTTTGAATGGCCAGCGCTTAGAACATCGTTGCGCAAATAACATTTGATTTTGAGTTCTTCACATTTACCATCCAAAATACGGGATTTCAATTATGCACACAGCTGTGCCAACGGTGCAAGGGAGTTACAAAAAAAGGCTTCTCTTTGTCGTTGGCATGCTGAATGCGTCTTTAGCTGAAAGCTGCTGCTTTTACTTCAAGATAGTTCTCTGTTTTCGAGTTGTGTTCATTCTCATGGCAGGGATTTAGTTGCAGGCAAGCAAAGCAAAAAAAGTGCTATTAGCTGCAGCTTTCCAGATGTGCCTGTCACAAACACACGCATAATGTTTGTGTATTTTTTTTGGAAAGTTATTTGCATGTATTTGGAATACTCTATTAAAAGTACATTCCATTTTCTTAATAAACTTAATCTATCGTTATGATATTATATTTTATTAGGATTTTTTTATACAGATAAAAATCTTTAGTTATTCTTTAATACTACAAAACTACAAATACGCCCGAACTTTGCACACCTTACCTGTAGCCACCTTCCCCCTCTCACCTTAAGCCCACAGCATTGCCAGAGCAATTTTCAGAAGTTGCATAAAATGCGTGCGCGCATTGGTTGCCTAAATGCAAAATTCCCCTGCACCCGCACAACCTGTGCGCCAGACCTTAGAACATTCTAAATATACAAATATATATGTATATAAGTATATAAGTGTCTATGTGTAGGTGGCAACCGTGCGGCAGTAATGGCCAATGGGAAAGTAATTGAATTTTGTGCAAACGAGTTAAAGGACGATTGCCGGCAATCGCAGGGCTCAATTTATACTTGCAACATTGTTGCTGTTGCAACGAAGCAAAGCAATTTAATGGCGTTGCTGCTTTAAATGCTGCGTTTGATGTTCAATGAGCGTTTGAAGCACTAAGCGTTCTTGGTCCTTGGTCCTTGGTCCATGGCAACTTATCAAACTCTCATCAACCATAAATCGCTGGCATGCCCAATTGTTACGCTCAGTCAAGGAGCTGCTCGAGCGCCGCTAATTGCCCGGGACACAAACAGGACACTCAGACAGGTGAAGTTAGCCATGGCAATTGATGACACTATCACTATCTACACAATGCTCAGGGGTCACAGCAAGATTTGTTTTCTGCCAGCATGTTTTGGCTTATTAATGAAGCCTTTGGCATTGGGCAAAGGCCATAAATCAATGGCTTACAAATCGGCAACAGAAGATTATTGTTACTCTGCGGCTTTTAGTTTTGACCCAAACTAGTTTGCTGCCCTTTAACTTTCTAGCCATCTCCATTGGCCCTTTGCATAGACACATGTCCACAATGTCAGCTAACAATTACAACGCAATTTGTTGGCGTTTTTTTTTTTGTAGCATTTTGCATGGCGGCCAAAATGTAAGGCTCCATTGAGCTCGTGGCTAATAGCAGCCGCGTGACAAAATGTTTTTCAAATTGGCCCAAATGCCCAACGGCCAATCACGGCTGTCATTTGAAAGTTGTTTGCCAAATGTAATCGCGTTTGTTGCAGGACTAACTACTTGTAATATACACTCTTAATTGCACACACACACACACACACACATGATGGCATTAAGGTTGTTTTTATCGCTTTTGTTGATAAACGTAACGCCGTTAGCCACTTTTTAGAGATTAACTCGTTTTGAAACGTAGAAAAACAATTCGTTCTCAAAAATGGCCAACTAATTACTAATAAAAAGTAAAAAGAAAACATTTAAACTTGACATATGGCCATTTTTTGGAATATATGCGTGTGTGTTTTAAGAACTAACATGACCCTAACGGTACTTGCACGCTATGCAAAGCTGTGCGCATGTTTAAACATGATTAATTCGTGTTGATAAACAGTTATTTTAATTAATCGCCAGGTGTCGTTGCCATCGCTCGTTGCGTGATTTTTTTACCATATTTTTTTTTGTTATTTTAAGTTCCTTTTTGCATCGCAGCTTAACAACATTTAAATTTAAATCAAGTGGTATTTTTTTTTGTTTTGTGTTTTGTTCCTTGCATGCGACAGGCGCCTAACTAATTGCCCTGACATTTAGTCGAGCCGCATAAATTTCGAGTTTAGCTTTCAGATTGCCAATGCATTTATCATTTAAACACACAATGAGGCCACAGAGTGTGGCAGGAGCTGTTGGTCCAGGACCCAAGGACAGGTGTAATCAAAAGAGCCAAGAACGAACTTTATCTAAAATTAAAAATCGCTTTTACATAAATATTTTCAGCACTTTGCCAATACGCATATACAAAGTTCACATTTTCTGCATTCTAACTGGAATTCACTGTGCAAGTTTTAAATGGATGAAAAGTCAGTTGCAAGCCAAAAACACAAATTTGGAGCATAATTAAAAGCTCAAACAACTTTTTGGCCACATAAAAATTTGTTAACATATAGGACAATAGTTTATTGTATAGATTTTGTAAAAGTTTTGCGGCATTCGTTTATTTTTTGAAAAGTTTTGTATGCCCAGAACTTTGATTTTATACATTTGGTTGACAGTTGAGCTAATAAGCTTGCTTTCAATTAGTATTTATTATTCTACTTAGTTTGAGTTAACAAAACAAATAGTTTCACTTGTGTCACCCTGTTTCACTAGCGCCATCTCTTGGTTACGCTGTGGACCATAGCTTTTTTCTAGCTTTTTCTTAGCACAGACACAAACCCATTTGTTCATTGGCTAAGTAACTGAAATTTTTACAGATCTTTTAAGTCAATTATTCTTTTATAAGTTTCAGTAATAATTAAGCACACATTTCATTTACATAATAAAAAAAACACATTCGTTTGTAGTTTATTGTGCAAAAAGTTAAAAGTACTTAATTATATATTTCTACATAAAACAGAATATATATATATATATTTTACTTAACAAAAGCATAGCTCAGTATTAATTTCATTCATTTATAAAACAATTACATATATATATATTAAATGCTTCAAAGTAACAAATTTTGTATCAAAACATAATTATTGTTATTGTTGTTTGGTAGAGAAATGTGCAAAAAATTTTGCTTTTGCTTTTGCTTTGCTTTGATAATCAACAAAAAAAATATATATATTGGATATCCAAAAATACATCGAATTTATATATATATAGCAATCACATTACTGGCACTTGTTACATTGAAGCAATATATTCATTTTTATATTATCTTCATTATTTTTTTTTTGCCTTAAAGCACACACACAGCTGCAATAATTAATTACGTTTAAATTTTCAATTAATTTTTTTTTTAAAAGATGGTTTGGGTTATAGAGTCACCCTACTTCTGGCCCAAATGCAGTTTGCCCAACAGCTGTGTGGCCTGCTGTCCAGCACTATCCTGTGCATGCGTGGCCATCTCATGGACATTCTTCTCCAAGCCTTCACGCTTCTGATCCACATACTGATTGGCCTCGTGCAGCTTCTGATCGACAGCTTGGCTGGTCTGCTTCATGGCTCCATCGATGGCGCCTTCGGCCTCCTTGAGCTTCTGATCGGCCACAGATTCGGCTGCCTTGACGCTCTTGTTGATGGCCTCATTGGCTGCCTTCTTGGTCTGGTCAACGGCATTGGCAGCGGCACGTTGCGATGCCTCTGCCACATTGGCAGCCACCTGCTTGGAGTTCTGCACCGCTGTGGCAGCCTGACTGACCGTCTGATCCACTGCCTGTTTGGTCTGATTCACAGCGCCGGCGGCACGGCTCACACCCTGATCGATTACTTGGCCCGCTTTTTGTGCCTCAGCAGCGGCCAGAGCAGCTGCCTCCTTAGCTGCAACGTGAAGAGCGAGAAAGAGCAAGGTGAATAAAGTTTAGGATTAGAATTCGTTTTGGTGCACTTACCTGTGCTTGCAGCCAGCTGTTCGGCTTCACCTTTGGTCTGCTGCACGGATTGTCCCACCTTTTTGGCCTGCTCCTCGGCTAGCTTTTGCGCCTCAACGGCTTTGTCGTTGGCCAACTTCTCAGCCTCATCCTTCTTCTTGCTAAACAGATTGGCTGTCTTGTCGCCAAAGTTCTTCAAGGACGCTGTTAAATAGAAATAAAAAAACAAATGAATACCTTGCAAGTTATTCAACTTTCCAGAGCTCTGCACTTTTTGGCTGATGATGGCTGGGAAACATTTTGATTGCTTAGCTTTAGACAAGAAACTGATTGGCTTTGCCATTCAACGATCCTAATTTATAGCTTGATTCCAATCATTATCTTATCGATCTGAATAGTTAGGCAACATTTTGATTAATTGCCGTAACATAAACAAAATGCATCCCAGCGAGCAAGCATAATTACAAACCATGCCTTGACTGTTATTTATTTTAATTTTTCACGGGTGACAGTAACATTCCGAGAGAGGGAGAAAAATAATAAAAAATACTGCGCAATATTGTAGAGCCCAATTTGGAGGCGGCAAGCAACAAATTTAAAACGCATTAGATACTAGATGTGTATAGAAATAAGAAAAGTAGCTAGACTCTAAGCATACCCTTTTGTGAACAGGTTGCTTATTGTCCATGAATTCTTTTTTAAAATGAAATAAAACATCTTAAAGAGTTCTTATGCCAAATTTGCGCCAACTAGCTGTTCTAATTTCCGAGTTCAATGAGGTCATATTGATAAAAGTTAGCGTTGGACTGTGTCTACACTCATCTAGAGTGAAACCAAAAATAATAATTATAATTCCAATTAAATAAACAATTATAAACGTCGGAAGCAGAATGTACACTGTCTCTGTTGTAGTAAAATATAATAGCACTCGGCTGCTGCATTCCCATAAAATGACGTGTGCGTTCACTCAAATAGAAACATTGTGGCATTAAAAGCCGCAAAAGCAACAAACCGCTCGATCCACCAAAACGAACTGTTTTTGCCTTTATGCATATAAAGTAAACAATGCGCAAATATTCGAATAATTTACAGTATGTATGTGATGTCATATTGGCATACCATGATGGTTTTGTATTATAATAGTTTTTTTCAGCACTTTTATTCACGCTTTCTTCTTTTTGCGGCTGCTCTCGTTCGAAGAGCAACTAAAACTAATGGCATATTTTTAATTTTAGAACCTTGAAAAGCATAAAAAGAATGTGAATTTGGTTAATTTGCATTTTGATTAGCCCACGCTCCTTTTTTTCTGAGAGACGCACAAAGTGTTAACAAATGATAAACACATGTTTTGAATTGTTTTGCGAAGGAATGTTGCCAAACAAAAGCTGCTTGCTATGCGGGCCAAACTATGTGTTGGAAAGTGAAAATGTGATCATTAAAAGAAATTGTAAATAAATACACTTAAGCAATAAATATAGCGAATAGAAACCAACCCATTAGAATACCAAATTCAATAGAGGAAATTGAAATTTTAATTTTCTTACGACGCAGATTGTCAGAAATGTTTGAATGCTGTGGTCAAAAAAACAACAAAAAAAACCGGCTAGATTGCTAGAATAATATGGCCATAAAGTAACACACAGAGCAGCGTATTAGAAAATCAAGCCAAGAGCGACTCACAGCTGTTGTATGTGGTATATATATCTACTACGTACTGTTTACATATATAGATATAGAAAATGCGCAGAAGCGCTTAACGAAAAAACAAAAAAACAAAAAAAAACAACAACAGTATAATAAATAAAACCTGTACTCAAGACCAACTGAACTCAAGCGCAACAAACGGGTATGTGTATAGTAGATACAGCAACACTAACAGCTACACAGATACATTTGTATCTTTTATTCTATGAGTAAGTCGCAAGCCAGTTTGAGTTTATAATAACAAACTTACGTTCCACACACAGAAAAGCCGGCTGAGCACATTTTTTTTTTTTGTATTTTGTGTAACTCATTTTAGCTACTGCTACGAATCGATGAACCGCTTCAGATGCTGTTGCTGATGATGTCATAATAATATGTATCCATATGTACGTTTGTCTCTATACATATATGTATATATTGCTTTCGGCATTAGAAGATTCGTGCTAAGGGAAATTCGCACGCCAAAGTAATTTTGTTTAGCTGAAAGTTAACTCATTGTCGAAGGTCAATACCAGACAAATTGCGACTGACGATTCTTGACTCTCCGTTGTTTGTAGTTGTAGTTGGGGCCCGGTCAGAACGACAAACAACTTGGCAACGAGCCAAAAAAAAGCTGTTGTTGTTTCATGTCCTGTGAAAAGGGCAACCGATGATGTCATGTGCCAGAAACGAAAGGTAAATCAATATGGCATTTGCCAGTTTGACAAGGGCAAGGCTTTTATGTAAGCTTTTAATATGAGGTAAGGTTTTGTAGAACATTCTCCGCATGCCATAGCAAATTCTTCACTTAAGTGCTTAATTTCTTCAAGTGTACACACACTAGAGAAGCACACAATCAAGTGTTCAATTAAATACATAACCCCAGAACTGACCCACAAACTCAACAAAGCGATGCCATCAGACTAACTGACTGACTGACCGACTCAAGTGTTGTTCCGCAATCTTCCGGAACGCTCATGCTGGGCGGCATAACTAATTGAATTAAGTCTGGTGGTCATTTGGGAACTGACTGCAATGTGATAAGGTGTGCGAATGGTCATGGTTAATGGATTTGCAAAGCGATTGCATGCTAGAAGAGGATATAAGTACAGGAGCGAGCCGCAGTGAAGCGCACAATGCTGCATTGATCATTCGAAATCAGAGGGAGAGAGAGAGAGAGAAAGAGATAGAAAGAGAGAGACAGAGAGATGAAGCATTTCATAGTAGCAATCATTGCGGTGCTGAGTATCCTGGACAGAGAGCAGCTTTTCGCCACTGCCAAAGGCTGCCCACGTCGCTATTTGAGACGTATCAATGGCAAATGTTATTACTTTTCCGTTAAAAAGGTAAATCAAGTTCAGGATAAATAAGCTTCTTCTTACACTCGTTCACCTTCTTCTTTTTTGCCTGCAGTTGAACTGGTTTGGTGCTCTTAACAATTGCCTGCGTAAAGGCCTTACATTCGCTGATTTGTCCAACCCACGAGATTTCTACGGAGCCGTTAACTTTCTCAGCTCCAAGGGCAACACGGAGGACTTCTGGTTCGGTGGTAACGATTTGCAGACCGAGGGACGTTTTCAATACATTAGCAACGGACGTTTGGTTCGCTATTTCAGCAACTTTAGCATTGTGGAACCAGCGGAGCATTCGGAATGTGATGATTGCCTGGAGGTGCGCATACGCAACAATTTGACCGCTATAGCCGCTGACAATTGCCAGGAGCAACAGTATTTCATTTGCACCGAGAGATACTGTACGGAAAGTGATAGTAATAAACCACGGCATCACAGTCACGAGCATCTGCATCACTTCCATCACGACATTGGGGAGCCCAGCGAGGAGGCGGAAGTGCGGCAGATGCCTTCGCCATTCGATAGTGGACCTGAAGACCGAGATAACAATGAGTCGGAGCAGGCAGGCGTTCCAGATATAACTGTTCCATCTTCTGAGACGACAGCCAAGGATAGTGCAGAAACCCCAGCTGTGGAGGAAGCTTCGACAGCAGGCGCAGAAACAACACCAGCTGATGTGGCAGTCACTCCAGCTGCAGAAGCTGAGACATCACCAGCAGAGGTTACAACAGCAGCAGAGGTTGCAACAGCAGCAGAGGTTACAACAGCAGCAGAGGTTACAACAGCAGCAGAGGTTACAACAGCAGCAGAGGTTACAACCCCGGAAGTTAAGTTAACATAGTAGATACAATAATTTCAACAAGTGTAATAAACCAAGTAAAATACAATAGATAAGTACTATATTTTTTGAGGTGTCTAAGAGGGTTTTTGATTTTAAGAGGGTTTTCCTAAGAACTAAGAAGGAAAACCGGACAAGGGAGACTTTGAAAATGTCCTACAAACACTGTGTTTTGGTTCAGCTTGCATATTTTAGTTAACTTCATTTGAATAAGAATTCCCTATATAAAGTTAACGAAGTAGCTTATCTGACCAAAGTGGTGATAAGATAAAAGAACATATTCCTGAAGCCTGTAGAACATTTCCACGCTCCATTAGTAAGTAACGACTTTTAGCTAACAAACTCATTTGATTTCTTGATTGGACCGCAACTAATTCATATTAATTGATTTGTTTACAACCGACACGAAATCAAATCAGAAAACTCTAAAAAGATAATGTATAATGTTTGTTTTCATGGCGTACAGAATGTATAAATAGAAGGAAAATGGAAAATATGCACAGTTATTGCAGAACGTCGCCTGGAGACATGAGAATCCTGCAAATTGTAATATTTACCCTCATTGCAGTTTATCCAAATGATGTACTTTCGCAGGAGTCCCAAAAGCAGGACTTGGGTCCATGTGGCAAGAAGTTTTTAAGACAAATAAACGATAAATGCTATTTCTTTGCACACAAAAAGGTGAGTCGCAAATGGAGCATATTAGTCAAGAGTTAGGGGTACCTTATTGATTTTACAGTTAAACTGGTTTGGAGCGCAAAATAATTGCTTGCGCAAGAATCTTAATTTGGCGGATCTGGCCAGTAAACAGGATTTCAATGCAGTTATTAAATTCCTTAAATCGCGTGGCAACATGGGGGACTATTGGTTTGGTGGCAATGATCTTCAGGCAGAGGGTCGCTTCACCTACATCAGCACAGGACGTCCAGTGCGGTATTTGGGAGGAATCGATGCCATCGAGCCGACGTATCGTGCCAATTCAGATGATTGTCTAGAGGTACGATTGCGGGAGAATACTACCACCGTAATGGACGATAATTGCAGGGAGCAGCAGTACTTTGTGTGCCAGCAAAATGAGGTTAAGTGTGCCCAGCCATCGGCAGATGATCAGGATGATCAGAAACATAGTCACGAGCATTTGCATCATTTCCATCATGATCCGGCCAAAAATGAAGCAGATAACGGTGGAAAAGGGAGCAATCAGGAAAGTGTGGAAAGCGATTCACGGCCCGCTGATGATAAGAATTCAACGGAAGTTGGAGAGTCGACTGAAGACTCTGCCGCACAAGACACTAGGTTTGGCGAAGCTCTTGAGCAAACACTCCAAGAGAATGAGAAAGACGAAACGGAAAGGTCAGCTGGTAAAGCCACAAATTCAACTGAACTAGTTGCTGAAGCAACATTACTAGCAACACCCGCGGTTGGAGAAAATGCGACACCAGCCGCAACAGGTGAATCTGCTGAACCAGCCGTAGCAGGGGAGACTGCTGCACCAGCCGTAACAGGTGAAAATGCTGAACCAGCCGTAGCAGGGGAGACTGCTGCACCAGCCGTAACAGGTGAAAATGCTGCACCAGCCGCAACAGGTGAAACTGCTGAAACAGCCGTAACAGGGGACACTGCTGCTCCAGGCGAAATGGGGGAGTCTGATGCACCAACCGACGGAGATAAAACACCTGCAGAGCCTGCGGATGGAGAAAAACCCGCAGGTCGAGCTCCTGAAGCATTAGCTGAACATGGTGACGAGGAGGAAGATGCCGAAAAGCCAGCAGGTCAAACTTTTGCTGCAACAAGCGATGCAGCTAATACTGAAGTAACGCCCAAAGCACAAGCTATGCATTTGGACATTGATCACAGCAGTCCGGCTATTCAGCTAGGAAATCTGCCTCAGGAAGAATAGAGAGCATATAAATTTCGAATGAGCTAATAAAAATTGAATTTGTTTAATCGATTTGCTGATCTAAAAAATAAAACGACACAAATTACGTTTAGCATCGGTATCAATAAATATTGTTTGGGACCGTGTTGGTTGCTGTGATTGAGGGTAAAAAGGGAAAGGGTACTGTCTACTGAGCTACTGATAAAGTGAATGCATGCTATTTATAAGTGTTGGAAATACGAAAATAATATAAATACTTTAATGTTACACTTAGAAAAGTTATGGAAAACAAAAGGTATTCTTAAGTGTAGCTACATTTGTGAGTTTTCTACAAGACAAAATGCAAAATGTTTGCTTATATTTATGATAAACAACGATTTTACTTACATTTCGAAGCATCTGTTTGCATTTTAGTTGAAACAGAGAACATATGTAAATTTTTTTAAATATTTATATATTTCATCATACAATCTATGGAATATGCTACGAAATTTCATTGCAATCGTTTTCAAGGAAGGAAAACCAAACAAAAAAATTCGAGAAACCAAAGTAAAACCAAAAACTGACAGTGAAGTATTTTAAGTAACGGAAATGGAGTCATTTATTTTTAGGGGCAAGGGTGAGTGTACGTAAAATGTACACACTCTAAAATACATCAAAGAGTGAATATAAATTTTCAATTTGAACACAAAAAAAAAAGTTTTAATATTCTTTTCAGGGAGCAAACAACACAAAATATGAGAAGAAAAAATATAAATTAAAAGAAACATTTATATATGTATAGATTAATACTAGATATATTAATGCGATACATTTAAAATTATACACATATACATAGTACGTATGTATGTATGTATAGTCATCGCATCATCTTGGGTGTGGGTTGTATAGAAGAGAAGAACAACTGTTAGTTCTGTCTAGGCGAGTACTGCGCCATAATTGGCTGACGCTGACGCGTATCATCATCCACATATACACATACATATGTATGTCATAGATGATTATCATCATCGCCATCGTCAAGCAGCTTTGTGAGTTATTGTAACTGTAACATAGAATTAATTATGTCTACTTATTGCTACTACTCCTTTATTTTTTAATGCCACTACTTTTGACGATGATGTAATTCCATTGTAATCCTGCAATGCGGTCATGGGTTGTATTTAAAAAAACCCGCAAGGGTTCTACTTTATTTCTTCGATTTTTCTATCGTTGTTGTTGTTGTTGTTTGAAATATCATGCCACATTGCCACATACCAAACTTTGCATACTTAATTGGTCAATACACTATATATATATATATATATATAGTATAAGAAATGTCTCTTAGTTTTCTAATTCGAGCGAACTTTCACAAAACAGCTGGAACGGCATTTTTTTACCTGTTAGTGAGCTGAACATGTTGATTTATTTTGTTGTTGCTTGTTGTTTATTGAACAGTATATATTTAAATTTTGGAGTTGGATTTAGTTGTTGGTGAGCTAATTTAGTACGTAGCGCGATTATTTTTAAAACGTTCCGACAGCGTCAACGGCACAAAAACGAATAAAGTCCAAACGAAAGACTCTTGTTGGAATAATGTTGTTGTTTGTTTGTGCTGCTGCTGCTGCTGCCTCTGATTCTGCTTCTTGATTTTGTGGAACGTGTTAACTGCACTCAATTTGGGCAGGTGGATGCTATTGGTAGCTGAGCGTTTTCTGAGTGTGTGTGTGTCTAGAGCGTTGCCAGATAGACATAAATTGATAGTGCGCGCCATGCGTTTGAATGTGGATTCTAAGCTGTCTATAGCTGCCAGATAGCTGGATTTGAATTGCTCAACAGCGTAACGAATTTATTATTTGTACTTGTTAAACTACAATTAAACGTTGTATATGCAATTTAGTTTCCTTAGTTATTAGTTAGTTATTTTGGGACTGATAATGCAAAAGGCTAAAAAAATGTAGCTCCAAATTAGACACCATCTATTGGATATGTATTTTAACTATATAGTTAACACATATATAAGAGTATTTTCACTATTTAACACAATAATCCTTGCGTTGTTGTCGAATTACTGCATTTAATTTGAGGCACTGCTGTCGCAGCTGATCATTGTCACCCTTCAGTACCTCAATAGTCTCCTCCTGACGCTGTATGGTGTGATGAACCCTATTTATTAAACAATTATAACTTGTATTAACTGCTTGAATATTGCATTTAAATATAGCTTACCGCTTTTGCAGCTGTTCCATTTCCTGTTTATGCCGTTCATTTACCAAGCCCAATTCATTTTGTATATCTGAATTGAGATTATCACGCAGCTTATCGCGTTCGTTAATAAAATCACCGCACATCTTCTTGCTGTGATTGAGTTCCAGTTGCAATTGTTGCACCTCCGCCTGTCCATTGCGCACCTGGGCATCCGACTCTGCCAATTTGCCACGAACTTCTGCATACTTTTCCCGCAAAGACTTTTCCACACTCTCTGCAACAGCTAAATCCTTTTCATACTTTTCCTTAAGGCGGCTGTTAGAAGATGTAATAGGTAAGAACAAAATGAATATATCTTTTTATTTTACTTACTTTATCTTCTGTTCGTGCTCCTCGCTGCTTTGCAGTGCATCAGCCTCCATGCGCACCACAAGCTCATCCAGCTGACGATCTCTCTCCATGCGATAGTGCTGCCTGATGGCATTTTCCTTTTCAGCTTGGGCGAGCTTACACTTGTTCTCGTACTCTGTTTTCCACAGCTCAAAGTCGGCGAGATATTGCTGTTCAATGGTGTTGATGCGATTCTGATATTTCTCCTCCTGTTTGGCCATTTTCTCCTGCATCTCGAATTTAGCTTGCTCCAGTTCGTTTTCCTGCTCGCGCTGCGCCTCCTGACGCTTAGCCTGGTACTCGCTTTCCTTCTGACGTAACTCCGACTGCAGTCTCTCTCGCTCTGCGGCAAAATCATCGGCCAGTTTCTGCCGCAGCTCAGCCTGTGTTTTTTGCTCCTCTTCCAGCTGTCGTTCGAGTCGCTCTCGAATCGCTGTGCGTTCCTTCTCAATAATTGCCTCACGATCCTGAGCACAGCTCTCACGTATTCCGTTCTCAATTTGCTCGTGCTTGATACGTGCTTCCTCCAATGCATCCAGCAACTGCATCTGATGTGAACGCTTTAGTTCCGTTATCTCACGCTGATGATCGCAGGTCATTTTGTTGATCTCTGCCTCAAGACCCTTGACAGTAAGCTCCTGTATGGGGAAGTAGATGGGATATTAACAATTTCTTTTAAACCATATTTTCCCTTTATATCACCTTTATTTTCTTGGTATTCTCGCGCACCCAACGCTCCCGACGAATTTTCTCGCCCGCCATTGTTGTCTCCTTGGTGCGTGTTAGTTCTGTCTCCAATCGATGCTCCCACGCCTGATTCTGACTCTCCAGGCGACGTGTGAGCGCCGCGACCTTCTCACACAATGAACCCTTATCTTTTAGCAGTTGCTCAATGAAACCTTGATGTCGTGTGACAACCTCCTCGTAGTGTTTCTTCTGATCGCGCATTTTACCGGCACTATTGGATTTCTCGGCACGCAGTGATTTCTGTTTTTCACTGCGCAGCTGCAGGACATGTTCCTTGGAGAGATGAATAGCATTGGCCAGCTCGTTGGCCCTTAAACTTAGAGCTATTATGCGGCGGGCCAGCTGATGATTTGGCAGCATCAGCAGCTCCGACAGTCTAAAGGAAAAATGAGTTAACTAAAGACGGTACCAGTTATTTATTGGTGAGTTAGCATATACTTACTTGGGCACCTCATCGGTTATATCGGGTTCAACTACAAACTCCACCTCGGAACGATTGCTGTCTGGCATTGAACGACGCGTTTCCATAAGCGTTTTGTCGCAGCTGCTCTCCACATTATTCAGATAGGCTAATATGTCCCTGATAAGTACGAAAAAATAAGTAGGATAACAACACTATAGCAAATACTGAAACTTACTTGTACTTGTCGCCACTTTCTGTTACCCTATCGCCATTATGGCTAGTTGTTTCCGCTGTCTCGGAGCGTGAATCCAATTTCAAATTCAGTTCGCTTGGCAAACGCTCCGCAAAGTTATCTAAAATTAACGCATTTGAAAACTAGATAGAAGAGGTAAAGTTAAGTGTGAATACCTCTTTTTTTATCCTCTTCAATCTCTTTGATAACCGAAACAATCTCATCGTAAGTTGATCCCCTTGAATCGGACAACTGTGAAGCGCTGTCATTCCCTTCATCCAGCTCATCCAACCCCTGTTTGTGAAGCTCCTCGAACTGAGCCAGTGCCTCCTTTTGCTCCTGCATGCTCATCCAGCTATCAACTTTATCCAGATTATATTCACTTAGCTTACGCTCCTCCCGCAAACTGCCCACGCTCATGGCTTTCTTCAGTTTTCCGCCAACAATTGTTGTTGTGGTCTTGGTAAGAAATTTTGGCTTGTTTGTATTTCGATTGCCAGATTCAGCACTTGCGGGCTTTACATTCTCCTTTTTCTTAACCACAAAAGGTGGCGTGGCAGCGATTTTCAAATAGTTACTTATCACCGCATCCGAGCTGTTATTGCCATAATTTCTGGTACGTTCATCTTGAACAACGGGCAGAAAGTTATTTTCCGCACCAAAGTTACGCTGCGCCGCTGTGCGATAGGTGGCGCCAGTGTTGCTTTGGGAAGGGTTGTTGTTAGTTATGCTTAGATTCTTTTCAGATAGATTATTTTGTTTCTCTTTGACTTGTGCAACATATTTATCTAGATAATTAGGCAGTTCCATGTTATTCAACGGTTCCTTGGGTATCTTATCCACCGCCTGCTTGTACTCCCTTATGACATTTAGTTCCGGTGTGGGAGAAGGAAGTTCCAACTTGGATTTGGGTTCGGCAAAACGGCAACTTGGCGCATCGCAGGCACACTTAGTCTCTGTGGCCGGCTCAGTGGTGCTGGCCGTAGACGAAGATCGTGTGCTGCACGTACAGTTCTCCGATGGACACTTGGGATACTCATAGGTCTCCGCCAGCACCTCAACACCTCCGGCTGCTGGTGAACCAAAGTGTACTGATTTCTTTTGGGCACTTACATCCATAGCATCTACTTTATTGGCATTACTGTAAGCAAAGCTAGGCAATGTTAGTGGTCCCGGTGCCGAGATGCTGCTCCTAATCTCCTGCTTGTCATTGTCACAATCACTGGAATCGGCATCGGGTGCACCCAGCATTGTTGTCGGCTTGCTAAAGGACACACGTCCTGGCAAATCCGGCTTGGCAGACTTCTGCAGCAGTGCCGCATTGCTTAAGCCAGTGTGGCCACCATTGGACCAACTGGAGGAAGCATAGGATTTGGATTTATCTCCATTGTTTGGCATTTTGACCAGAAAACGTTCTAGTTGCTCGCCCTCGCTGCTGTGTGGAGACTTTTGTGAAGAGTCCGACTGATCGTCGGTGGAAGAGTTGCCAGCACTGCGACACAACCAGCTACGCCTAATAGGTTCCTCTAGCAGCGATTTCAACAGATCCGTGGAAGATACTTGACGCTGCCAAGAAGGAAAACTTTTTTTTTCAGGAAAAAAAAACCACCCTTGTTTGCCTAGTGCATTACCCTTATGCAATTCAAAAATGGCTCCTATTGTATAATCTACTCACGTTCTTTATGTGTCGCAGCTCCTTGTCACCCAGGTAGACGTTAAGCTTGCTTCCAAACTTCGGATCCGCCGACTGTGGTCGTCCCAAAAAGGGCGATGAGCGACTGCGTTGCTGCAGAAAGTTGGCGGAACGTGGACGAAATTGCGGTGAGTAATTGTGAAGTGTGGTCAACGAGCGACTCGTATACTTGGGCTTCGTTTTTTGTCGTGTGGCAAGGTTTATCTAGGTAAAACAGAGAACTACTTGTCACAGATACACAGATACAAAACGTTCCTGGCTTCAACCTACCTGCGAGCCCCTTAAACATAAATCCATAATAGAAAAAAAAAAAACGCTCACTTTTCACTTTTTATGCACATAGAAAGAGAGAGTTTTCATTTCGATAGCCTCACTGACAACTGCAACATAGCCAACTAATTTTACGAATGTGTACTATTGTTTGGCACATGGTCGACTCATTCGGTATTGTTTTGGCCAAAACTAAAAACCTCCCCTTGGCTATAATATCGATTAAACGCACGTTTCGTCCAGACACCGCAGACGTGTCTACAATGTTGGTCAGCGAGTGCAACCTGCCCTTAAAATATAACCTGGACTCAGGTTGGACAGGTTGGTTGCCATGGCTAGCGTCACGCTATTGCAAGCACCCCTTAAGCACTTAATAACCTACCTGCACAGGTGTTTTCTTGCGGCATATTGAAGCAATATTGATATTGAATAATAGATCTTAATACCACACCTATACAATCAATCAAACATGGCTAACAAGCCTTTTTGTTTTATTTAAACAGAATTCAAGGATAGCAACCAGATAAAAGTCAAAGCTGGTTTTGTTTTTTTTTTTGTTTTTTAATAATAATTTATTTAAATAAAGCAAATTTGTTTGAAGTAAACATAGTTAAGTGCAGCTGGTCTAGCGACCGCCTCAACAGTTGGCGCATACTGTGTGTGTGTGTGTGTGTAGGTGTGTGTGTATACTGACTGATTGCGCAAAGCATAAAATTAAATTTGGCAACATTTCTCATAATGAACTTAGTGGCTAACACAAAATACACAATACATAGTTGAATGATTGTTTTTCAATTTTTTGATTAATAACAAATTGCACTAATGAAAACGCCCCCCAGCGGACAGTGGCAGCAAACACTTACTCCGCCCTTAGCACTTGGGTCACACTGACCTCACCATTCTGTGCATCGTTCTGTATGTCAAACTTGAGTTTGCTCATCTCTTGCAGCTCGGCATCGGCTGGAGTCGCTGGCGCTGCATCCTTCACAACGTGCACCTGGTCGGGATAGTTATTCTCACCACTTCCCAGCTCCTGGGAGAAACTGACAACGGTTTTGGGTTCATAGTTGACGCCTAGGGCACCGCTGGGATCGGGCGTGGGCAGACTGGGCACATCGCTGCTATGTCCGTTGGTATGGGAAATGGTTATCGACTCTTCGGGCTGGCTTGGCGTAAGTACCTCCACTTTAGCTTCTACTGAGGCGGGCATGACTTCAGCCGGTTCCTGTACATGCTCTGTTTCTGGCTTGCTTTCGTCATCCTCCTCACCGGCGACAGCTTTGTTGACCTCTTCGATGGCATTGGCTACATCTTCAGGTGCTACATCCTGCTGATGCTCCTTGTGGGAATGACCATTTGTCAATGGTTGCTCCTGCTTCAGCTCCTCTTGTTGCTGTTCCTCCTGATGCTCTTGCTTCTCCTCGACTTGTGGCGTCTGCTCATGATGCTCCTGCTTCTCCTCCTCCTCCTGCTTATGCTCCTCCTCCTGCTCATGCTCACTGTGACCATTGGTTACCACAGCATGCGACTCCTGCTCCTGCTCCTGCTCCTGCTCCTGCTCTACGCTGTGTCCATTCTGCACCACCGGCTGCTGCTGCTCCTCCTCCTCAATTCTGGCTGGCATTGGCATTTCCAACGCTGGCACGATAGCCGGACTGGCCATAGTCTCCACAAAGCTAGTGCGGTTCGGGGAATCTGGTGAGATCATGACATGTGTAAAGTAACCACTGCGACGATTCTCAAAGTCCAGCACATTCTCCTTGGCCAGGCGCTCCTGGATGCGTCGCTGCCGTAGTATAAACTCCGGCACATTATCATCATCACCAGTATTGACCTTAAGCGATTCCAGTGGCTCCACTGGCTTGGCACGTCGCAGCACCACCTTGGCAGCCTCATTAGACTCCGAGTTGGCCGCATTTCCATTTGCCAGTAAAGTTGAGGGCTTAAAGACGCCGTTGAACTTGGTGCCGACCACAAATTTATTGTTATTGTTGTTGTTGTTGTTGTTGTTGGCGCACTTGTAGGGATTGTAATTGTTGTTGGCTGCCGCTTGTGGCGACATGGGATTCACATTATCTTCATCTTTGGGTGAACGTGGAATCGTAAAGTTGGGTTTGCCATGGCTGATCAACAGCTTGGTAGCCGGCGAGGGGCTCTTATCGCTCAAGGGAGAGGGCAGACCGCCGCGTATTTGTACGCTTGGCTTGTTGATGGTATCGGCCATGTTAACAGCTTTTTATGCCCGCGTTTGTGTTTGGGAGAGTGAATCTTTAGCGGCTTTTGTATAACTAAAACGCGCTTTTACTTTCCTGCGTCGTTGTCGTTGTCTTCGTCGTCGTCACTAACGGTGCTTCTTTGCCTCTGCTTAGCTGTAAACAAAAAGTTGCCAAAAAAGAAGAAGTCACAAAAATTAGTTAAATGCAAATTTGTAAGCAAAATATAATCATAATCATACTCAATTTAGTGGTGAAAACGCGGCAAGAAATCAAATTAAAGCAAACGGAAATTATTATTGATTTTTGAATTTTGGAAATTTCTTTGATTATATTGAGCTTTAGAATTGCGTTGAACTGCTTTCTATAAACTGTTCACTTTTATGGCCGCTCAACAGTATTTAAAGTTTATTCTACTATCGCCTCAAGCAAGCATTTGAATTTTTGTGACTCACACAAAATAAATTTAATTAGTTTTAGATTTTAAGCAGCAATTACTCATCGTTTGTTGTTAAGTGCTGTTTGTTTCTTTACTATTTGTTTTAAGCATTTATTTTATTTAAATCTTGTGACGTGTCTGTATTTTTTTTTTTTATCAACTCATAAATAAGCCAATTAAAGCTTTCCTTGGCCGAAGTAGCAGCTGATTTATTTATTAGACGAACGTTGCACAAAGTCCACATTTTGGCCATTTATAAAGACTTTAAACGGATTTCTAATCTATCAAATTAATTGCATTAAAATTCGATTCGTTCGTAGCTCTACCAAAACTTATACAATTATGAATATCTATGACATGCTGGCAAGAAAACTATATATAATATTTTTTTGCTTCAATATGATCTTGTGACTTAGAGTTTTGTTTACAACAGACAACATAATTTTATAGATGAACGCATGTACGTACGTCAGTTACTTATCAAAACAAGGGTTATATAATGATAGTTATAATAATCGGTACATTTGTTTCATTTCTTGTGTTTATTTTTTCAGTTTATAAAACTTTATCTAAGCTTCAAGCGCCTCGTGCTATCAATCACATGGCTAAAACAACTTTTATTTTACTTTTGCTGTACAACTCAAACATTTAGTTTATTTTCACGTTTCACACGGCGTATGCGTAATTACGTAATGAGTAGGCGCACAATGCACGGCCAGGGTCATCAAGTGGTCATTGTCGAGGTACTATCGTACACACACACACACACACAAATGCCATTGATTGTTTTTTAAAGCTGTGTGTGTCTGCTTAAATATCAATTAGCAATATCGGCCTAGTCTAATTGGGCAGGCGACCAGCTCACGACACAGATCGATCAAGTGCATGTGACCAGCTAAACAGACAGATTGACGGAATGTTTGACCAAGTGTTTATATATTTTGCGGTCTTATCAATATGCCAACACACGTACATTGATCACAAAACCGATATACGTTTAATTTTCATTGCCACAAAACCCTCAGCCAACCTCTCTCTCTCTCTCTCTCTGTCTACCTCTTATCAGTCTACATTGTCTGTGTGTGGGTAATTTAATTAAACGCTGCAATTTATGGACCTGCATTGCAGTCCAATCATAAATTCTCTGCACATTCAATTACTTAGCCAAAGGTCAGCAACGAAGTTTATTTGATTTGTGTTTTTATTTCAATTTTATTGTTTCACTTGCAATTGAACTCAATGTACTTGTTCTTTATTTTTTTATATCTTTTATGGCGTCTAGCAATTGCGACGCATCTAAATGAGCTGATAAATAAATTCCAAGACAAAGCATTTTAATGCAAATATGTATTCACTTCAAGTATTTATAGTTTTAAGCTTATACAGCTGTTTGATTTGCTTAAAAGAAAAAAAAAAACAGCTGAACTAATTGCTTAAACTATTTCTTATTGACCCAACGTCACTCTTTGCAAATGTTCACTGTACTTAAGAGTCTTTGGGCTTATCAACTGCTGCGCTGCTTCATGAGTTAAAGCTCGATATTGATATAGCGGCTTAATTATTCATACTACAAAAGCTAAATGAACGTGCCGCACAAACTGTTTCATTTTATTAGCTTCTTTTCAAAAATAGGAAACGAAAAATTCCCCATGACAAACAATTAAATAATAATTCCAATTACAGAAAACAAATCTTTATTTTTGGTTTTTTTTGTGCTTTTGCCGATTGCAGCGAATTATTTAATGGCAACTGTTGTTGTTGCTGGGCATACGATTGGTTTGTTGGAGAAGTCGATTTTTGGCGGCTTGCTAATTAAACACAAATATGCGCAATTAAACGACAAATGTTTTGCACACTTTTGCTGCGGCTTTTGTTATTTTTTCTAATTTACTTTAAAAATAATATTTGCCAATGATCTGTTTATTGCCAGCGGATACAAACAGCATTTGCACTTGACAATGCGAATTGGCCTTGAAATTGACTTAGAATGTTCAAAACAAGGCTTGATGCACAGATACCCTGTAAGTTCTAGCTAAAAACAACTTTTACTATTCATAACTTTAAAAATTTGCATCAATTGCGAACAACAGAAAAAAAATAACACTACACTTAAGAACAGTTGTTGAATAATATTCAAGTTTATAAATAGTCATTGATTAATTGTTTCTGAGTCTAAGCAAACAGCATGCGGAATGTTTTGTACAAATGTATCTATAAAGTTTCCGCTTGATTATTGCTCTTGAGCCACACAACAACAACGACACCAATAAAAACCGGCTTTTGGCCTAAGACCTTGCTGTCTGAGAGCCAAAGGAAAGCGAAAGCATATGCATTGTAACCAGATTTATAGCTATATAACAGCTGCATTTATAAATTGTCAACTTTCTTATATCATTTAGCAAAAATCCCAAAAGCTCCAGCAGCTTTTCATGAGCCAGACAAAAAAAAAAAAATGGGTTTATTTATTTTACCTAGCGCAAAAGTATTTGAGGTGTGAATTGGTTGTGTGACAAATGCGGCGAGACGACACAGTAAACAGTTTGCTACAACAACAGCAAAAAATAAAAGCACATATATAGCCATGGCTATAAAAGAGACCCAGCCCAGGTTCCAGAACTCCAACGGCCATTCACATTTGGGTTATTTCTCTGTCTCTCAGTTGATGTCGCTGTTGCTTTTGCTGCTGTTGTTGTTGCGTGAGTTTGGTGCGTCTATCATTGGTAAATCAAATTGGTTACTTGGCCCCCTTTTTTTTGTCGTTGTTGGCTTGAACGAGTGTGGTGTGTTGTTTGTCTCTCTGTGTGTGAACTGAAGTCTTGAGTTGCCACAACAATTGCTTTTATTAATATGAGCATCTCGTCTAGTTTGGCAACTTGATATGGTTTTAGATCCCCTTTTTTTCTCTCAGTGCACTCTTAACTAAAGTTTTACGTGGCCAACAAGGGCTAATCTTATCAATCAACAACAATCATAAAGCGACAAGAACCTACGTTTTTTTTTTTGGCAAACCTTGATAAACAGCATAATCCAACAAAAACCTGAACTCAAAACTCAAGAATTTAATGTTATTTATTATCTAATCGTATGTGATTAACGGCCTGGACGCAAAAGAAAGTGAAAACTCAACTTGCATAAAACACTAAACGCAAAACCATAAAGCAAACCAAAAAAAAAAAACTTTAAGCTGGGTTCAAGGCACGAACCCATTGCACATAGTTTTTGGATTTTTTTTTTGTAATTTTGGTTGTTTGTTGCTTTGCATGCAATCGAGCTGCAAAAACTACAACAGCAACAACAAAATAAAATGAAAGAAATAAAAGTGAAACGCAAAGCATTTGGCGTTTAAATGCAGCCCAAAAAACCTAACAAATTTAATATCTACATTTGATATACTCTTTCGTAGAACAAGCGAGTTCAGTTATTGGCTAAAAAATATTTACTGATACACGACAATTGGCTACACTTTGGCAATTTAACGGCAAAACGAAATGTTTTCACGCACAGAGCACAGCTAAGCGGCTTTTTTCTATCGTCTTTTGCGTTTTGATTGTTATTTGTTGCGGACAGCGCGACGTATGCGCAATTTTAATCACATATAGAATGCGCTTAGATATGATTTACACGTTAGCAGTATTATTATTATTATTATTATTTTGGAGTAGACAGATATCAAGCACCTTTTGTTGTCTAACTGTTTGTGATTTTTTTTTTTTGGTTTTTTTTTGGTTATATTACTTGTTGTTGTTGCCGCTGGTTACTGCGCTGCGTTACCGTAAAACGCCAAAACGTAACTGAAACTGAACCTGAACCCAACTTCAGCGCTGACGAGCACCTCGCTGAAGTCGTTGTCAGGCTGTTGGCGTCGACGTCGCTGTTAGTCGTTGTTGTTGTTGTTTTGTGTTGCCTTTTAACCGTTGTTATTTGCTATATGTTTGTTGTTGTTGCTGTTGTTCGGTTATCGCGCAAAGTGCTCGTGCGCAAACACATACATAAACATATGTGTGTGTTTGTGTGTGTGCGTTTATAGAAAAATACCTGAACGCTTAATAACTAAACAAATGCCCTACAGTGTGAAAGGCAGACGTTATATTTAAATAAAACATTTCACCCCACTCTCTTTGCCTTTTGGGCAAACGATGTTTAGTTTAATTGTTGCACAAATTATGCATAATTTTGTCCAAAGCAAATATACGTCTACACGTAAATGAATGAATGAATGGCATATCCGACACTTGACGTTTGTTTGCTTAACAAAACGTCAGAACTGAACTCAAATGGTTTTGGCCAAATATCTCGATGCGTTTGCACGTGCTCAGTGCACGTGATCAACTAGCGTATTAGCTATTTTTATATTGATTGTTGTTAATACAACTTGTTTAACCATTGTGATATCATTTGTAGAGCGTAATATGGGTCAGAGATTGCAATTGTTAATTGCTGCAACTGTTATTTATTTGTGCTTGAACCATGTTTATCATACAAACTTGTTAATCACTTAAGAGTATTGCAAATAAACACTGATAGTTGAAAACAACGCTGACAAAAGTAAACTTTGCTCAAAGTAAAATGATTATATCATTCAAATAGATAAAAACCAAAAAATAACATAATCAAAAATGGCTATTTTAAACATAATACTACGAATAACAAAAGAAATGGCAATAGCTACTATTACCGCATGGAATTTGCCATATTTGCCATAATTAAGTACGTTGCTAATCCGGTATTTTTACCAAACAGGAATAGCAGTTTCATCACGTTTACTATGCCCGCATAAACATTCCAGAAATTAGTGCACGCAACGTTGAAGAAACTAAAAACTGTTAACAGGCGCTGCTCGTATCGATTTGATACCAAACTTTTTTTGGCAGCAGCAATTTTGGCCATGTTTTTTTTCTTAGATTGCTTCGAATGATATGGGTGAAGAGAGAGAGAGAGAGAGAAGTGAACAAATATGTTTAGCTTTTACACGGCATAAAGTAAATGCGGGCGGGCTACCTTTCAACAATTATAATAATAATTTATAAACATACTTAAAGCGTTTTGACCATGAAAAGTGCTCAAATAAAAGTCGTTTTTGACTGAGTAAGGTGGCCAAGACGTGGAGCAGTGGGAAGGCGTGGCCAAGATAAAACGGTACACGCACACAGCTTTTTTTGTTTGATTTTTTACACACTAAGTAGTTGGGAAACAAGCCAGTTTTGTGGCAGATAAAGCCCAATCAATGTGTTAATAAACTGTCTGTGGAAGTCATTGCTACAACAATATTTGCACATCATAACAATTACCGAATGTAACTGTAACTGGTTGGTTAGTATTCGTGTGTGCATGTTAAGTCGCTTTATTTTTTAAAACATTTCTTAACGATCTTGTGTGGCGGCTGTCTAGTTGAATAACACTAATTGACATACAAACACAGAGCAAGAGAGCGAGCAAGAGAAAGAGAAAGAGCAAGCTAAAGACTTGCACACTTAAGCCGGCATCACTTATAACCTTGACAAAGAAAATGTGCTCAATTAACAGGCAGAACTAATTTGCGTGCAAAATGCATAGGCAAAAACAACAACATTGCCCTGAATCTATCGCACTTAACAACACTAGAATGCATTTTAACTTTGCTATTTAACATAACTGGAAATTTTATTTTCATCAGCTGGCAACATTCGTGCCAATTTATGGCATTTAAAACCAAAATACACAAACACGCAATTCTTTGAAATTCATTCTCGTCTAAATAAAAGCAGAGAAGCCGACAACACTTCACATTTTGATTGGCTTAATTATGCACAATAAATATAGTTCGTACATATATGTATGTAGATATGTATGAATGAGACTTTGTTGTCCATAGTTTTGTTTTATTTCTTGCAGCTTTCTTTTCTTATATGGTAAATTGTTGGGCGCTGCCAATTAAAATAGAAACTGTTTTGACCTACCAAAAATGTGTTTAAAGCTCACTTACTGCATTTGCATAATAAATAACAAATTGTTTGTAATACACAAAACGTAACGTACACAAAAATTTGGCAGTTGCTACAGCGCTTGTTCTTTTTGTTAATGCAATATCACACAAAGTTTGTGGGGTGTACAAAACATAAACTTTCGAAACTCACGGCTTGGTGTAGTAAATTGGTTAAGCGCAAAAACGCTCTGCACAGGCGCATAACGTGTTTTGAACTGAGCGCTAAGAGTCGAGTGTCGATCGGTCAACAACAGCGCGCTCACACCGACAACAGATTTAGTAACAACAAAAAACAACAAGCCTATAAAGCAACAACAATAGCCAGGTTTAATGAATGAAAGTGTAATTTTTTTGCCTTAGCTGTCTCTATTATTGTAACAATGACAATGTGCACTTTTTGTGCATGGCTTTGGGGAGGGCCACCACAATGACTGTCCTTTACATTCCCACAATAGATGGAAAAACAATGACGAAAAGCATGAATAACAGCTAATATATGCCATGCGACAGCACCCCATATACAAAATTTCAAGTCAGGCGCGCAGCTCACATACACACTTATCGATATAAGCTGATGCGAGTTTTACAGCACTTACGTTGTTAAATGTATCGATATTATCGAAAGTGGCAGCACCCACAGCTGTTTTGGTCTGCTTTTGAAGAAGCAGCATAGTTTTGCAAGAAACTTATTTTTTGCTCGAAATCTACAAAAACATGGCTGGACGTGAAGCCGTCAAACGTGCCGTTCAACAGGTGCGTCCAATTTTGTCCGTGGATCGCGATGAAGCGCGTAAACGTGCTCTGAATCTTTACAAGGCATGGTACCGCCAAATTCCCTATATTGGTAAGTCCATTGGTTATGTCATCAAACTCTTGGCTTTTGACGACAAATATAAACAATAATCGTTACAATTACAGTTATGGACTACGATATACCAATGAGCGTAGAGCAATGCCGTGCAAAATTGCGCGAGGAGTTTGTCAAGAACCGTTCTGTGACCGATATCCGCGTCATCGATATGCTGGTCATTAAGGTAAGTTTAGAGGTTTAGTTCCTTGCAAAACTGTTTTAAATCCTTAACCTTTCTGCAGGGTCAAATGGAGCTGAAGGAGTCCGTTGAGATCTGGAAGCAGAAAGGTCACATAATGCGCTACTGGAAGGAATCACAGGAACCCAAGCCCACAGATTTCCTCTCCAAGTTCATTCAGGGCGTCAACTAGCTTTAAACAATTGCAAATGCTTAACAAATTCAAATAGTTTAAATTCAAATACAAGTTTGTTCACGTACAAAATCAAAAATATGTTTCCGGGTGCGCTTTTAAATCGCCTAATTTGTATTTTATTCAGTGAAAAACTATTCTTCTATGTATGCCCGATATAAATGTTATATACTCTTGGTGATTAGTTCGGTGTGTATGACGGAAAAAAAAAAAACAATTTAAAATCAAGATAAAATATGTGTCGGATGTGTTATGGATGCTATGGATTGTTAACTATTTGATTGATTGATAAGTGCAGTCACTCTTTACGTTCTCGTAAGCTATTCATCAGGTTTACTTAAGTTTCTATGCGGATTGCATTTTTCAGGGTACCAATTCAAGCAGATTGTCCAGTGTGCTTATTGAATTTGAAAAGAGATCGGTTGTTATTTCATCATAGTCCAGGCCAAGGTTTTTAAGCTCCGTAAAGCAATCATCACTAAAGCCTGGTATCTCCAGCGTTTTGTTTGTCTTGCTGAATGCATCATGGCGATTGGTATAGCCAATACGTTGGAAAAACATTTCCGCCAACTGTTCATCACTTAACTCCACACCATGCGCCTTCTTGGAATGTTGACGTATTCTGCAAATAAAAACACTTATTAGTTTTGTAACTTTAGTTTTTTTCATCTACGTACTTTCCACGGTCGGCAAACTCCTCGGGGCAGTGCTTGCACTTGTATGGATAGTCCGTGTGCTCGTATTGATGCCGGCGCAGACGCGCTCTCGAGTTTGTCACATAACTGCAGCTATCGCAGCGCCAAACCCCTAGCTGCTGATGCGTACGCTGCTCGTGCTCGCGCAACAAGGCATAATTTTGAAATGTGCTGTCACAGCTGCGACAGCTAACAACCTCTTCCTCCTGCACATGGGCACGCTCATAGTGCACACGCAACTCGGCCGCATTGATGTAGTTCAGCGAACACTTGTCACAATGGAAATGTCGCTCCGAGTGTCTCTTTCGATGCACCGACAAGGAATCACTGTTCTTAAAACTCTTCATGCATATTTCGCACTCGTGCAATGTATCCACAGCATGCTGTTGCTGCAAATGCAACTCATATTTGCGCATGCTGCTAAATTGTTGCTTGCAGAAGGTGCAGTGTACTGGCTGTTTCTCCTGGCAAAAGCGCTGATGTGCCTGCAGGCTTGCTTTTAAATTGAATATCTTATCGCAGGCGGTGCACACAAATTGCTGTTGCCCACAGGCACTACCCGCCTGCAGCTGTTGTTTCGGTTGTTGTTGGTGCTGCAGTTGCTGCTGTGCTTGCTGTTGTTGTTGTTGCGGTGTATGCATACGAGTGTAGTGTGTACGAGCCGAGCGCTGATCCTTAAAGATGCGTCCACATGCAGGACAGTTCTGCTGCACATAACAATACATTTCTGCAAGAAGTAAAATATATACATTAGTAGGAGTATAAATAAGGAATTGAGTTTTACTGCTTACCAAAATCGCCATCAATTTTGTGGTGTTCAATTAGATGCTGTTGCATGTCTGTGCGACTATTTGTAACATAATCATTGCAAGGACGACACTTAAAGCTTTGATCTGCAGGAACAAAAACTGAAATTAACTTATACATTTAAGTAAAGGCATAACGTACTATTGGTCAGGCCGATAATATCATCCTCAGGCACATCACAGTTATGCATACGCTTATAGTGTGTTCTCATCTGTTTGGCCTCTGTGTGCGTCTGTTTGCACATGCTGCAACTGAGCAGCGGTATATTGACATTCATTTCCTTGTTGGGTGTTGACTTGTTGGGGAAAGCTGACCTGAAGCTAGCACTAGTCCCAGCCAGTTCCTCCGTTGCTAAAGGAAAACACATTAAGATCAAAGAATTTACACACTTATAGGTAATTTAGCTTACACTTCAATAAAGTCGCTTTAATGGATTCAATGGACTGCATATCCTCGGTTGTTGGACTGCTGTTGGTATCATCGTTGAGTGTCATGAAGAGAGCACGTTGGATGAGATCGCCCTCAATGTCTGATCGACCGGTAAAGACACCATTCTTGTTATCGAAATTATAATTGTTATTGTTATTCTCGCTGCCTTTAATGGTGTTGTGATTGTTGTTGTCATTCATAATATTATTGTCATAGAAGGTTTCACTGTTCTTTGCATCGGAACCATCGTTTTCATCCTCCTGGTCTTGATCATTGCTATCATACTTCACATCAAATAAGATTACTGCAAGGAAACAAATTAGCTGGTTGCTTAGTGACGTTTTTAACCATCTACTGCTTACCATCATCCTCCGCTGGTGGCTCTTTATTAAGCGCTATATCAGCATCTAAGCGTGGTACTTTGGCACCGCGCATATACAGCACATTTTCCTCTATGGGCGCTGTCACACCATCATAGCTTTCCACAAATTGCTCAAACTCCTGACTAAATTGATTCCAATGTAGAAGTTCACTACTTGCCTTGCGCTTTAGCTCTCCCGAGGTCGTCGCCTGCGCCGGCTGCGTCCACTTGAGGTTTTGTGACTCGGCAAATAGCTTGCTATTTGACTCCAGTGTGAGTTCCACAAAATGCATGGCAACCTCCAGGGCGCGACAGCAACGCATGCAGATCTGCATTGGCCACCTGTAGCCGCCCGGGGAGCGGGCGGTGAGCGGAATATTAGTGCACTGGCGCAAACCTTGACCATACGTGCGAACAACCTTTAGATTCGGTATTTTTGCATCCAGTTTGACAGTCTGTCGACCCACGGCCAGGCACGCGCGGCATTTTGTGTTGTTCGCTTTGTTCGTAGCGAGCAACGCGTTCGATTTTGCAGCATCCGCTGCGGCGGCCATTCGGAACACAATTTAAGTTGTCTCTATGTGTGAATGTGTGCGCGCTCCTTATGTTAGATTAATTCAAGATTTATTTGTTTGAAGTATTGTGGGTTTACAGTTAAAAAGCCGCTTGAGTTTTTTGCATATGCTGTTTTTCGCTCGCTAAATGTTGTTAGAGAATCTTTTTCAAAGAGGGTTGCCAGACTGTTTGATAAAAACCGTTCAGCACAAGTTCCATTAAGCGACGAAGTTAAAAAAATACAATACTATTTTTATTTTCAACAATTTTCTTAAACACTTAAGATTTACATTTATTTTTTATTTAGTCATTTACACAAGGAAATGGTTTCTTTTATTTTTTATAAAAACGAAACAGCTCAAAGTTTACCAAACAAGTTCCAGCCATACCACTAACTTTTGGCCAGCTATCGATAGGCGCTGCGATAAGAGCTGGCTCACGAACCGCGAAAATTTAAGTTCCTCAAATATAAAATCAGAAATAATATTTTAAGTACAAACAAGTCAGGGAAAAAAGATTTTTCTGGTCTTTGCAAACATATATCAAATTTAATTAACGATTTCTTCCATTGGCTTAACAACTTCTAATGTTAACTAAAAACAATAAGATTCTTGTTTTGTTAAGGAAATTCCTAAGTGCAGTTTGCAAGATAGTCTGCGCTATGATAGTTTATGCAAATATTCGTATTGTTTAAAATTTACAAAAGATAATAAGTCACTAAGCTACAAAACTTGTAGACTATATAAGCCATAATCATTATAATATAATGCTTAAGTGGTCGCTTTGTAAACAAAAAATATGTACGCTTTCTTAGAGGTAAAAACAAACATCACTTGTTTTTCACCAATATTGCAACATGTGTGCTTAATGATATAAATATTAATATGTGCTGTTTTAAATAACTAAAAATATATTTGTACATTTCAAAATATTCCTTATTTTTTCTATTCAAATGATTCGCTAGTCGAACTGATTGGTACCATCAACAGTCTCCAAATGGGTATTTCACTTATTCGTTACTGGCAATGATTCATTAATGCAGTATATTTGGTCAATTTCGGCATCCGTCAATTCCCATTTGTGTTCACGTAGCGCATGTCGACGAAAACTGAAAAATTTAATGTTGTTTTTTGTTTTTCAAATCAATTACTGTTAAAATATCCATGTGTAAACTTACGGATTTTTTCGCAAATACGTCCGCACGCACTTGGGACACTTATACGAGTGCGTACCCCTGTGCATGGACATGTGATTCCTCAGATACAAACTGGTTAACATATCTCGACCGCACTCCGGACATATATATTTGACGGAGATATGCGATGCTGTCTGATGTCGCTTCAAATGATGTTTGTAGTAAAAGGTCTTCTTGCAGCCATCAATGCCACACTTAAGAGGCACATTAAGTCGATTACCAGATTTACGTTTAAGCTCTACGACAGGATGCTCCGCCTCGTTAAGCTCCTGCTTACTGCACTGCACCTTATCTGACGCATGTCGCTTCATATGATAATTGAGCAGCGTGACGGTGCGGTAGGAGGTATTACAGATGTTGCATTGATGATGGTAATTGCTGCTCGGCGGAGCACTGCCGCTGGAATGTTGCAACTGCTCGTGCTGCAACAGCTTACTGAGCTCATCAAAAGTCTGATTGCACTGCTTGCAGACATATATTGGCGTACGCGGTAGCCGCGATCTTAAATCTTTTAAGGGCGTTGGCTCAAACGAGACTGGCAATAGTTTATCGTTGCCATTTAACAGCATACTGGGAAGTGAAGCATCATTAAAGTCGTCGTCGTTGTTGTTTTTGGGTGACGTAGCGTGTCCATCGTTGCCAATAAAGTCAAGATCAAAGTCAAATGGTGTGGGCGTGGGAAAGAGCGTAGAGCCTGCAGATGTTGTTGCATCAGTTCTTGCATCTGTTTTTCGAACATGGGTGACGCGTGTTACTGATGATGTTGCTGTTACGGCTTTGATTTCCAAATCGGTTTCTGAATTTTCCGTTTCTGATCCTGTATCTTTTGCCACCGTCTGCTCTACTGCACAGGACAATAATTAGAGGTCATTGAGCATCGGCGTTGTTATAATAGATTTTTACGTTTGGATTAATATGGTGTTGTTGCGGATAATGTTGTTGGGGCGGCATGTGTTGGGCATATTTGGAATTTGAGTTTAAGTTCATTGTGGCAAGGCTATTGACCCGCTTACCGCATTTATCATCCTCATCGCCAATGTTTACATTGCTCTGAATATAGCCAGCATCAATTGGAGTTACATTGCCATCGCTGGCATTCTGTGGCAATGTTGTTGTTGCCTTAGATGTGGTAATGGTCACCGCTGATCCCGTTGTCGATTGAAACGCCGACATCTCAATTATCGTATCTACCAAATGGCTACGCTGCAAGTGGCGTTTAAGCGTTCGTTTTGCAGCAAATGATCGGATGCAGCGTGGACACTCGTAGGGCAGTTCTGTTAAGGCAATTTGAAAAAGGTTGTTTAATAGATGAATTATTCACAATATGAAGCCCAACTTACTGCGATAGAAAAACGTATCATTGGCAGGTCCTGTTAAATGAAATTCAAGAGAATATTTGTTAACTTGTTCACATTGAGTCGAAATCAAATAATGCTTACCGCCGTCGTTGATGCCGTGATGTGAATTTAAATGATCGCGAATCTCACACTCCAGCTCACATTCATAGGGACACTTGGCGCACAAAAAGAAAGGAGCTGCAGATAAAGTAACTAAAGATATAACCAAACCACACTTAATAACTCAAAACATTTTAAACTTACATTTGTCAGGCTGAACATTAATTTTTTCGATTGCTGTTTGTGGTACGGATACCTTATCGCCCTTGGCCTGCACCATGTCACGAGTAGGCATTTTTTTATGTACCGTTTTGTAGTGTTTTATAAGAAGACGTTTCATATTATACAGATTGGTGCACAGCTCACAGCGATAGGGTGCCAGGCCTGTAACAAAAATAAGAAAATCAATATATAAAAACATACTGTGATACAAATAGCACACTAACCGCGATGTAAGAACATGTGGTTCTCAAACTTATATTGGCTGGTAAACTTTTTGTTGCATAGAAGGCACAAGGGTTTCTGTAGATGCTCTGGTTGTTCGTCATCAAAGTCATCCACATCGTCATCGTCACTGGTTAGCAATAGGTTTTGATCGGTAGCCGCTTCGTTATTATCATTCTCATCATCATCATTTTCGGCATCATCTTCATCGTCTTCTTCGTCATCGTCGTCGCCACCTTCACCAACATCAAACTCCTCAAATAGTTTCTCTGCATCAAATTCCAAACTAATATTATTGTTATCGATAACAATGTCGTCGCCATCAACTACAGGCATATCGTCAGCGGGTATAGTGCATATGGCTGCAACATCGGTGTTATCTATAAACTCCTGCATATCACCAAAAATGCTAGTATTGGGAGTTGCTGTTGGTATACCCGTTGACTGAGGCACACTGCTTGCCTCCTGTGTTATGGTTTTGGTTTTTGTTGCTGTTGTTGTTGTTGTCAACGTTGTTGTCGCGCTATTGGCAACTGAAGGCTCTGGAAAAAGTCCATATGCATTTAACTTTGTATTTGCTTTCGATGTTATTGTTGTTGTGCCCAATGTTGTTTCATTCTCAGCAGACTTTGTATTAAATAATGAACTAGCATTCACCACCACATTTATGCCATCTGCTGTAACTTTCGTTGTAGTTGTTGTCTGCGGTTGCTGCTCCATGGTTGCTGCCGAATGTGCTGTTACCCTTGTTTTTTTCGTAGGCACTGGATCAGACTGTGTTGTCATGGGTGGATCTGTAAATATGGCAAAAGTTAATATGTGCAAATATTATAAGGTCGTAGAAATAGGTACATTTTATGCCCAATGGTATATCTGGCTGTTTGCCGCTATTGGAACTGCTTGGTGTCGATTTGCTATCGCGCTCCTTGACCCAACTGGGTCGCAACTGCACTTCGTTGGGCACTATCATATGCTTATCGCTGTAATGCAAACGCAGTTGTCCACAGCTTGGCGTCTCAAACAGACACATATCGCAGGAGAAGATGCGATTCCTATCTGTCAACGTCGCCGTTGGTGACGTCTCCCACTGACTAGCTTTAGAATCACTTACGCTCACATTATGCTCGCTAGTATAATGCTGGATGAGATCGGCACTGCGCAGCGAATAGTAATTACATTGGTCGCAATAGAATTTTGGCAAATCTAAAAGGAAACATGGTTATACAATGAAGTTTTTCAGTAGGTAAACTTAATAACTTACGACTATGTGTTAGTTGATGGGATTTCAGGCGTGCCACTGTCGGAAATGCTTTCGGGCACAGCTTACATTTGTGTTTTAAGGCGCCTATTGATGTCGGCACTGGTCGTGGCTTCGGCTTGACTGTAATACAAATCAAGTAGTTAAATTATAAACGATATTTGATTAATGTTCAATTTACCGGTTATCTGTGGCAACGCATTATCAGCAACTGTATGACCCACATCAATATCCACTGGATCGTAAGATAAATCTGTTCTAGAGTCACTCAACAGACTGTGTAATGATATATTCGTTGTCGTGCTGGCATTTTTACTATCATCAATATATTCGAAGACTACACCAGCATCATTAACTTGTTGCAACGAGCCATCTGGCATTACAAGGAACTCGGCACCTATGCTTACATTTGCACTTTTTCCATTGGCATTTATCGTTGGATCCAACGGGAGGGCAGATGCTTTAGCAATAGGCTGTGTGCCTACCAATTGATGTTCAATATCACGTAATTGATCTACATTTAGTTGCGGTTGCGAAAAATCCTCTGGCGTCAAAACGGTTGGTATTAGTAGCTCCATATCCTCCAGAGTGCAAACCTTTACCTGACTATCGTCTGCTGAAGTTTTCGTGGAAGTGGCTCGAACTGTTCTAGTTGCCCCACCGGACATCTGCAGCGAAGTTTGTCTTTTAATCCGATGTTCAATTTGAGTGGGGGTCATGCCATGCGACTTGCGATAGTGCTCAAGCAGCTGGTGCTGCTTAAACGTCACAAAATCACACAATTTACACTGATGACGTGACGAGTCTGTGTGGGAGTAGAGTGTTGAAGAAAGCAGAAAACTGAATAGGGTTAGGCTTTTGAGAGACAAAGATAAGTTCTAGAGTGAAGACTAGTTTAGCATAAGAGCAAACATTACTTTTCTATATTATTCATACGCCCCTTCAATGTGCAAATACGAACACACACTCATCAATACAAACATTTTTATTGTTTTTACCTGCATGTATGCGTAAATGTTGCCTCAGCTCTAAGCGATTGTTAATAATAGCACCGCATATTTTGCATTCATGGCGCATGGTGGACTTTAGTGGCTTCTGCTCCCTCTGCGTGCTTCCCAGCTTCGATTCAACTCTTGCCTATTAATTAAAACAAAACGTTATAAGCAAATGGTTCATACACCAAATACTGTACACACAAACACACTCACCTCCAGCCTTGGCATTAACTGTTGTCCGTTGATCCGCGCTTTGGTCATTAGCTTTTCTGGGCATAGCTTGCGACACAATATTTCATGTGCACGCAAACCGTTCTGTATGAAATAATAGGATATTTGTAAACTTTTCCTGCATTCCACACATATATATTGTGGTAACTCGGGAAAATTTTCGGTGCGCATGCAAAACAGTAGTAAGCGCAACAGAGGTAACTTTGTTGTGGACGCGTCATTGTCGCCTTGTCCACAGTCGATAAGGGAGTCCAGCTTGAAAAATTCCGACTCGGATTTGAGGCAACAGCGACATGAAAACTTGTAATTGACTTCCATGTCCTCCGTTTTCACCCGTTTGTACGCCATGTTGGCACATTTAAGGCAACTCTATTGCTTTGCCAGTCGGTTAAAATCAAAATTTGTTGTTTATCTGGTCGCGTACTATACTTTCTTGTCTCTAGCCGTTCTAGAAGCGCAGACTGTAATAAAAGCATTAACAGTGTGACGCCGTCGCGTCGCAGCAGGGTTGCATTTGTGCGCATTCGCTGTGAATGGCAACTTATCAATGGAGATAACAGCATTGACTCACATTTAAAAACAAACGCAGTTTATTCATTGTTTTGTTTTTTAACGAGCTCCTAACTTATCTATTTATATGTAGAAAATGGCTGCATTGGAAATAAATCTCAGTTTTGTTATTTATTGAGCTAAAGTGTTAGGTGCTCTGCGTGAATTCTATTGATGTGGCATTTAAGCAAATACTTTTCACGATATTCCTTCGCACAATATGGACACTTTATTTTCACATTCAAATGCGTGCGACGATGCACGGCTAAGGCGGAACTGCTCTTGGTGGTTACACCACATTGCTCACATGTATAATTACGCTCGCCACTGTGTGTTGGAATATGCACCTGATAGTCCCATTTGTTTGGAGCACAGTAGCTGCATAATTTGCACTGCCATCGCGTCGATCGTTCATGATATCGGGCTGTATGCATACGCAGCTTACAGGCATGTGAGAAGCCCATATTGCATATGTTACACACATACGGATGACTTCCACAGTGTACACGATATTTGTGACGCCTCAGTTGATCCTCATTGTAAAAGCGACGCTCGCACTCATCACAATCTACCATTTGAATGTTTTGAGTTGGAACAAATGCCAGCAGCTTTTCATAGTACTCCTGGTGGCGTAGGCGAAAGTTAGGATTATTTGTAGACATTGCAAATTGTTTTTTAAACCAAGTAAGCAAAGTGCAAACACTGTAACTAATAACATGTGGCATAAGGGTGACGTTAAATCGGTCAAAAAGCTGTTGGCTAATCTGCTGGACACTTTCCGAGCGCTCTGTCCTGTAGTCCATATTTCTGTACTCCTCATTCCAGAGATATTGATGTTGGCGTAGTAGTTCAATAAAGTAAAGCATTAGGTCGGAGTTTGTATGCAGCAGACTATAGAATGGTTGGTTAGGCTTATTCACTACATGAAGCTAAAAAAAACAAAAAAACATAATCTGCTTATTATTTAAATTCAGTTTAAATAACTTGGTTTATACTTCTGCTTGATCCCCATCATCGTCCGATTTTCCATCGTCTTCAACGGTCTTACTATCCATTTCCTCGCCCGCATCCGAGCTCTCACTAAGCTCATCTTGCTGAACGTTACTTAGATTTTGTTGTTCCAGCTCGACTTCAGCTTGAATCTCTTGGTCCAAATCCAATTGCTGGTTGGCCAAGAATTTGCCAACTGCATGTCGGTCTGTCAAATGCCTACGAAAGGACGTCCAGTCTGTTAGATCAGCTTCGGTGCAGAGACTGCATTTTATATAAAGGGTACTGGGCTCTGAAAGCCTTAAATATACCCGAGCGCTTTCTATATAATTGTTGTCTATTTTGCTTGTGCTCATTGTTTATCTTTATGAGTCGTGCCAACTTGAGTTAGCGTTTTAAGTTTGCCATTCGCATGGTTACGCATAACGCATTCGGTGAATTTTAGTGCATTTTATAGCCGGTACACAAGTTGTGTACACACCAAGTATATTAAGAATTTAACGAGTTATTTCGGGTTTTACGACTTTGTGAGTTGCTTAAATGGCAAACAGTTATGATATACCCAGTTGGGCTGGCAAACCGCCGACTGGGCTACATTTGGATGTGCTTAAGGATGACAAACTGGTACAGAAGCTGATGGTGGATGAAAAGCGCTGCTATCTCTTTGGGCGCAATAGCCAAATGAATGACTTTTGCATAGATCACGCATCCTGTTCCCGCGTCCATTCGGCATTTGTTTATCATAAGCATCTTAATATTGCCTACCTCGTTGATCTTGGCTCAAGTAAGTCATTTTTGATATTGTTGTTCTCTATGTTTGATTGAAAATCTTTTTAACAGCCCATGGCACATATATTGGAACATTGCGTCTGGAGGCGCATAAGCCCACACAACTTCAGATTAACAGTACATTTCATTTTGGTGCTTCCACAAGAAATTATATACTGCGCGAGCGACCATCGGCAGGTGGTCAGCATAGTAATATAATGGAGGATTTGCCATTAAGTGAGACCAGTGACGGCGCCTTGCTGGGCCTGCCAGAAAGTCAAACCGAACTAGATGTAAGTACCTGTGAGTAAGAACGAGAGTTAAATCTAATTACATTTACTACAGAACTTAACAGAGTACAACACGGCGCATAACCGTCGCATATCCATGCTGGGCATTGCCGATGATAATAATTTGCGAAAACAGAATGCCTTAAAACAAGGACGCAAGCGACGCAATGTCACGTTCAATGATGAGGAAATTATAATCAATCCAGAAGATGTGGATCCGAATGTTGGACGTTTTCGCAATCTTGTGCAGACGACTGTGGTGCCAGCGAAGCGTTCCCGTTACGAACCCAATCATATGGGACTTCATACAGGTGGGAGCAATGCTAATGCAAATGCTGTAAATGCACTCGCCGCCAGCCATCAGATGTTCCAGCAGAGCATTGTAGAGATGAAGCAACAACAGCAGCAGCAACAACTACAACAACAGCAGCAACAACAGTTGCCAACAACACCTCAATCAACGGCCCACTCTCCTGTTAACTCTTTGTATCAGGGATTACCAGCAAGTGCCTACGATGGTGCGCAGCACAAGACCAACAGCAGTGAATTTGAACCCATCTCACCAATGGGCATTGGCTCTAAATTGGGCATAATGCTGCCTAATCCGGCGCCAGATGTGACACCCACCTTTGACGAACCGCTAATAAATAGCTCAGCCATAGCACAAAAGCTGGCAATGGCCAATGCAAATGGTTCGTTTAGGTCTATCGCTAATAAAATTCATTTTCTCATTACTCTATATATTTTAGTGCGACGCTTTGTGGATGAGCTGCATGAGACAAGTGGCGAGGGCGACGCCATGTGTCCACAAAAGAAGAAATACGCCAAGGAAGCATGGCCCGGACGTAAACCCATGTTGGGACAGTTATAAACAAACCACAGTAGTTCATTATTTAGCATATTCGTTTTGCTAATGTCTAAAAAAGTTAACACACCACTCGAGCTGAAAGAATATTGCATTGCAAATGGAATGCAATAACCACAGCTTAAAAATTCATATAACAAAACCATTTTTTAGTAGCTCGCATTTAACAGCCCCAGCAATAACAAATTTATTTAAAAAAAACCAATGTACATTTATGATTACATTTTACAACTGTGTGGATAACGGGGAAATGGTATAACATCTCGGATATTTTTCACACCAGTCAGCAGCTGCAAATAACGTTCGAAGCCCATGCCAAATCCTCCAGTTGGCAAGCCACCATATTTACGTAAATCCACATACCAAGACAGATCCTTGGGCAGCTGTGGATGCATCTTAAGTAACTCCGCATCGCACTCACGCAAACTGCCACCACACAGTTCACCTACTGAAGGCATAAGTAAATCTAGGGCATGCACACGTTGCGGATCGCTGCGAGAGATCTTCATATAAAAGGGCTTCTGGTTTGTGGGCCAATTGAGCACAAAAACGGGCGCACCACAGTGACCAACAAGAAACAGTTCCTGTTCTTTGCTGAATCCCTCATCCGTGCTAACAGCGCTCTTGAACTTGTGCCTATTCTCCACAACAATTGCCATGGCCTCATCATAACTAAGCACTTTCCAAGGTGTTTGCAGCCACGAAAGATCCGAAATTGCATTAGCACTGTGCTGGCAAAAATGCAAATCATCAGCACTAGTGTTGAACAGTCGTTGGGTAATGTTTTTAATCATGCTCTCTATAAATGCTGCGAGTGCGTCTAGCTGCTCTATGCGTACCAGCTCAGCTTCAAACATGTAGAACTCGGCTAAATGCAGCGGAGATTTGGAATTTTCAGCACGGAATGCGGGTGCTAAAGTGTACGTATTGCCCAGACCATAGGACATTGCCTCTAAATGCAGCTGCCCAGATACGCTCAAAAACACCTTTTGATCAAAATAGCTATGCTCTGTGGGCACATTTGGACGCACCATTTTTTTAAGCAGTTGCTCAGAATCTGGTTGCACTCTGAAGACCTAAAATAGAGACCCTTTAGTTATTGGTTTTTTTGTTTAGAAGTAGTTGCTTCGAACCTCGCCCGCACCCTCGCAGTCATTGGTTGTGAGAATGGGTGTGTTTATCTGCACAAAATCCAGCTCATCCATGTAGTCATGTATTGCTTTTTGTGCCTTGTGCCTTACACGCATCTGGGCGGCAATGTAATCGATACGGGAACGCAAGTGCAAATGCTCTCGCACATACTCCGGTGCATGTTTTTGCTTTGGCGAGAAAGGATAGCCTTCCTGTATATGACCATCAGCTGTAAAAAAACTATTTTAAATTTAAAAGCTTTCATCGCGCTGCGTATATACTTACCCAAGGATTGAACTTCGTCTGCATGTAATTCGTAGTGTCCATTGGGCGCCAATTGGACTTTACCCACTGCGCTAACTACACTGCCCGATGCCAGTTGTTGTGTTGCAGCATTTCGCGGCACAACTAGCTGGAACTTTCCACTTGTGGAGCCATCGTTGATGTCCAAAAAGATGTTGTTCTTTAACCGGCGCACATTTTTTATCCAGCCCTAGATAGAAACTGTTAGCAACTATTACTCTGTCTTGTCTTTTTGCCTACCTGTACTTGCAGCGTATCCCCTGGCTTACTGACACTACCTATTTGGGCAATTCGCTGGACACTGCCATAATATCTACGAACTAATAACATTTGCCTTTTGTTACATCCACTTCACCGGCAAAATAAAAACAGCTGTTTTCAGCTATAGCTAATATGCTGATTTCAGCCAAACCTTGAGAAAACTAGCAATTGCCTTTTTAACATTTAGACTTTGTTTTTGATTATTTTAAATTGCATTTTAAAAACTTATATAACAAAACTAAAACATTTTATTTTGAGTACATTTTATAATAGTATTAATAATATTGCCTGCGTACAAACTTTGAGTAAATATTTCCATTGGCTACAAGTATCGATTCCGCACCGATAGTAATAAATCATTTTGATGGATGCCGGACTTTTTAAATCGTTTTGAAGCATTCAATGTTTTCTTGTATCCAATCATTTGCGAGCTTAAGCAGATTGGGATTCTCCATAAATTCTTTTTGATCATTCTGCTTGTCAGAATCTTTGCCGCCGCTACGCACAAAGCCAGCCTCGCCTTGCTTCAGCACACCAACGGCTGCCATTTCATGCATATTGACTGATTTATTTTCACGAAAGTTTTTAATGCTCAAATGATCAAGTAGCTTTCCCAGCTCCTCTTCATTGGGTGTGCAATCCAAAAAGCTACCAATTTTCATAACTGTTCCTGGCAAATCCGCCAACATATCTTCATATTTAAGAAACAGTACATTTGGTAGCTTGCTTTGCTGTTTTGCCTCCTTTACATGACTATAATAGGGCAACCAGGGATCTGTAAAAGAATTTTTATTGAGTTTGACGATTATCGATAACTTACACTTTCCTTACTTAAACCGCGTTGAAAGTATCGCCAATAGCGCTCAAAATCGCCGGTGTAACCCTGCGTTCGGAATAAACGATTGAGATGATAATAGGAGACGGCCACATCCTTGGGATTACGCACAACATAAATGATCTAAAAATGCGTATTTTTAGTTCATACTTTAAATTATCTTTTGATGCACTTGCCTTGCACTCGTTTTTTAGAACGCTGGGTGGAATCAAGGAAAAGGGAAAATGCGTTTTAATAAAACGCCTTTTATCGCGGGGAAGCTCTGCTAGTGTCTCATAACCTGGACGTGAGATTAGTTCAATAAACTCAATAGCAGCTGGCGAATCCTTATTCTCATCTAGCAGTTCAGCCTTAACTGCATCATGAACAAACACGGAAAATCTTATTGGAGAAGCTGAGTGTGTTAAACATCATAAAAACAGCAGCCAATGTGATAAACTTACTCAAGAAATGGAAAACGTTCGGTTAATGGACGTTCTTTTGCCTGATTAAAATCCAATTGATTGGCAAGCAACCAGATGAGCTCCTGCGTCCAAGTGGTGCCCGATCGCGGCACAGTTGCTATCCAAATATCATCGGGTCTCGCCTCAAAATTGTAATAACGCTCCGCTTCCGATTTGTACTTGAAGGGAAAAAAATATTCCTCCGGTCCAACCTGAACAAAGCCCGTGCGCTCACCTGGTCAACGTTTGCGTTTAGTTCTAATCCGTATCAGTTCATCCGTCGACATACAAACCTGTAAAGTATTCCAGCAGCTCTGCATTAGTGGCTGCATCCACATCACGTATCTCAAAGGGAAACTTGTAATCCATGGCTCTGCGAAACGCACTCAACAAGTTGCTAACACTAACTAAACTCGACACCGCCCAACTGGTTGGAAATGTGGCCCGGGAAAGTCAGCGGCTCTATTTTGTTTTACATATGCCTATATGCCCAGTATTTATTTGACAGCTGCGGCACTTTCGGCTCAGAGAAAGTGACCTCGCTGACCAATATTCGACAGCCGGTTGGCAGTGTGTATTCAATTGTTAATGTAATTTTGCGTGGCTAAGCGGAAAACTAATTGCGTCTACGTATCTACGTATGTAACTTGCAATTGAAGAACTCAAATCAGTATCGACTCTACAGATACTCCTTAGCTGCCGTCATTTGCTTATTTTCCAGATCTAAAGCTATTAGCCAAAACAGTATTGCCCTTAAATGTCTAAGTGCAAGTTAGATTCTAGCCCAAAGACTAATATACCCCTCGTAGTACATGTTTTAGAGCAATCAACCTAGTTACTTTTTATAGTATTAACAACTTGTGTATAATCAGAAAAATAATTAAAGACAATAAAAAAAGTCGAATGTTGACTGCCTCGTTAAGTTTAGTAATGTTTTACTTTAAATGGAATTATACAATAAAAAAATGTTTAAAATTAAAACTAGATTCAGCAAGCTGGCATTATGCAACGACGCTGCTTGGAGAGACGTTTGGGACAGGATTGACCGCCGCGTTGTGGCTCGTTAATTACAAAGCGATAGCCCTCGGAGTAACCGACGCCACAGCTGACACTGCACGGTGACCAGTTGGACCATTCTGACATGACGCAACCCTTGGGCAACTGTTGGCTTTCGTCGCGACCTAGTGCTGAACTGGCTGTGGTTGAGGATATTTTGCTGCAGGTGTGCATGCAGTCAGCTTCGGTGAGGAAATTGTTGCGATTACCACGGCAACCGCCATAGGTGAAGGATTCACAACGATTGGATTCGGAGTTGAAGGCATAGCGTTGATAGCTGCCACGGCAGGGACCTGCCTCTGGTTCCTGCACACAAATATCCTTGGCCATCTCCATGTTGATGTGACAGTCCAACGCATGATGGCATTCGCGCTGCTGATGCAGCTCCATGCGCTTTGTGCAGTTTTCCTTCATGGGTCCATCCTCCAACAGCAGCAGACGCTTGCGAATGGAACTGCCAAGTCCACAAGAGCCAGAGCAAGGACTCCAGTCACTCCACTGTGTAGTAGGGCAGTCGGGATCGGGCAATTCCACCTGCTCAAAAGTGCATTCGGGTCGCATGCACTTGTTCTTTTCCACAATGGTAATGTGTGGACAACGTTTACGTCCCAGGGAATTTGTAAAAGTGCGTGTGCGCATTGTTATTCCAATACCACAGCTCGCCGAACACTCGGACCACACGCTCCATGGAGTAGTCTTACACAATCCAGCACCCTCGCCATTATCGTTGACCAGCGACTGTGAGTTGGCCAAATTTTCACCCTCATCTTCATCGCGATCCTGACCACCTGATGCATTGCCACACTCTGGTACCGCTGCCACACACATCTCCTTGGACACCAGTTGGCGTGAACACTTGCTTTGCTGCGCCAGTTCAGCATTCAAATATTGGCGACTACGCATTCGAATGCCCTTACCACAGGTGACGGAGCACGGACTCCAAGCATTATAGTTGCTCACACGGCACTCAGCTGTTGGTCAGTTGACAGTTAAATTCTTATTTAAATCCTTTTAATAGATAGCTTACCGCGCGTGTCCTGCTCCTCAGCATCATCGGACACTTCCAGCTGCAGCGCCTGAAGAAAATCATCATCACAATTGCGAGATATTATCTTCTCGCGACGCAGATATAGCTTGGCTAGCGGTGTCATCTGTTGGCTTTGTGGATTATAAAATGGCGCACGCGGATCCTCTGGGTACATAGTTGTTATCTTGTACATGCGCTCCCGCGGCTGCGTCTCAGAGTTTGGTGACTAAAACGAATGTTACGATATTTTAAGTTATCTGTTGCACCCTCTAAAGAGTTCTTAGCAACACTTACCATATAGGTGATGCCGCTATCGGTGCCAGCATCCCATGGATACAGATCAAAATCCATAGACTCCTTCCAGCTGCAATCGGAGGTGCATAAATCAATGCCATTGATGCCAACCACCCAATCAGGTGAAGGTCCAAACATGGATGTAAGAGACACCTTTGGATGCTTACGATCCACACGGAACTTGGATGATGTGTTCTGATTGACATTTGGATACCACAAACCAGCAGCTTTGATAAGCGTACGCAGTTTAGGTCCATGTGCACGCAGCTCCGTCTCTAGTGCGGTTGGTGAGCCCCATTCGGCCAAAGAGCGGAACCCATCAGTGGCAATATGGTGTTCGCCCCAGAAGGAAAAGTTGGCTTCATGTGAAGCACCAATCACATCAGAGAAATGAGTTAGCCAGATGGCAAATGGATAATCCTTGGGATGCGTTTCGTTTGACCAGATACCCTCAAAAACAAACTGACGAGAGCATAAGTAACGAGAGCTGGCTGTTATTAGAAGCTTTAACTTACGCTGTATTTGGCTTCATCGCAGGCGCAGCATTCCTTTTGGGTCGCAGCTGCACTTGGTTTGTGCTCACATATCACTTGGGTAAGCTGACCATCATCGGAGAACCAGGCACGTGGGCCTTCATAAACCATTGCGGATAGTGAAACGCAGCCCGAGCCAGTCTCGGGTGCCACCCACATGACCTGTACCTCAGTCTTTGGTAAATCATCTGCCTCCGATACGGTATTTACACAGCGATCGTTGAATTTGGTAAGAGAATCGCTAAAAAGCTGGAAGCGACCAACACGACGTGGACTAGCCACCTGGGGTCGCCTGCTACCAGTGTGAGCCTCTGCGGCAATTGTAAAATGCGTAAAGTGTTGGATTTTCGTATGTGTACGTGAGCCAAGCAGCAGCACTATAAAATATTAACAGTTAAATGAACATTCAAATATGCAATTTCGATTGATAAATTGATAACGCCTCTAAACATTTAATCGGAACTTTGGTTTTCGATACTAATTAAAGTGCTAATGCAACATTGAGTTCGATTGACTGCAGAATGGGCAGCTCATTGTTTTTGATCGCGTCCCGCGGATTATTTCGTTCTTTTGTTCTTTGTCTTATAAATTTTGTGGGGCGTACAAAATGAACTCTACGCTAATGTCAGATGGCTGTGTGAATTACGAGAAGTGCGGCGAAGTAATTGTTTCACCCAAGGATAATTCGCTAAAAATGTATTGTAATTTCTGCAGTGAAATTTACGAAAATCCCATAGAATTTCTGCATCACTTGCATACGATGCATAACGATGTGATTGGCTTTTCCAAACCGCTTAATGTCTACAACATAGAGGAGCTTCTTTCACAAACCGAGCAAGAGGAATATGTGGAACTTCACATCAATTTTAAAGAACCATCCAAATCCAGCCTTGGAGACAACGCCACGGCCCAAAACAATGCGAATGAAACAATAAAGAGTGATGTGATTGGAGAAGTGGAGGCCATGTTGTTAATGGAAGAGGATAGTGTTGAGTCAAATATGCAGATAGAAGAAACTACAAATCATAACTTGGAGCTCCAAAAACATAGTGCTCAAGTTAACGAAAAACAACTACAAAACACAAAGCAAGAAAAAGTAATCTACAGCTCAAAGCGTGCAAATTTAAAATCCGAAAAATCTCGATCCACTTGTGATCTTAAGAGCTATGCAATTGCACGCTCAGCCCGTCAGCGGGAGCAGCAACAGCGCATGCGTAACATCAAGAAACGCATTTTACGTTCGCTGGAAAACGAGCCGGTGCACATGGACTTAAAAGTAAAACCTGAATCTAAACTTTCTGCTGGAGTCACAGCTGTCGCAGAGCCAATCGATGCTAAAGAGAATAAAATAAATAAAATCACCATCGTTCCGAATCGGTATCCAAATTCGCCACTTATAATCAACAAAGTAGAGATTCTACCCAGTCTTAAACTGCCTTTTAAAAGCAACCTCAACAAACCAGAAGAGAAGATCGAGAATCGTAGACTTTCTTGTACCGTCATTGATAGTCCGCCAATGGTGTACATAAAGCCAAATAGAAGACCCTCATTATCAGCATTCACAACACCAAAGTGTGATCAATTAATTGTTCAAGACGAATCATTAAATCTAGAAACAAAGCATTGTCCAAAGGAAACTAACAAACGCAAGCAGGCAACAGCCAACAATTCAGATTCTATAGACGATTCTGCAACTGAAGCTAAGCAAACTAAATGGGACTCTAACCCAATAGGCTCACCGAACTTTAATCTTTCCGAGAGCGTATTGGCGCTTATTAAGGTAATAAACATGTAGCCATTGCAAAACATATTTATCAATATATAATTTATTAGAGTGACTGGGACACTACGGCGCTGAATGCAGATAGCTTGTTGGAATTGGCTGAACCCAACAAAAATGATTCCTTTGAGACCATACTCAATCAAGTTATGGACGAATCGAAAATGCCGCAACAAAGTTTAGCTCCAATAGCTGCGGAGAACGCTGCTAAGCCAAAAGATGTTCTACGCACTGATTTAAGTCTACTTAAAATAGTCGGCGTAAGTGTATCACAATATAATGCAATTGAATACTTATTGTTATGTTTTTGTATTTGCAGTTGCCTATCATAAAGGATTCCTCCATTGAATATCGTAAGCCCATTGAGTTTTCTGAGATGTTGCGCATAAAAGCAGATAAATTTAGCAAAATGCTTTGTTGCTGCAGTGCAGTATGGAGTCGCAAAAGATTTGATTCGGAATTCACCCAAAAGACACTCACAGAGCTTTCAATGCTAACAAAAAAAGCTAATGCTGAATTTAAAGCAAATTTAAATGTAAGCGAACTAAAGCGCATATTAAACTTAATCAATGTCTGGTATGCGCAACAAATCGATTTAAAGTTTTTTAAGAAAGCTAAGCTCTCAGCTACCATCGAACATTATATGCAGCTTTTTGCATTTCTGCCCAAAATCAATCATTGTCTCTATTTCTGTGAATGGTGCGAGGAGAGTAGCAGCAATCAGTCGAGCTACGAGAGGCATCGGCAAAGTCATTTAGGTGAATTATCGTGTTCGTTTTGCAATCGGGCATTTAAGAAGAAAGGTTTTTTAATCAAACACGTGCTAATGATACATGGCCAAAAAATGAAGCCCTAGATTTCAGTTTTATAATAATATTTTCCGAATATATTACATCAGTTTTGTATCTAAATGTCTTAACAAATTACATTACATACAAATTAACTAAATGATGGAATCTGAGATTATTTTCTTTGAAGGAACTAGTATTTATTTACTAGATGTTCAAAGCCAAAGTTTCTAAGTGCCATTTAAAATACACTTACTGATAAAGTTCAGTTTATTCCTGCAATATTTTAAAATAATTGCGAGAATTGATTTTATATATATATATATCCACTTGATGCCAAATTACACAAAGACTATTGTACTCTTAATAATATAGAGTGTTAAATACGTCGTCGTACTAAGAAACTAATTTAACTATTTACCTTATTTTGTTGTCAACTAACTTAATATATTGTTACTTTCAATCAATTGAAAAATAAAACACTAAACCAAACAAAAAGTGCTTTTTATGCTGTTAATTCTTATCGCTAGCGCTTTGTTTGTGTATTGTTTTTTTTAGGGGTCACGAGGCCGTGACCCAAGTGCTGATTATGAAAGCGTTATGTTTTAATCTAAAGCGACCACCTTAACCGAACTTACAATTGTACGCCTTGCCGGGCACATAGCCATTGGGTCCATCAGCCACAATTAATTTGTATCCATTGTCACCGCGTGTACGTCGTCCATGGGGCAAGTGTGTGGGCGCCCGAGGGCAGCCCGCAGCTGGACTAATTGCGTCCGACGTAAGGCAGACGACAACAATCACAGCAATGCTGGCAAGTGATTGCCGCATTTTAATCTTTGTTTTTTTTTTGCTGCGAACAAATATTTAAGACGCGACCGTTTCCAACAGCGCACACCAACAGACTGAATGAAGCCCATCTTTTTATTTTTATTATCATCAAGCTGAGTTCCGATTGCTGAATGCTCGTTGTGTGTTTAAGTCATATAATCACAATTGTTCTATAGTATGTGAGAAGCATAAAGTTCCATCTGTACTTTGCTACTTGAGATTAAGCTCAGACACAAAGGGTTTAGCTTGGATAAATATATCAATTCTTTTTGTTTTGTGTGTTCTGCATAAATATATATTAATTTCCCATGAGTCCAATTCATTAAATAAAAAACCTGGTGCATTAACCTGTTGGGAATTACAAGCTTCAAAGCAATGTCTATTAAAATTATTGTACACTTTTCTTTATTCGTTTTGCATTTTTGCTCTTTTGTAATAAATATATGCATATGGTACAAATGTTGACAAATTTTGTTGTTACATACATATAGATATATATATTTTTTATTATACTGTTAACAATTCATATTAACTACAAATGCAGCTTTATAGTGAGTTTTGTTGTATATATAAATATTAGTTTGTTTTTTTGGGAATATAATAAATTTGTTAGTTGGCTTAGCGCTGCATTTTTTCATACAAATATACTACACATACACACACATATTTGAAACATATATATGTATATATATATAATATAGTTAGTATATCTTATAATGCCCTGAACAAACAAGATTCTATTGTAGCTTAGTAAACTTATCTCAGTTGCGGGCTAGTGAAAATTATTTGGCATTGGTCAGGGTAAACCAAATAAATGATATTTAATTATGGAGCAGCTATATATATTGTCTGCTACCTGAGATATATATGTTTGTATAGAAATACGTAAAATAAGATCACATGATTTGCCAGTTAGTGAGAAACTATAAAGCACAATTACAAACATTATGTTGAATATCTATGAGTAAACTAAATAAATATACTTTAAAATGTGATAAATTATTTGACTGACTTTAACAAAAGCACAAAATATTGTGCCATGGTATAGATAATTAGGTAAAATATATGTATGAATAATACTTTAAAAGGATAGTTAAGCAGCAAATCACAAGCATGGGGGCAACAACTAATACTAAAAAGTCAGTATAGGCGTCTCCCGATGGTCCAGCAGATCTACAAAAACAGTTAAATACAAATAAATGTTAACAGCAAAGATTATTCATAAGAACTAACCCTTGGCAATGCTCCACCAGGGCAGTGTGACATATGTGAGGAATGCATTTAGTGGCGTTGACTGCTGCCTTCGATTCTCCTTCCAAAAGTGAAAGGATTGTGTAAAGCCACGGCTGGTCCACAAGGGATTATAGGCGCCATCATCCAATTCTGTAAGCACACAAATTAAATCAAATGTTAGTTATTATTAAAACTAAAGAACACGTCTACGACTATAGGAACATGCGTGGTACAAAAAATAAGGATACAAAGTAGGTAAAATGACCTTTAAGTGCCTTCTTGGGCAGATCGCACCAGTAGTATATATTGGTGCCGTCCGGCGTGCGACGCTTGGGCACTAGATGCAAAACCCTATTATAGTAGGATTGCTTGGCGGTACGCGGCAATGTAGCGCTGCTAGCTGTTGGCATTTTATTGCCATTGGCCACATCCGAATCGCCATTGAGCAGTGATTGCTGCTGCTCCTGCTCCTCCTCCTCCAAATTATTATCGTTGGTTGCGCTGACGTCTGACGGCGTCTCTTGCTGCAATGGATGGCTCTCTGATTTCACAGGTACAATTAAACATTTTTCAAATAGTTGCGTTGGTGGCGTTGTTGCTAAAGCTTGCTCCACCACCGGCAGCTCTTCGCGACCGCGCACACTAATCATTAGTTTGCTGTCACTCTCGCTGAGTATTGCAATCTTAGCGGCGCCGGCACAATCGCCAGCATCCAAGGATTCACCGTTGAGTGAAGTGGCATCGTCCGCCAGTTCGTACTCCTCCGTTTTGGGCAGAGTTTTCGCATTGTTATTGTTATTGCTGGCTGTTTTGGATTTAATTGCGATTTTCGATTTATCTTTGCACTTATCTACTTTATCCTTATCTTTATCTAGCTCTTTTTTGCTTTTATCTTTGTCCTTTTCGCTAGATTTGGCACTGCGTAGCCTTTTGGGCGACATTTTTGAAAGTAAATTTGACTTTTGATTTGTAGACTTCTTATCGTTCTCCTTATCCTTCTCTTTGTCCTTATCCTTGCCCTTGTCCACTTCCTTGGGCTTGACCAGGCGCACTCTTGCTGGTGTCGCCGTCTTTTTGGGCATGGGCAAGCTTGTCCTCCGATCGGCAGCGCTTAAGGATACGCTGCGTGTTATATTGTTGGCCTTGCGCTTGCTCTCCGTTCCCAATCGCAAATTGCTCCGTTTCGTTACCACCAATTCGCTCTCCACACACAATATGCTAGGTGGCTTGGGCTTCAAACGCGCCTGCCGCTTATCAGGCATCTTGCTTAGGCAGGCGGGCGTCTCATTCGACGCATCCTCACAACTGGGACAGTAGACCTCCGACATCTCGGGAGTATCAGACGCATTGTTGGCTGCTGTCCAGCGTTTCTTGCACTTCTTGCCGCCAAAGCAATTGCAGCCGGTTGTGCTGTTGCTGTTGCCGCCTGAACTACTAACCGTTACCTCAACGGCAACACTGAGCGGCGGCGGAGTTACGGCAGTCTCAGCACTAGCTGACGCTGGTTCTGGTTCTGGTTCGGTATCGTTTGTGGCAACTGGCGATTCGCCAGCTGCTGTTTTGAGCGTTTCACAATTCAAATTTGGGTGCAATATTGCCGCGGAGGCCGAGAAAGCAGGACGTTGTTGATCTACAAGTAGATATAGATCGGTTTTTTTTTGCGTTTTTATAAAGCATATACAACGACACACAGACACACACACACACGTACATACAAGATTCGGTACATAAGCAACTTAAAAAGTAATTCGTTGGCCAAATCAAAAGTATCAGTTAAGCAGCAAAATCATAAGATCATAAATCATACATTAAACCAGGATAAAAAAAAGGGAGTAGCAGCTATAGGCGGGTTTGTACTAGTTTGTGGTATACAGATGAACAGAAGTTTGTTTTTTTTTTGGTTTGGATGTAGTTCTAAAAAGGGTAAAGTCTTATATTGTATGAGTTTTGGCTCAGTAGCCCTGGGAAGTAAGCTAATATTAAAGCTTTGTACAATGTTGTTAGAAACTAATAATGAAGCTGACTTAAAATAAAGCCCCACATAAAATTCCTATACAAAAACCTTTTGAAAACTATGCAAAGTATTTATAAATCTTCTCTGAACTATATTACACCGATATTATGTACCTAAAGATCTTTAACCCATTTCATTGTTAACATAATTGACGTCATAAAACGCAAGAGCAAATAAAAATTTGTATATAATTAAAAATAGTTTGAATACTCAGTAGTTTTAGTTGTCCTGCTTTCTCGGCAATGTCATGTATTTGTATATTATTTATCGTTAGTCCTTTTTGGAAATATATATATATAAATATATATATATATACATGTTATGTACACGCAGATTAATGTTGATTAATTTGAATTTGAAAAGTTTGTTAATTTATAAGGAAAATTTGTAGGAACCGCAACATGTTTACAAGGAAACACAAATAAAAATGAAATTGAATAAGCAGAGCAAAGCAAGCAGGAAAATAAAAACGCAAAAAATTGAAGCAAGTACTAAATATTAAATACTTATTATTAACTACGTTTAACTAATGTTAAGGTCATTTACAATTTTACAAATCAGCTGAGAAAACATGCAAAATAAAATTGAAAATGAAATAGAAAAATCTCACCATCTCGCAAATCGCCAGCTTCAATTTCGGATACTTCGCTAGCAAGAGAATCAAGTCCTTCGTTTTCGGAGCGTGCCTTGATGCCGGCTGTTGAGCTTGTGCCGCTGGTAACCATATCCTGGTTGTTGGTGTTTTTGGTGCGCCAACCATAGCGTGAGAAATTGTTAAGATTGGCGCTGGGATCGCTAAGTCGACGCTGATGTCGATACGTGCAATAGTCATCGTTCTCCTCCTCCCACTCATCCCACATGTCTGTGGCACAGAAACCCGGTTCGCTTGTGGGTGTCTCCACACCAGAGCCTTTCGGCTTGGTCACTGCCATTTCGGCATGTCCTTTCCCCTGTGGTCCCTTCATGCGAACAAATTCGCATCGCGTCTGAACGCCGGCACCGCTGCTAAACAGACCAAAGGACATGCGTTGCGCCACCTTGGAACTCAAACTCGATTGCTAAAATCAAACAATGAGAGTTAAAACACGAAAAATGTGACGTAAAGCCCCATGGATTCACTTACTCTAGCATCGTAGACCTTCTTAAGTGCATCATACCGTATGGAGCCCAGAAAAATTACACCTTGAACAGCGCCATCTTTGTCATTGGCCACCAGTTCGACGCAAACCATTTCACCATCACGCACCAGAATATCGCTAAATACTTCATCGAAATTATCGACCATAAAGCATATATGCGGGTATGTAATCTCCTCGCCCTCGCCCTTGGTGTCCATTTTCCTGCGACTGGGACTGGCATAGACACGCTGAGAATGCCTACGCAGTACTTGCAACTCCTTGGGCGATGTTCTTGTGCAGATAGCCAGTGTTAGTGTATAGTCAAACTGATGTATGACCATGTTCAGGTAAACAGTCTCCTCCCAGTCCACATCCGGATCGCCAATAGGTAGCTTACGCGAATCCTTGCGAAATACCTCAACTTCAGTCTGCAAAAAGAATATTTTTTAAACTTGTTTAAGTATTCAATCAATGGTTAGTGTTAGTTGTTGACTCACTTACCTCATATTTTGGCATGTGACGCGAGGAGCTCTTAACATGCTTCTTGCGCACAAAAAAGAGCAAATCATCCGAATCGATGCTGTGCACGGGTTCTGTTTGGAATAGAAAGTGACGCACAAACAGATCCGTCCAGTAAGTGGTTCCCTGGAGCACAACAAAGCCACCATCTGCGAAATGAAAATGATGATTAAATTGGTTTAGAAAATTTAATTAAAATCAATCACCAAGCCACTTAAAAGCTACAACTCAAAGGTAAGACAAATAGTAATCGGTAGATGGAAACATATGAACTAGCCGTGGTTATTGTATATATGCATATACATGACACTTATATATAATAATTGAAAAAAAAAATCAAAATGATCAGTCTTTGATTAAGCAAAATCCATTTAATGCTTAGGACATCATTTATATATTATACATATGCAGCTGTTTAAAATGTGTCAAAAAGTTTTGTCGATAATGTAGGTAAACTTTTTAATTCATATACATACATATACATATATATGCATAAGAACAGGCGTACTTAGACAGCACTGCCACTCAATAGTTATCAGTCAAAGCCCTGCCAACATAAAAAAAACCAATATCTGCTCAAGCGAACCTTTAATTTTGCATTGTAAACAAAAGCGAAAACAAACAGGCGAATAAAATGCTTAGGGCTTGATCACAAATACAGATAACTAACAACTAATTTACATACAATCGCACTTGTGTATCTATGCATGAAAGTGGAGCACAAATCCGAGCACACTCACATACACTCACCCACAGGAAACAGCTGTATGCTTTAGCGAGAGTAGGGAAGGAGTTGCCGGATGTGCCGTTTGACAAATCGATAATATGCATATGTAGACAATTTTGCCAACCAATAAGTTACTTGTTTTATAGATAGGGAGAACAATTACCATCTTTGAGCAGCTGTCGCATCTCTTTGGTGCGTTGGAAATTGATGTCCTCGAGCAGCTGCTGAAGCGGCGTCTGTGGTTTAAGCAAAGCGCCCGCTGCGCTGGCCAAAGCCATTATTGCTACAATGACGTCGTTGATTGAAAGGGGATTTTTTCCGTTTCGCAAGTATTCAACGATGGCCTGCAATAATTTCACAACCGCTTATAAGTCAGCACTATGAGAGTTTGTCACTTTATGCTTTGCGCTAATAATTTCATGTTGTTTTTGTTAACTCTATTTTGTTCAATTTATTGCTAAGCGACGCGAGTGTGTTGAGCAACTGAGCTAGTGGTTCTTAGTGAAGAGCGTAACGCTTGAAAGTCACTCAAATTGCGACTGAGTGGCGGCGTCGACGTTGCCTGCAACTTTCTGCTCTAACTGGCAGTCAGTGACTGCCCATCTTTGTTTTTGACACCCTCTTTTAAGCTTGGGGTTGTTTTGTTTTACAGCTGCTGCTGCTACTTGCATTGCCTCCACTGTTATCAATCGGTTTTTATTTTGTTCAGCCAGTCAGCTGTTTTTTGTGGTCATGCCAAACGACGCTTTTGATACTTCTAACATGAATAACAACAATTTAACAAAAGCACAATCTCAAGCTTTTTATAATACTATACCAACAGCTTTTAACACAATAATCACAAACATATGCATTGCAGTTATCGGCGACCGCCACCAACCAGTTCCGATAACAATGAAATCAACATTTTGCGCCAAATTTCGATATAATTTTAAAGAACAAACGATTGCTGGTTTATTGTAGTGTAATTTGCGTAGTGTACATGCTTGTATTACTTATCATCTTGCGGCTGTTGCAGCATTTTCATATCATTTTGCAGTTCCTTAAGCTCTTTAAGCATATTGCGCGCCAGTTGCCCCTCCGGTGTAGAAATTGGCTCATACAGCAGCATACGAAGAGATTCACGTATCATCACCTCGGTTTGTCGCAACTCAACCTATACAAGAATTGCATTAAAAACTGTTAAACTGAATGTATTAAAACCAATTAATTTCTTTACCAGCAAATCCTGTGAGTTATGTTCCTGCTCGCTAAACAGCTTTCGGGCGAGCTCTGCCTGAGTGTTGGCCAGCTCATATAAAGCTATGGCCTTTAGACGGGAAATGCCTGGTGCCAGGACTTTTAGCACCAACAATATCTCCTGGCACAAACGAATCTTACGCTCATATACCTTGCGGTTGGGCCGATGTGACATATTTTGTAAAATCTGCCTGAGTATGGAAGCAATATTCTGCTTAAGATCGAACATAATATAATGATTGCCATGCAGCAGTCGTGATAGCTTGGCCAGCAGCAATTCCAGCCTATAAATATCGTCGCGGGCATGAAACACCTCTTCCTTGGCACGTTCCAAAACATTGGCAACGAACTCCGGCTTAAGCGTATGCTCCGGGTTTAGAAGACACTGCCAGATGCCAGTGTCCAGCTGTCTAACTATATATCCACCCTTGCAGGTTTTGCATACAAAGCTGCTTAAATGTGTGCCCAGCTCCGTTGGATCCTGGCAGCGAGCACATTGGCAATCAAAGCACTTACCCTGCTTCAGGATGTGACGCCTCTCATCGGTGCCCAGCAGTATATTGGTATAGCAATTGTAAAGTACCTCGCCGGCAGATATATAACGATTCGCATAGACCTTTATGCGCCGCTTTTCATCAATAGCTGTCACCAGATTAGGCGTACAGCTGTGAGCAAAGATCGCTGCACGCATATAAATTCCACGCATGGCGCCACCCGTTTCTGGAGCACGAATCTCAAATGCATTGATGTCGGCAATACCAAACAGATGCTGCAGCAGCTCCTCATCAATCTCAGTGCCTTTGTGCAGCTGCAGCAAGACTCCAGACGACTGTAGTGGCAACATGACCTGCTCACGATATGTGCGCCATATCTCTGTATCCCTGCGCAGCGCCAGATGTGACTCCATCTGCACCAGTTGCTTGTAGTTTGCTTGAGTCTGCTCATGCTCCCGTAGCAGCAAGAACTTGAGCGCACTGCTCACTTCCGGGTGTGCCTGCAATTGCTCCACTTGTTCCTGCTGCAGCTGCAACTGCTCGAGCCGACGGCAATCTCTTTCATCATGTTGCTCACACTCGCCACAAAGCTGCTGAAGACGACACTTGCTGGCAACTCTCCGGCAATTAGATAGGATTGATTTGGATTATAGCATGCACTTACCCACAAAAGGAACTGGTTAGCTTATAACAATTGCTGCAGCGTCTATCCGCATTATTGGAAAGCAGCAATACGGGCTCCTCGAGCAGCAGCGTTTCACCCTCACGTATATTGCTAGCAGCAATCACATATCTGTGAACCCAGTTAGATTAGTTTAATTTACTTGATTTCTTGATCCTGATCTGCCTAACCTGCCCAACGTCTCATTCTGCTTGATTTCACACTTCTTGGCAAAATCCTCGGTTACCGTAGCCATTTTATAAGTTATTCAAAGTTTTATTCTTTCTTTATCTTGGCTATAAACTGCATCTGCTGTCGACAATTATCACAAGCATACTGAGCATCCAATAGATATATGTATGTTTGGTATACTATATACATATATTGCCTCTCTAAATACGACAGAGTGAATTTATTTTTATTTTAATGCAATTCTTAATTTATTTCATTTTATCGGTGTTTCCTCTACTCGCAACTCACTTTTGTTTTCTGGCTTGTTGCCTGGCTATTGAACTTTCTTCGCTGAGCACATTTAGGGACATTAAATTAGAAACTTTGTCCGATTCAATTATTGAGAAAAGATTAAAAATTCTATACTATTAACATTTCTAGTTAACTAATTGTGATTTACAGAAAAAAATAACTTAATCAAAATGTTTTAATATAAGGAAAAATTTCTTTATAGTTTTCCATATTTCATTAGATCCGATTCGATGCGTTCGAGCTCCATGCTAATGCGTTCAACAAGAAAACCCTCAGCCGAGTTTTCCGGCTCATATTGCAGCAGGTCCAATGCCTCCTTGGCCACCGAACGTGCACGTGACAGCTGCGCCTATTAATAAAAAAAATTCATAAAGTAATCAGCACTTACTTCATGCGTTACCAACCACTTACCGCATACTCCTTCTTGTTAACATCACCCTCCGCAAATTGCAATTCAGTGAGCTCCACAAAGGCCAGCAGATACTCGAACAGAGCAATGGCATACAACTTTGAGATTCCAGGTACAACGGCCCGACAAACTGGCAACAATTCTTCGCAAAGTTCAACGCGCCGTGCCAACATCTTTTTGCAGGGATCATTCATGGAACTCATTAATGCGGCAGCACGCAATATGCTGGCAATATTCTGCTTAATATCAAGCAATAGAAAGTGATTTGGATGAAAGAGATGCTTGTGCTGCGAGAGCAATGATTCATAGGTGTTTAGTTCTCCCTTGGCCTCCACCATGGCACTGCCCACTTCAGCAAGCAGTTCGTGCACATCGGCAGCGGCAAGAATTCCAGCACAATCATCATTCATGCAACGCCAGTCACCAGAGCCTTTTAGATCACACACCGCATAGCCATCGCTGCATTCCCGGCACTTCATGCTGCTCATATGGGTGTTTAGTTCGGTTGGATCGAGGCAGCGTGTACAGGAGCATTCCATGTGCCGGCTAAGACGCAACTGGTGCTGCCGCTGGCTGGTGCCCATCAGTGGATTTGTATAGGATGCGTAGATAATGTCGCCACTTGCCAGCGGTTTTGCAGCATAGAGCTTCATATTAAATTCTTCATCCAGAGCCACAACCGTGTTGGGCACACAATGATGCGGCAGACCAGCTCCGCACACATAGACACCCTTCAAGTGCTCTCCATCGCGTCCGTTCACCTCGAAGGAGTTGCTATCGATGCGTATACAGTGGGCATGAAGCAAATCTGATGTTAAATGTTGTTGAGGCAATGCTTCCACTAAACCACTTGTTAGTAGCGGACGCACCACCTGCTCTTCATGCTCTTGCCACATGCCATCCTCATTGCGATAGTCCTCTAGCTTAATCGGTCGACTTATTAGTAGCTGACATTGTGCCTGATGCTCCGGCTGTTCCAGCAGCAACAACAGCTTCAATACCGCACAAATGCTATAGTTCTTAATAAGCAGATCCTTGCTGATGCTACTCCCAGCACCGGTGGCAAAGAACTCACACTCAAACGCGTCGTGGTCGCTGCAATCCATGCACAAGGGAAATACCTGACACTTTCGGCACATCACATACGATTCCTGCAAGCATTGTGCACACTTTAGACGTCCGCATTCCCAGTGTGGGGCCACAAGCAATGGTCGCTCCTCCAGCAACGTTTCGCCGGTGTCAACACTTAAACTGACTACCAGGTGCCTAAGACCAAGAAAAAGAAATTTATATACATATATTTGTGTGTATAACTCGTTACAATTTGCAGAGTACCTGCCCAACTCTTCATCGTAGGAATCGTGCAACTTTTCGCTGTAATCTTGCATTGCCTTTGATTACGTCTACGCTCTGGCTGTAAAAGAAAAATCACTTAGAAATGTGTGTGTTTCTCACATTGCGCTCGTTGCTTACCCAAAGCGACGGTTGACAGTGACTGCCAGACGCGTGTTTGTAGTTGGAGTCTCCAATTATAAATATACCAGATCATCTCATTTGCTCTCTGTTTCTCTCGGTAAAGAATTTCCCTTCGATCGTTCGGTTAGCGGTAAGTACTTTGGCTAATTGCGTGCGTCGATTATTTTTAGTTAGTTGCGTGAGAAGGCTGCTGTTGCCTCTTGTTTTGCTTTGTCTTACATATACTTACTCATGGATTCTTTTGTGTTTTTCGATAATTAACTGTTAATTTTCCCCCAATCAGTTATCGATCAAGTAGACAGGGTTGTTAATTGCATTTGATTTTGTATGCGTTTAAAGTTTTATTTAAAATATTTTTTTGCCATTTCATTTGTTTTTTTTTTTTGTTTCATCACACTTGTCTTGTGTGTGACTACTATTAATTAAAATTAAGTTACTTTTAAATTATTATTATCGGTTTCTTGCTCGCCAAACTACTTACAAGTTTCGTATATTGTTGAGTTTTACGTGTTAGTGTGTGTGTTTTCAAAAGTGATTTTTATTTGCGGCTGTTTGTGTGTGGGTGTGTGTGTGTAGGCATATTTCTTGCCAAAGAACATACAGATACATTTTGTAAATGGTAATAATAATAATTATATTGATAGTCAGAATGCCTACTGCACTCCAATGTACGTAAAAGATATATGTATGTATTATTTGTATATATTTAATTTGATTCCTCTGTTTTTTTTTCTTCTGTTAACACTACAGCTCGCAAAAACACACAAAGGAGGTTACATTCCCTTCTTGTGTATGTGTGCGGCTTTTATATGTAAATATATATATGTCTATATATGTATGTATATGTATAAGTAGTAAAAAAATGTAAGTTTTTTTGTTTGTTGTATAAATGGGGTTTTTTTTATGCTTATTTACTGCGTTTGCCATGTGCATTCAAGCACCTATTGGCCTTTTGTACTCTACGTGCCTTCTTCGATTCTACCTGCTCCACAACGTTAGTGGAGTCAGTTGCTCCCACAGCCGGCAAAGATACACCAATGTTTGGCTGTGCGACGGGCATTATTCCATTGCTATCGGAAATCACAGCCAGTTTCATGGACACTGGACTGACAATAACGCCACTGCGCTGATGATTGCCATAAAAGAGTTTTGTGGAATAGCCACAGCCGGTGGAGGCGCATGCCTCCACTTTAGAATTAGACGGTGTCGCATTGGACGCAATAACATTGGACGTTTCGGCTGTTTCAATGTCCACCGTTGCCGCATATTTGCGTTTCTGGTTCTTGGTGGCCGTATTGACGGCTAACAGCTTTGCTGTTGTCGATTCATCCGGAAAAGCAAACGGTTTGTCCACAGGGACCGTAAGATCACAGCCGATTGCATCGCCATCGGCATCTCCACTAGTATCTGCATCCGCATCCGTATCGATTTCATCGTTACCGATTATTATATTATCCGGATCGACACCCTGATTAACGAGTGCCTGCAGATCCTCTGGCGGCAATATCGGAGCCACCTTTTGATTGCACGTACTGCACACTGACGGTATGGCGGGGCTCTTGGAGCGCCAGAATTGCAGCTCAGTCTTGCACTTGTTGAGTTCCTGTGCAGGAAAAGAGTATTTATCACTTGAGTCATGAATATTCAATTTAGAATAACGCACCTGCAACAATGTGGAGAATTTGCGTGACATTTCCTCATTCTTCTTATCATTCTCGTCCAGACGATTTGCATATTCCAGCGTTTGCTTCTGATGCTCAGCCAAAAGATTCTGTTGCTCCGCCAATTGCTTACTCTGCTCGCCAGCCTTACGCTTGCAAGTACGCAGTTCGGTGCGCAACATCGATAGCTGATTATTGTACATCTTCATGCCCTGCTTGATTTTGCGTATGCCCTTACGCAAAACCATATGGTTTTGTGGTGGTGAGCTGCTGGCGCTGTCCGAGAGATCTGAGCTAATTGCCAATGCGGCTGTAAAAATGGCATATGTAATTAGAAGTTGGACGACGATTCGAAATGATGATTAACTTACGCCGCTTTGTTATTGCGGGCATTAAAAAGTCCTTATTGAAATACGCCAAACCCGGCAGCGTGGGCTCAATGCGGTCCTTAAAGTACTCCATGGCCATGGTGGAGAGATCAAATAGTTCATCCGTAACGCGATATGGACGCTGCAAACGCGGCGTAATACTGATATAATTCAAAATCGAGTGCACCTCATCCAGTATCTGCAATGGATTCGCATTTTAATAACGAATAGTAAGTGATACAAAGCATTGATATACTTACGGCACCCGGAAAGAAACAGCAATGACCGCGTTCAATGTGTTTGCCCATGGACATCTGCAGCAGTGATAGGCGCATATAACATGTCTCAATAATGTCGCATTCGCAGGATAACGGATGATGGCGACGTGCCGACTCCCGGCGTGGCATGCTCGACTTGATCGATTGGAAGCGCTTCAACGTTGTCTTTATCTGTCTCGCAAATGTGGCATTTAGCATATTCATGCAAATATCATTCATGCGATGCGACACCTGCAAAATTTAATTGTTGATTTTTATTGAGTTTTAAATGCACACATAAAATATGACACAAAAAAAAGGACACAAGGGACGCTCCCGCATCACAATTTTCGAGAACATCTTAAAAATATATCAGATTACGTTTGGCTACCTACTACACCCAGGCACAACACAAACACACACACACATGCACACTTTACACTCGCACACACACAGGCAGCAGGCAAACAGACACGACATAAACACGAAATCAAATGCATGGCAAACAACCTAAGCAAAAAATATACAAACATAGAGATGGCCGCTTTTCTGATATGGAAATTGAAAACAAATACATATATGTATATATATTTATTGCGTTTAAAGTTTGGCAACCAAAAATGCAAAGCTTTGTTACTTTTTGTATTTTCTAATGATAAAGTCCAATTGGATTATTTTAAATTGTTTTCAGCTTTTTATAGATGCATTAACTTGTCGTGTCACGACACGCTTACAGCACATAAACGGCATCGACTTTTGAGTGGTAAAAATAATACAAATAAAGTGGCAACAAATACAAAAAAAAAACAACGACAACAACAACAACAAGTGCATGCAGGTAGTTGAATAACATGACCTGTCCCCCGTCTCCGCTGTCAACATCTTAGCTAAACACGACCACGCGCATTCTACTTACATACAAATTTGCAAATTGCTTTTTATTGATTTAATAATGTTAAGCAGCGACACTTACCAATCTGAGATTACTGATTTTTTTATAATCCAAATAGCCAAGCGTTTTAATGATCAGCTCCGTGGGCAAATCGAGAAAATTTAAAGGTGCAACCGTGGCTGCTGCATTTGTAGTCGCAACCGATGATCCTGTGGCGGAGACCTGATCCTGCTGCTGTGACTGATGTTGTTGGTAGTGCGTTGTGGTACGACGCACAACACTGGCACGGGAGGATGTTGGCGTCTCCTCGAAGCCACCGGCGCCAGCCGCACTGCCACTGCCACTGCCGCACATTTGGCGTGTTGAGACCATGCTGAATGCACTACTTCTTGATGCAAGAGTCGAAATGCCCAAAGAAATATGATTGCAGCTCTTAAAGTGATCTCGAATGCTGCCAATTACAATTATAGGAAGGGGGGCAATGCTTGTTAATGGCGGGTTTTGTTGGATTTCGATTATTAAATGATTTGACAATCGACCGATGACAGGCACTATACAACAACTACTCGTTCTGAGCGAGTGTGTGTACTGAGCTGGAGTGGAAACTCTCATAGAGTAATTTGCTACGCACTTCAATGGCATAGCCCATTTTCTTACCCGTTTTATTCAATGGAATTATTGTGTGCGCATTCTTTTTCGTATCGTTATTAATGTGCATAAGCGTTTAGTGCACAGCACAACACTTTTTTGGTGCGTTTGAAACGTTTTCATGGACTTTTTACACAATTTTTCTCTAGCACAATTAAAACTACGTACACGCAAAAAAAATGGTCGAAGACGTACGAAACTGATATCAAACTTATCGATTGCAATCGTCTATCGAGCTAGTTCTGAGCAAGTGGGCTGCCAGACAGGCGGACGCCCGCCAAATGCATTAGCAATTTTCAGCTTACTGGCAACACTGTTTATGCTGTTAACTAAGCAGTTGTCTGTTATGTGGGCAGTCAGTTCTGTTAAGTCGTTCAACATGCAGGCTGAAAAAAATAGTAATCGTACTCATTTAAAATAATTAAACACAATTTGTACATAAATAATAACAAAATTAAATGGTAATTAGCACAATATACAATATACAGTACAAAACAAAGTGTATATATATGCAAAACAGTAAAGTCAGTGAAAGCAGGCAGAACAAAACGCAATGTGCTTGTGTGCGTCCGCTCGCATGTGTGCTTGTGTGTATGTTGAGTGCGTGTCTATGTATGTGAGTAAGTGAGCTGTTGACAAATATACAACAAATAAAACAAAAAACGCAGCAAAATCAAAACAGGAAGTGCTTGCAAGATAAAATAAAAGGAGTAACTATAAATAAAAAACACGCATTTGGTGCAAGTGCCTTTAATATTCACATATGTATGTATCTCACTAAGCAGCAACCAAAACAACAAGCGTTGGCTATGGGGGCGTTTTTCTTTTTGGTAAACTAATGTGTTGATTTTTGCTGTTGTCGTTGATGCCGCTTCAGGGACGCGTTCAAATATTATTGAATATCACGTCATTTGGCCACGCTGCTAACCCTGGGTCTCTCTCACTCACTCTCTTTCTCTGTGCTATTGTTTTTGCTGCATATTTTATAAGCAAAAAAGCACACACACAAATGCATAAAACTTTTTTCTTGCAGTGAAATCGAAGACTTGCATTTACAAATAATTGTATTAACTAACTTACTTCTGATTATTGTGTGTCGTGTGTAAGAGTATGTGTAACTTATATACAAAATAGCCCTTTTACATATGTTAATGCCGTTGTTTTCTGGTTTTTATCTTGAAAAAAATAAAAATAAATAAAGTTTCGCGCTATCGCCGACCAGCAGCAACCGCTCCCATTCATAATTTTTGCCCAGAAGAAATCGCAGACACAGCAAAACGCGAAAAGTAAGAAGAACAAGACCAACAAAAGGAACTGTAAGAGTGAAAGTGGCATTCGGATGCCGATTGTCTGCCATCTACCGCCACGCCCACAATGACAGCCGCTCCGCCCGCCCATAATAGTGGCGAACAGCAGCAGCAGCAACATGCATTAGTTAAACGCGCCGAGGATGAGCGAGAGGATATATTCAAACGCTATGAGCTCGGACTCGATCCAAATAATGTGGTCGACTCTTGGGAGAATCCCAAATTTGAGATCTACCACATAACCGACAAGTAAGTTTATATTTTAAAAGTTTGCTAATTTTTGTGTTGCTTTCCTTGTTATTGTAATATAACATGATGTCACAATATTTATGCGAACAGCTGTTATTTGTCTAATGGCAACTCTGCATAATTAAATAAATAAATAATGTTTATAAACGGTTGTATGTTGCCAGACACAAATAAGGGGCGTATTGCGTAAAGTAATTCGAGTGCAATGCAAACAATTAAATGTGGCTTTGTTTCTTGCAATGTTCTAGTTTTGCAATTGAAAGATTAAGGCTATAACATAACATAACATAACTATGCAGAATGTAAAGAAAAAGTTTCTCAGAATTTCATAGACCTCATAAAATCGCTTGTTAATAACACTTGATATCTTATCAGTTTTGTGATGACACTGGAAAATTGTCAACTAATTGTTGATGTTAATATTTTCTTGTTTGTAGATACGGCTTTATGCACGATTCCCGCCTGCCATATTCGCCCGACGCACAGGAAGTGCAGCGCACCAAGATTGAATTGGAGCGCGATAAAAAATGGGTGAAAATGCTTAATCATTGGCCGCCACCACAAGAGAAGCTGCACAAGCGCGTCTATAAAGGTATACCGGATCGGATGCGTTGGCCGGCATGGAAGCAATTGCTCAATGTGCAACACTCAATGGAGAACAATGTGGGCGTCTATATGCGCATGTTGCAAATGGCCAAAGAGAATGCAACGGAGACGCGACAAATCGATGCAGATGTGAATCGTCAGTTTCGTGATAATCTTGCCTACCGGGAACGCTACAGCGTCAAGCAATGCTCACTTTTTAATGTACTAAATGCCTATAGCATCTATAACTCGGAACTGGGCTATTGTCAGGGCATGGCCTGTGTGGCGGGCGTCTTGTTGCTCTACATGCAGGAGGAGGAAGCATTTTGGGCGCTTAATACATTGATTACGGATCGTAAATATGGCATGCATGGACTGTTCATTGAGGGTTTCCCGAAATTGACACGCTTCATTGAGCATCACGATCGCATTCTGTCGAAAATAATGCGCAAGTTGCACAAGCATTTTATTAAACACAATGTGGATGCGCTGCTGTATGCCATCAAATGGTTTTTTGTCGTCTTTGTTGAGCGTGTAAGTAACACATTAAACTTCCGTCTCTATATGTTCTTAATAATAATACTTTTTACCAACAGGTACCTTTCAGTCTGAGCTTACGTGTATGGGATATTTTTCTGCTGGATGGCGATCGCGTCATTCTGGCCATGGCTGTTACCATACTCTATCTGCATAAGGATGAGCTGTTGCGTCTTAAAGATATGGATGCCATTATAGAATATCTGCAGGTTAAGCTGCACAAAAACTTTGGTTACAATGACGACGATGCGGTTCAGGCGCTGGAGCGGGTAATGAAAAAGTTAAAGGATCTTAAACTCGATATGCCTCCACCAGCGAAATCAAATGAGTTTCCCACACGACCGCTGGGCGTATTTGTGGAAGCGGATCGTGAGAAGAAAACCGGACGACGACGTGACTATACCGATACGGAAAAGCAAGTCTTAACCGATGTGATATCAAGGTTGCCAAACATAACATTCATTTATTTGTTTAACATGTATTTATGTACAATTATTCTGTGCCTTTTAGACAAGAACAAAATGCAATTGAGGTACAATCGACGGTATCCTATGAGACATCCGAGTGCGCAACAGGTGAGCTAGATTTTAATCTCATATACACTATTCTTTGCACAACGACTAACTACTTTACTATCTTTATGTACGTTTATTACTAACGCTTGCCTTAATACTAATCAATTAACTCTTATCACAATTGTTTAAAATACATACATATAAGCAGCAGCACTTGATAATAATTTTAGTGTGTGGTGCAAGCTTTAAAATCAAAACATGTATATTTTGATTTAGTGTAACGAAATTGAAATTGTTAATTACTTTTTATATCCTATGTATTGTATAGTTTTATATGTACAAATTTGTTTTGTTTGTATTGTCGCGAGCTTATGGCATAATTATTGTTTTATGTACACATTATGTATACCTTATCTGTATGGTTTGTTGTGTTTTAGCAATGTATCCAAGGCTTGTTTATCAGTCAAAACAGCGTCATCATCATCAAATTTTGCGCTTATCAATGTAAACCAGTTTTTCTAATTCTGTTAATGATCAAAATCAATTCGGGTTTTTATCAACCTTCAACGTTAATGAAATAAGCAAGATTACCTAAAAACGAAACGTGTATAAATTTCATATTACTGTGTTTGCATTGAACTTTAACACAACAAATTGCGGCATGCGTCAGCATCGCAAAGTTTTTCGGCCCATTTGTGTGCGGTTTCTGGGTGATGTATATATATATACAGTGGTTAGAGTTTAGAGTTCTGGTTATTGTGGGCACTTAACTAAAATAAAATAAAAAAAATTACTTGTAAATATTTATGAATGGATAACCCAAGGGATTTGTATAACCTGCCGTGTCACGCCTTTATACATACTATATTAATTAAATGCGTCCAATTCACAAATGTCATTTTGAAGACGATCTTCTTCATACACGCAAACATACACACATTTTGTAATAATACCTCGTTCTTTTGAAAAATGTCTTACATACATACAAACACACACACACACACACACATTGTCTAACATCGTTTGCTCAACGCTTAACGCTAAATGTATCTGCGCGGGATCTCTTTTATATAATGTATATGGAATTTAGTTATAACTTGTGTGTGTGTGTCGTCTTCAAATGCGAAAAACTAAATAACTTAAACTAAACCCCGCCAATTGACTCTCATTGTGTTCGTAGGTGATGCTTATTCAATGAAAACCTATCAGAGTATGACTAGTTTAGCCACCTCGCCGGCAATTAGCAGCTACTCATTGTATAGCAATGGCTTTGTGATTACCGGCCCCGAAGAGAATCGCAGCCAAAGCGTTAACAATCTCAACTATTCCTGGCAGCAACAGCAGCAGTATATGCAGCACGATAGATTATCAAATCCGAGACACAGTTACGGCAGCGAGAGCGATAGTCGCAATCGTCTCGATCTGGATAGAGCGCTGGAGGCGCTACAGAGCCAACAGTTGCAATTGCAGCATGAGAATCATCAAACCAAACAACCAGCTCACAGCATACGCATCATTGTCCAGAATGGAGAAGCAGGCGGTCCACACAATAAACAAAGTGTTAACAAGGAACACAAAAATGATGCTAATCATATAAATGATTGTGTTCTTGATAATGATGATGATGATGCGCTGAGCGTGGAGAATACACGCCTTTAGTCTGTTTTTTATAGACATGTCGTAGCGTTTAAGTTAAATTTTGTACTTGATTTATTATTATTACTCATTATTATGTGCTGTTTTTGGTTTGCCGTTGCTCAACTTAATTGTTATGCCAATCAATTAGTTAAAAATGAACATGTATTAGCTTTAATTTCTTTGGTTATCGTAATTTTGTCGTCACAGTCAACGTTTTAATGTACTTTAAGCGTAATGTATTGCAAAATTTCTCACACACACTTTGATATTATTTAGTCACGTCATGCAACTACTATTCATACATACATATATATATATATATATATATATATATATGTATTCCAAAAGAAAAAAACTGATAATTCCTAAGAAACCAACGATTCCAGCAATTCGTACAACGATTTTCAATGCACAAACAGCTATAAACAATAACTTAAATACACTTATATACAATCTATATATTTTATAGCTATGAATGCCCACACATTAATAACTGAATTACTTACTTATGTATAACGTATGTAACTGCGTATATATACGCATTTATTTGCCTAAGTTGAGACTTGCATTTAATTTGTATGTATATCTTTAATTTTTGCTTAACTTAGAACCTTAGTTTACTGTTCAAGTTGAAGCCAAATTCAAATTGTAGTTTTAGCAAAAAACATGGAAACATATTTAACATATATTAGCAAATGCCACACAAAAATAAAAAATATAAACATATTTTTGTACTGAAAACTTAAATTACTGTTAGTTTTTGTTTATGTTATATCAACATCTTGCATGTTCAACTTCTAGTTAAAAGCTAGCGTATCTTTAAACTCTTGCAGCTAATGTTTAAATAATACTAAATTAAACCACACGAACTACAAAAACACATGCACTAACAATTTCAACTACTATTCGTAAACGCAAACTAAATGCAAATTCTTTTTAAACAAACAAATTCTACAACGCATTGGCTATATGGACACAAACGTTACAAATTGGGAACAACAACGAAAAACAATACACAAAAATAAACATTGGCATACTATAAATAAACGTCTAAACGTCTATCTATGTATTACCTACAAAAACCAAAATATATATGTATTAGTTACGCTAACTGTTCCCGAGGATTCGCACTCAATACGAAGTTCGCTTGCAGGTACTTCAGTTGCCTCGCACGGCTCATCGGAGACCATGTCACTGGAGGACAATAAGTGAGTTTAACCACGTAACTAACTCGGCGAGAGCTAACCTATTTTTAAATTTTAATAATAATTACAGCATTCACTTGAAAACAGCCAATATGCTGCAGAATGCCCCACAGCGCGAACTGCTTTTGGGCACCTGACGTCAGCTGCCGCCGTCGTCTACTACGACTCTAACAGCGGCAGCAAACAGCAAGAGCACAGCAGCAACACTAACAGTTACAACAGCAACAATCACAGCCACATCCACACCGCCGCCGGTGCCGCCACGTTCACCGCTGGCGCTTGGATGATTAGCCAGGACGACGACGATTAATAAAACCTAGCATTTCGGAGCAGTTTTGAAGTCGTCGTCGTCCTGTGCTTAATTTTAAGCTTTGTCGCCTTGCCACAAGAAAACCAAAAACATAAACAAAACAAAAAAACACTCAACTTTTTGAAATTCAAGTTTCTTTTTCTTCGAATAATTAATGCATAGATTCGGCAAAACATTTTTGTTCAACCCTGTAAATAAAAAAAAATAACTTGACAAAGTGCGCTTGTAAAGAAACTTTGAGCGCCAATAAACAAATAAATTTAGCTGGCGAAGGGCCAAATTATTAAGGACCTTAGATATTAAATATAACATTTAAACAAACACAAACAAAGCAATCGAGAATTAAACGCAAAGTGCTTAAGAGATATACAAAAACTAAATAAATACTGTAGCAAGAGCAACTCGTATTAAATACAAAAAAAAAAATGTCAAGCTAAACGCATATTAAATTATTGAAATGAAAGCTATTATAGACATGTTGTAAATTGTACTTGTATATACGTACCAAACAAAAAATACAAAGCAACTTTAAAAAAATATAACAAACAAAGCAAGTTACGTCCACGAAGTATATAAATATAAAAAACAACAAAATGCTACCAAATATTTATAAAGAAAAAAAAACTACAAATTTAGAAACCAAGAGCAAAATATTTGATTAAGATAACTATTATAAATATAGTAATGTATGCTGTATATGTATATAAAAACTAAAACAAAATACAAGTTAATTATGTATTTTAAGTAATTAATAATTTAACAACAGAAAATAATATGTATATTTTACGTTTAGCAAGCACGTTTAAGTTTCGTCAGCATTATGTTCGTATTATAATCAAGGTACTTTGCTTTTTTTTAAAAGAATCAATTTGTTTTTTATTTTTTTATGTTTTTAATTATCTTTGAACTTTTTCCCAACCACGTTTTTAATAAACTGTAAAATGAATTTGTTGATGTATATTATTCATCGCGAAGTTTACGTCTCTGGATCCAATTTTATTTTGCCACCTTTTTCAAAGATTGTGCCGAGCTCCTTGAGCGATACTTCGGCTGTGCCTCGTGGCAACGGCTGTGGTTGATTGGGACCTGGTTTCCAACCGACTAGGTAGATTATTTGAAAAGTGGCTGGAACACCCTGCTCATTGGGTTTGCCGTAGAGCTCTCTGTAAATGGCACTGGCAGCTAATAGAGTTTCACGACTGAGATGCGCTGGTCTATTGAATGCTGCATTATTCTCGCCCATGCCCTTGAGATCCCACATTAACTCAAACATGCTCGGATAGCCAATGACCACTTCATCCGTATCAATTGTTAGCATTGTGAAGCCTGCACGATTTAGCAATGATCCTATGTCGCGGATCTGTGTAAACGGCGAAACGTGTGGAGCAATGCCTCCTTTGCGCTCTAGCTCCGCCAGTTGAAGAGAAGAACGCAGCTCGTATAATGTGTCGCCGCCGAAGAGTGAAGCTATAAAGACGCCATCAGGCTTTAAACTACGTTTTATGCGCGCAAAGCAACCAGGCAAATCATTAACCCAGTGCAAGCTCAGACTAGATATAACTAGGTCCAGAGAATTTTCCTCAAACTGCAATGGAAATGATTCGTTTTGCATTTCAACTAATGAAATATTCTATTTCTTGTTTACCCACATCCATATGTTCTTCATCTTGCACTATCTTGTGCATTTTTAAGCCGGGCGTCCCCTGTGCCTGCTCCAACATTGTTGCGCTCGTATCCGTCAATGTCAGATGCTCAACGCATTCAGCAAGTATATGCTTAGAGATATAGCCACGACTGCATCCAATATCGGCGGCTGTTTTAAACTCTCGCTTAATGTCAAAGACACGATCTGCCAGTCGAAAGCCAATTTCCTCCTTTAGATAATCGTAAAGCGCCACGTCTGCGCTGTAAAATTAATATATTATGAAACTTTGTTTATAAACACAAATGTATTAAATAAGCTAACCTGAGTGCTGCTCGTTCTTTTTGCAGACGTTTTGCATTTCTGTCGAAAATGTTCACATGCGTTGGTTGCGTTGTTATACAACGCCAGCCGGTACAATTTTGTTTAAAACGTTTCACACACGTTTTAAACATCATTAAACAATTAAATTATGACTTTAATGCTGTAATGCCGGCATCAACGACGAAAACAATAATATAAAGCACAGCTGTTTTACCATATGGGTAGTAAGCTGTTGCCTAAAGTTAGTATGCAGCTTACGCAGGGTTTTATGGTATTTGTACGAATTAGCAATTTAATCCGTCTATCAATTAGTTCCGATTTGTAGATGTATTTTTTTTTTACTTTTTTCCAATCAAAGCCCCTTTCATGATAATTTAACATAAAAACAATATTATTTTTTTCAAACACTTTGACCGAGTACTTTTAAATGAGTAGTAATCGATGACATCTAAGTGCTGTGTAATGTTCCAAGACATTTAACTGAGTGTTAGCCAGCACTGTTAAGTTTTGTTTTGGCGCGAAACGCTGTAAAAAAGAAAGATCGCGACTCGTTTTATTTGTATTCGAAAATAATGAACTTTTCGCGCAGCTCTCTACGCTATGCGCATACCAATGGCTATACGGGACTGCTGTATACGCCAAAAGGTGATTATATTATCACATGTGGCACTGACGGCGACATTCGTCACTGGACGTGCATTAGCGACGATGATCCTCGTTCCACCTGCTTGGGTGAATTTGTCATGTGCATAGCGCACACAGGCAGTCGACTGCTCGCGTCCACAGATCGCAATACAGTGCATGCATATACATTCCCGGATATGGACAGCGATGGCATATTGATGCGATTTACAGCACCAGCAACTTGTCTTCGAGTTTGTGGAGAGTTTACTGCGGCGGGCAGTGAAGATACCACTATAAAAGTTCTGCGTGGCGATAATGCTGGCAAAGAAACTACGCTGGAGGGTCACAAAGGACCCATTCTTGCGCTGGATGTGCACGCTGAGCGACAGCTGTTGGCATCGATTGCAGGTGATGGACAATTGAAGATTTGGAACTTTACAACGGGCTCCGAGGTAAAAAGCGTGTTGGGATTGCCGCAAGTAAATAGCTTCGAGAGTGCTAGTCTTTTCGGCACGCCCAGCTTTGAGCCGATGCGCGGTGAGCAATTGGCATATGCACTGAACAAGGAGATTTTTGTGCTGAATACTTCTAACTGGGAGTTGGCCTTTAAACTGGTAGATGAGCGCGTCTCCAGCAACTATAGCTGCTGTCAGTTCTCGCCGAATGGTGAGCGTTTGGCAGCCGGCACAACCAGCGGCGAGCTAAGCATCTTTGATATGCAACGTCGACGGGCGCTCCAAGTAGAGGCGCCACCGAGCGACTGTAAGGCAATTACGTGCCTTGCCTGGAATCCCGCCAATGTGGATGAGTTTGCATACTGTGATGCAACTGGTCAACTAGGCACCATATTTCTAGCAGATGAGGAACCACAGGACGCCATGGAGCTGGAGGGCGAACAGGATGAGCTGCTGGCCGGCACAGATTTTGAATTTGAGCAGGGCGATGAAAATATCGATGATATCGACGATGGTGATGGTGTCAGTTTGGAACAGCTAAAGCGCAAGGTAATGAGTAGGGCAAATTATGCAGAGCCCGATGCCCAGGATGATGAGCAATCACGCCACTCGTTGTCAAGCAGCAATCATGCGCCAGCAGCTCCACAGCTTAAGCTCTTTAAGCAGCAATCGGCCTTTCAGCCTGGCTCTACGCCAAGTGATCTAGAGCATCGGTATTTGGCATGGAATGATGTGGGCATTGTGACGGCACATGCGGAACCCAACGGTGATGGTGCCATTGATGTGGAATTTCATGATGCAAGTGTGCATCATGCACTCCATTTAAGCAACAACTATAATCAACATAATCTGGCAAGTTTAAGTCGCACTGCTTTGGCTTTGGCCAGCACAGAGAGCAGTAAGCTGGTTGTAATTGCTTTGGCAGCAGCTGGAAATAAGGAATGGTCGCTTAACATGCCAGATTGTGAAAGCGTGGAGGCGCTTGTGGCTACCAGTCAGCTAATTGCCGTCGCCACTAGTACTCACTTTGTGCGTCTCTTTAGCGTAATGGGCACACAAAAGGAAGTCTTAACTGTACCAGGACCAGTGCTAGCACTATCAGGACACGAGCACAGTGTACTATGTGTTTACCATTCAGCTGGATGCAGTGAAAACCAACAGCATCTAGCTGGAATGTTAATCAATGTTAGTGGATTAAGTTTGCGTGTGGAACATGTGACGGTTCCATTGACGCCTGGACGGCAGCTTAGCTGGCTGGGATTTTCGGATGTTGGCTCCGCGTGCTTTGCAGATAACATGGGCCTTGTCCAGCTGTACAGACGTGCCAGCAATGCCTGGTTTCCCATATGCGATACATTGAAACAGAGCTCCAGTGTTTCCAATAACTATTTTATTGTCTCCCTATCCGAGATGAGGCAGATAATCCAAGCAGTGCTGTGCCGCGCTAGCTCGTATCCCATGACAAACCCACGTCCCATGCTGCACGAGCTGCGCATGCAGCTGCCACTTTGCGATGTTGAGCTGGAAAAGACTGAACTGGAGGATACACTAATCCGTGCTAGTATTATGCAAATGGAGGGTGCAGAAAAACTGCAAAAGGAAATGGCTATCAAGCTTTTTGCATTGGCCTGCAGCAGCGAGTGCGAGACACGGGCCAGGGAACTTGTCGAAAATATTGCTTGCACAGAGCTCCTCCAGCTGGCTGTAAAATATGCCTCAAAGCGTGGACGCATTCATCTCTCTGACAGACTATGTGAACTTCTACCACAACTGGAGGCGGTGCAGGAGGCGCGTAAACAGCAGCAGCTTCTTGGAGCCAATGGCATTGCAGCGACTATTGTGCTACCTATTATGGCGCCAACATCGACCACAACGCCCAAGCTGGCACCTAAAGCAATGGAATTAAGTGCTTCGAAACGTGGCGCTCTCAAACGTTTCACCAACTCGCCCAATCTCTTTAAGGCGGCAACCGCATCTCGTCCAGCTACCCCAGATGCCATAACACCGTTGGATACACATGAGAATCTGTTTGGTGAAACCGAAACGCAAGCGAGCGACTCCAAGTCGGCAGCTGAGGGAGATCAGCGATCGCCTTTCAACTCTGTCAACCCGTTTGCAATGAAACGTAAACTGGTTGATACGGGCGTCATTTTTGGTTCGGAGAAGCTTAAATTGGCTAAAAAACTAACCGATTAAAATTTGTATTATTAATAAGCTAAATGTTGTATGAATTCCATCAATTTGTTTTATGTTTTTAAAATAGATACAATGCTCTAATTGGCATTATTTATATTTTTTTTTTTTACTTATAGACAGTTACGAAGAGATAACATTTGGAGTTCAAATTTGAACATGATCAGCTGTTAAATAGCTGGTCACACTGCAATAAAACGTACAATACTTGTTGAACACTTGTTCGATCATATTTCTAAAGTTTGGTCACACATGTGACAATATTCTTTTTATTATCGCTGCTAGTATAGTTTGATATTGGGTTTCTCCCGGTTCAGACGCGCGAATTCTTTGGAAGTCCCATTTTCGATAGCGATTTTAAACATGTGTACGTGGCGTTAAATAATTTCACAACTAGAACGCATTTTAAGTCATATATAAAGTTTTTTCGGTTGAATTTTTAAACGTGTTACACGCGTTATTTTAATACAAACATACACAATAAATAAACAAAAACACAAACAATACATTTTAAGAGACCGTTGCAAGTTTTTATCGCAAATCAAAAATTCGCAGTGGTAAGTATATTTAATTCACACAATGTGTGTGTGTGTGTAGCCATACATATTACTGTATAGATTTGTATTGCAAAGTCGCAACGATTGCAGCTTAATCATGCACACATACATAGTTATAAAGCCAAAAATAATATCATGGTGAGCTTACTTTTGGCTAACATATGAATGCAACAGAAACCGCATTAGCACTGCTTACTTTTCACTAAGTTCTATGTTATATGTATATGTAACTACTTGGAGATAATTCAATAAAGCCTGCTCACATTACTGGGCATTGATTAAACTATGAATAAGTGCACTCAAGCTAACATGCACAAAGCTGAATCGAAAGAGAAAAACTGATTCAGTATCGACTGTTCTCTTTAGACAAAGAGAGCGGTCTTTATGCAATTCTAAGTACATATGTATGTATGTATGTTTGTATATAAAAGCAGTAATTTCGTAGCCGACGCCAGTTTTTGTTAAACAGTTATGCCGTGCAGTTTATTTGCATTAAAGAAGAAAATACATTTTTACACTTCGTTAGAACTTAGAATTGATTTTGTCAATTCAAATAAAGCTTCAATAATTCATATTGTCTTTTAGAAAACAGAGTGCAAGCGTCTTTGTTCTTGTGCGTCTATGTGTGTGTTTATTTCTTTGTTTTTTCATATTTTTTCTACAAAAATCAAAAAGTGCCACCGATCAGATAACGGCAAGACCGACCAATAGCAGATTTAAATTGTATACAAACACAGCAAAAATGTCATTCTCCGTATTGACGCCACCAGCGACGACAACCGCAGCAAATACAAACAAAAACTTGAATAGTAATAACAATAATGAAGACTTGAATGCTGGTTCCAAAAGTAAGCCATGGGGTAAGTGTGATTAACTTCATCTTATCTTATACATATATAAATAAATACTACTTGTGGTGTTACCTTTAGAGCGTGAACTTATTGGATCTTTTCTGCTCAAAATGGCCGATAAACAAGTGATCAGCGCCAAAAGTGGTTGGTTTGTGGAAAAGCGAACCTTGCGCCTCGAGTTCGAACAACATCTTCGATTGGAGCCTCAAGGCGCTAAATTGCGCAGCATGCTAAACGTTAATGGCCCTTACAATGTAAGTTAACTCGAACTTGTATAAGAGAACAGAGTTATTATTCCTACAGTCAGCACTCAGATAACGGGTTTTGTTATCTTATACTGTTCAGCTGTAGTTTGGACAAGATAATGTGTGGAGTGTTCTGGAATTATCGACGCTAATTTATATATATATGTATTTTTGTAATTCCCCTTTATATGGTTAAGATAGGAATATATAGAAAGTACTGGATTCACACAGTTCGAAACAAACTATTGTATCCAATTACAGTATTTGGTTTTGTATGACAATTTATAAACAATATCGGCTTTTTGTTTTCTTCACAGATCGGTTCACTGTTGCAGCGCACAAACTTCTTAAGAAACACTCCGCGTGGCGACTTAAACTATCGCATCAAGAGCGTTGCTCTGATGGATTTGCGTCGGGAGAAGTATAACACAATGGATGAGATGCAGCGGAAAAACGATCTTGTTGCCGATAGCATTGTGAGCGATAACGATAACAACGAACCATTAACGCAAAGTATGCATTACTTGATTTTAATCTAACATTACATGTATGTATAGTAATTTTCTACTTTTGTTGTCAACAGTATATGAACTAGATCACGCAGCCGAATCTGTGGCATTAAAATATCAAGGGACTCAGGAACAACATAACAACGTCAATTTTCAGTTAAGTTCAATTGGCTGCTACATTTGCCAAATTAATTTTGATACAATTGAGAAATACATGGAGCACATTGAATACCATGGCGATGAGTCGGATTTTCTATCGTTGAACAACATGACCAAACAGTACGTACTAATTTCAAGTTATAAGATTGGTAGTATATAATCTTGCATTTGAATGTCTAAAGTTACATGATATATGAAATGAAATGAAAAATTTTAATTTATTTTTAATAATTTCTAGTGATCAGTCTATGCTAAATCTATCGTATCAAACCTGTGTGGATAGCCATTATTTTGGATTTACGCTCGCAACAGAGCTGAAGAATATTGTGATTGATAAGTTTATTATTGTGCAGCTGCATGAGTTTTACTATGTCTACAATAATCGACTGCCTTTGGAGGTTACCGACGATGGCCAACTGGTGTTCTTTGTGGACTCACATGTATTTACGATATTGCGGGAGCAACCCATTGTTATTGGCTACAGCCAGATTGTGAATGGCAAACGCAAGCGTTATGTGGAGCAGCATCACTTTATGCACACCGATGCGCTGCCCAAGGTTTGTTTTAATGTGAATCAGTATAGACTTAAAAAGGAAAAGAAATTTCGTGCGGGAGCTTTGGATCCAGCTGTTCCATCGGAAAAGGTTTTATCGGCACTGAAACTGGATGGGCTGCAAAGTGAAGAGCTTTTAGCAGAGTACAACTCGGATTATCGCAACTATTGTGAGCTGAAACGCAATTTAACGAAAAATAACTTTTGCGGCGCATTGGGCACTTTAGTTCAGGTGGAGGAAATTGAGCAACTGCATTCCTATGTGCCACTCAAGCAATCCCGAATGAATTTAAACCAGTTTGACAAGGAGTTTTCTGTTAAACTACATGAGAATACAAAGAACTCGCGTACGGAGAATGTTCTCTCACCTGGAGATAGTGTGCTAATTATTAACGAGGGCAAAACAAACCAAGTGCGCAACTTGCTGGATGACAGTAAGCTGATTTTAAAGTTAACCCTAATGGATTATAATGAGCTTATACAATGGAGTTTCACAATTAACGAACAATATGGTGCACTCGACAAAGATCGCAAGGAGCTACGCGTGTACTTTGGCCATATCCTTGTCGTTTCGACGCGACGCGTTACCATTAGCTGCGATCGTAAGCTGCCCTTTAACACAACATTTTCACTTATATATCGTCCTAATCGTGCCGTTCCACGCTATCAATATCGTGCATTAAAACAGCTTAAGCTTACCAATGAGGATCTTGTGCAGCGTTTGCTCTTTCCGCGCACGATCGACAAAATGCCGTTGGCCAGTGGCACTCTGCACTTTGAAAATGAATATGTTGGTTGCAATCCCGAGCAGCTACAGGCGGTGAAACAAATTGTCCTATCCACAACGTTACCAGCACCATATATTATTTTTGGACCACCCGGCACTGGTAAAACGACAACGATTTGTGAGGCCATCTATCAATTGTATGTACGTCGGCCTGATACGCATATCCTAGTGCTCGCTGGCTCTAATACGGCCTGCGATGAGGTTGCGTTGCGTCTCTTGCGATGCATTTCGAAGACGATAAATCAAGCTCGTCCGCTGGCACGTATTTTTTCTGTCAGCTGCGATCGTCGTATTGATAATATAAACAATCTTTTGCTGGAGTATTCGAATATGTATGATACGCACTTTTATCCGGATGTGCAGGCGTTGCACGAATATCGGATTGTTGTTTGTACGCTCAGCTTGGCAGGAAAATTGTCAACAGGTGGTTTTGGACGCTCTGAGGCTAAACGCAACGTGTTTTCGCATGTATTTGTGGATGAAGCGGCCGCCTCAACCGAAGCCGAAGTATTAATGGGCATCACATGCACTATTTCACCAACCACAAATCTAATATTATCTGGCGATCATAAGCAACTTGGTCCAGTACTAAAGTCGCAACGTGCTTTAGATTGGGGTTTGGGTGTATCGTTATTTGAGCGTCTGCTAAAGTGCGAGTGTTACCGTTTGGACGAGAATGGTGATTACAATGCTGCCGTGCAGACGCGATTGCGACGTAACTATCGTTCTCATCCTGAAATAGTTACGCTTTACAATGATCTTTACTATAGTGGCGAACTTATGGCGACGGCGCCATTGGGTGAGTATATCAGATTTTTCCTATTGTTAATGATTTCCATAACACTTTTCTGTTATAGAAAATGTGTGCCTAGCAAAGAACTGGTTTCATACAACTAATGAACATTTTCCAATAATGTTTCACTCAGTGTTTGGCACAACCACATATATGCAAAATTCGTCAAGGTATGCCTGAACTTAATTCAATTGAATAAAGTATATTTTCACACAATGTCTTTTGCAGTTTATGGAACAATAAGGAGATCGATGCGGTTATGGATTATGTAAAGGATCTTATGTACATTGGCATTAATGGTGAGAAATTGGCTCAAACAGACATTGGCATAATATCGCCATATAAGAATCAATATCAACGCATTCAGGAGCAGCTCAACATGCGTAGCTGGCATCAAATCGATTGTGGTTCTGTTGAACTGTTTCAGGGCAAGGAAAAGCAAGTTATAATCGTTAGCTTTGTGCGGTCGTTTACCGAAAACCTGGGCTTTCTCAACGATAATCGGGTATGTGTTATCTGTTCTGTTATATGTTAAGCCATAATCTAAATCCAATATTCCAGCGGATGAACGTTTTACTATCACGTCCAATGTCTTTGCTTATCTTAATTGGTAATCCGCGCACGCTTAGCAAGAATGATGAATTTCGACATATTATTGACATTTGTCGAGATCGTAAAACGCTCGTTGGTTCGTACTATTATCCTGACAATGATAAAACAAACGAGGCGAACAATCATGAGAATGGAAATCGACGGCAGACACCCACAAAAAAATCGAATGCGCAGACATTGGGACAAAAATTCAAGCCATGTAATGAACGTTGCCATAATTATCAATACCATTATCAAAGAAACCAAAGAAATTATGAGAGCTATCAAAACAGTCTGTACAAAAATGTCTATACAGCAAATTTGGCAATTCGAATGAACTTTCATAGAGGATAAACGATTTGCATTTCAGTTCTACCAGTATTATGTATTTGAGATGCTTTCAATGTACTTTGCCTGCTCACTTTCACAAATCTTTATTATTGCCCAATAAAAATCTTGACACGCCTTTTTTTATATTGCAAATATTATCTAGTGTCATTGCATTTGAAATGCAATAAAAGGCAAACGGATTTTGTTTATGATTATTGGCAATAATTCTTTTTTCTTTTAATTTCCAATTGCTTTGGTATCTTTAGAACTATATATTGTACAAATGTGTATCTAATTATAATTGTTTTCATTTATGCATAGCCAAAACTCCCATAAAAACGCCAATTTCAGCAGCGACTAAGGTTGCCTATACAAAGGATAAGCTGTTGGAGTTGAACGCCTGGAAGCAGCAGCTGACTAAGAAATCGGAGCTGGACCAGCTGTTCGAAGAGCTGCCCAGTGTGCCGCCTCACGAGATTCACAATTCCATTGCAGTACGCTCTATTCAAAACGACATGCAGAATTTAGCAATAAGTACGGGTGAAACTAGGGCCAGCATGTCAACAAGTGCCGGCAGAAACCAAATTAACACAACTTACATACGATCGAGAAATATCTTGCCGGTTGAACATTACCCAGTCCGTACGACGTACTTAACTGCAGAACCAAAGAAAAAGTGCATCATAATGTAGTTATAAGCTACAAAACTATAAGAGGAAACCCTTGAATTCCTATGTATTCGAGTGTTATCCTTTTATTTAATGTGCTGTTTGTGCAAAGTTAGAGGAAGCAGTCAGCGAAAATTGTTGGATCTTCTTAACAATACGCAAGCAGTATAAAAACTAACAAATCCACATTGCTGGCTTAAAACAAGTGACTATTAAAGCTTGTTTTAATCCATTAACTGTGAGTTTTGTATGATTTATGTGTGTGTATTGAATCAAATCAATTCGATTCGCTCAATACACTACGCATTTTTAAATGTATTTAAAAGACGTAAACTTATGATGTTTTGCATTGTTTGATTTGTGTGTTTTGTAAACCTCGTTTGACTTATAATTTATCGCTGTAGTTTGACAAAACAATGTATTTCTTTCTCTGTGGTTAATACCCACAAAAAATATGTAATATGCCTTATGTTAACGTTTTGTTTTGTGCCGATTCTGATATGTTAAAAGTTTGCATTAAATGCGTATTCCCAAAGGGTTCACTTTTTGTTCACAGTAAACGAAGTTGGCATTTAAAAATGTGAAATAAATATATCAAATAAAGCTTAAAAAATCTACACATTTTTATTTCGTTATACAAAGCTCAAATAATAAGTCAATAAATTATTCGAAGTATTTTTTTTTTTTTTGCAATTTACATCAATTTTTTTTTTGTTTTCATAAATTATAGTAAAGTATAGCAAGTATTTTGCAAAAATTGTTCGCCTAACGATCGATATACACGTTTTCAATATGAGTGCGCGGAGTAGACTAGCGACGCCCACACCAACAAGCGTACAAACGCCCACTTGGAATCGTAGGGTTACGGAGACACCGAGAGGTGGTACCAGATTGGCGGCGCCGCAATCATCACACAGGACCGGAGCAGTACGACGCAGCACCGGCGGCGATGGCGATGGTGGCTCCGCTACCTGGAAGAGAACTGCTGTTCCGTTGTCCACCAGTGTGAATACATCACTGCGTAGTGTGGAGAAGCCCACCATTTCCTCGACCCTTCGAGCGGTAAGCAATCGCAGCAAGGTAACAGAAGCAAAGGCATTAAATCCTCGCAAAGAAAGATTACCATATTGCGACCAGAGGCTTACACCGGCTGAAATGTTGCTCAACTTAAGACCAAGAGAGCGAATCCAACGCAAAGCAGCTGGCAGTGAATCAATCCCTCTAAAAGTTAATAATACAACTGAAGCACAAAGTAAATTTGCCCTAGAGAAACAGGCAACGGTAGAGACTGGTATTCAAACAAATGAGAGAGAAATTCTTAATCGTGATCTGTTGGTCGGAGATATCAAGATGTTGAAGCCGTCTCCGGAATTGGCAAAACAAATTGATAATGCTCGTTTGGAGAGCAAGAAAATATTGAATCGCCCGAAGATGCGTAAGTTTTCCAAACATGAGCAAGAGGAGGAACAGCATTTAGATGAGCTAAAGGAGTTCACGGAGCGCAATTATGTCACTAAACGTGCCCCAAGAATACCATCGCCTCTGTCTGTTTTGGCGAACTACGAATCGAATCAATGTGGTAGCGTTTTTAAATCCATGGATGAGTTTTTTACACTTGAAATTCCCAAGGCAGAATCGATTACAGACATAAAAGAACGCCTTAGGCGGAAGGAAGTGGAACTCATGAGCATGTTTGATAACGTGGCTTTAAGTGAAAAAATTAATTCTGAGTCGGAAGGTGACTAGTTAAGATGTCTTAACTGATAAATAAAAATTGTATGTTATGTTATGTTATTTATTATTATGTACGTTACGCTATGTATTTAGTGCACATTAAACGTTTTTTTTTGAATGTTCTCCTTACATTTATCGATATACTTACCGTAACAGCATGTGACCAGACGTTGCATACGTTCAGCTGATTATGGTGTGCACACACTGTTTTGTTACTTGGCTTGCCGGTCGCATTTAGCCACAGTAAAATTATTTACTTTTAATTTAACAACGCACTAGCAAGCCAGTTAAATGTCAAAAATACCCTAAAGAGTTTGTACACGACTCCCCATGTCGCACACAAACAAATACACGCTCGAAATATTGCTGCTGTGTGCCGAGCTTACAGATACACATTCAACAACAATTACAACTACAATAACATATAAAATTAGGGTGAGTAAGTGAAGCAAATGGTAAATAACGTAAATCACATGATGACAAATCCATTTAACAGGAATAATGACACTGAAAGTAACCAAACTGGCATTGACCAGTCGCCTCATTATACTGGCCGTACAAATGGTAGCCAACTGGCTCCTGCCCGATCATAAGCCCGACGTGTTTCGTATGCCAATGAGAGAGTACAATAATGACACAAATCCTGAACAATTTCTGGACAAGATAATAGTGCGCGTGTTGGGTGGCTTGCGACACTGGGATGGTGAATACTTTTTGCACATAGCCAACTATTTGTATACGTACGAAAATACGCTCGCATTTTATCCACTTTATCCGGTTGTTGTGCGGAACTTGGCTGCTGCCTGTCAAACCTTTAATGTGCCACTATCCATGCAATCCCTGACGCTTCTTGTGGCAATTGTCCTAAATTTATGGCTCTTCTGCGAGGCGGCCAACTATTTATATCGGCTAACGCAGCGCATCTTCAACGATTCCCACAAAAGTTGGAATGCAGCACTTGTTTTTTGCTTGAATCCTGCAAGTATTTTCTTTAGTGCCGCATACTCTGAATCACTGTTTACCTATTCTAGCTTCAGACTAATGCTGGAGTGTGTGCAACCAAAGCAACAGTATAATTTATTGCGCATTTGTGCCACCTTAACAGCGTGCATTATGTGCCGCTCCAATGGACTAATTGCTCTCGGTTTTCCCTTATACTTCTTTGCGCGACATCTCATCTTATCCGCCAATGTAAAGGGATGTCAGGCGTTATTTAAGATGTTGCTGACGTTGGTGGTGCCATTGGGCATTTTACATGCCTTTTACTTTTATATTTACCGACTCTATTGCATGCCCGGCATCAAAGTTAATCATCCTCAACAGGTGCTGAATTTGGCAAGTGCACGCAATTATCTTGTGTCGGGTCAAGGTCCAGATGGATCACCCTGGTGTCAGTATACCCTGCCATTCCCGTACAACTATGTACAATCCACCTATTGGGATGTGGGCTTCCTGCGGTACTATCAATGGAAACAGTTGCCCAACTTTTTGCTGGCTTTGCCCATGTTGCTCTTCATGCACTGGCATTGCTGTGATTATTTGTGGGTCTTGGCCACGAGGATTTGGCCGCATGCCAGCAATTGGCGAGAGTTATTAAAGGGACAAAAGTCGCTACCATTTGTGCTCCACGGCGCATTTCTAACTATGGTTTGTGCTCTCTTTGTGCACGTTCAAGTGTCAACACGTCTTTTAGCTTCTGCTACGCCCATTTTCTATTGGTTTGCAGCAGATCATATGCCCAAGTCACTCACACAGCTGTCGTTGCGCTCGAAGGCGGGTGTGATGTTAGTTTGGTGCGCTGCGTATGCCGCCTGTGGTACCGTCCTTTTTTGCAACAACTATCCTTGGACTTAAATTTAATGAAACTGAATGAGTGGAAAAGTGTAATAATTGGTTGCCAAAGAGAGACTGCATTAGCGATGAGTTAGTTTGTAGTTTGTATTTAAACAAAAAAAAAGCGTTGTACGCGACCATGTTGACCACCAAAAATGAAAACAAATGCAATTGCAAATTGCTTAATAAGTGTATTAAATAAATGTTTTGAACAAAGTTTTTACGCTCACAATCACTTATCGATAAATTATTTTATGAAGAAGCTGTGTTGTTAAACGCCAAATCGATAGTTTTACCAATAGCCATTCACAGGTTTTGGGTCATAAACAGTTGATCCGTGTAAATAACAAGACAAAAGGCAGAGTTAACAAATTTTTAAGATAAAAACCTGCTTTAAAATGGAGCAGCTTTCGGGTGTTATGATAATTATTATCATCGGCGGTGGCGTCCTAACCTGTGTAATGCTCTTCATATTTGCCAAGCGACAGATAATGCGATTTACGATACGCAGTCGTCGCGGCCCACATGTCCCCGTAGGCAACGATGCAAAAAAAGCGCTGCGTCGCGAAATCGAACGCAGATTGGATTGCATACAAAAGATTGCACAGGAGCCAAAGCTGTTGTGGACCGATACGGATAAGTATATTGTACAGCCAGAACCGGCTTCAGAGCAGGAACTACCACCCTACTACTATCGCATGCGTGCCGTCGACGATGTCAAATTGCTGGAGTCCGAGATAGCTCGGGCAGATGGCAGCACACGCCACGCCCATGAGAGCCTGCGTGCGTTTCTGCTTACCACACTGTCTGTCACACTCAACGGCACTGGTCAGCGCATTATCCATCAGTTCTGCGATACATACGAGCATGCACGTCACGATCCCAATGAATTTGGCAAAGACGAGTACGTTGCTTATCATCATATGCTGCTCAAGCTGATGGAGGCGTAAGTGTGTTGCCATTGGCAATTTAATAAATCTCATTTATTTTTTTATATTAATATATATTCTTTACGCCCACAGTGCCAAGCAGCTCAAGAACTATAATTCAAGGAAAGCATCTCCAGCTCGCACGCCACGTAAACAAAAAATGCACTCGCTACTAGATCCAGCGCGATTGCGTCCACCACCAGTGGTTGAGACACCTAGCAGTAACGAGCTGGCAGCTGGTCAGCATGCCAAGGTTAATATGACTCTTGGTCTGCAGGGTGATGAGCTAGTAGCCGCAGAGTTAGCTACTAATCCGCTGCACTTGCAAGCGCCCGCTGATCGGGATTTAATCATAAGAAACCGTATTAAGACGCCTACGCTGGATGACATTGTTGTTGAAGCAGCAGCAACGGCAATGGACGAGCAACAAAACATCGATGCAGATAACGAAATAATGAGTATCTCGTCTGTTCAGTTTCAACGCACTTCAAGCGTCGTTTAAGGGTAAGTTGAAAAAAAAAAAATTTGCTTTGGCCTTATTCAAGGTTATAACTTTATACATATCTGGCTTCTAAAATTAAAATCAGAAACATTTTTTACTTTTTGTCTTTGTCCTGATTTTCGCACTTCTTTTTTTGTTCATCTTCGGCACATTTATCCAACATTTGGGTGTATATAATGAGATCTAAAAGGCGACAAGAGTATCCAGTTTCGTTATCGTACCAAGAGATAAGTTTTACAAAATTATCATTTAGAGCTATGCACGCTTTGGCATCAAATATGGACCCAAAACGTGACCCATTAAAATCGGTAGATACCACTTCATCTTCTGTGTATCCCAGGATATCCTTCAATTCTCCTTTAGCAGCTTCTTTGATAGCCGCCCTGATCTGTTCCATTTTGGCAGCGGAGCCCAAACGACAAGTCAAATCCACAACTGAAACATTTGGAGTTGGCACACGAAATGCCATACCGGTTAGCTTTCCATTTAGATCCGGAATAACTTTGCCCACAGCCTTGGCGGCTCCAGTGCTTGCTGGAATGATATTGCACATGCCACTACGTCCATCTCGCCAAACCTTTTTGCTAGGTCCGTCTAGGATCATCTGTGTAGAAGTACAAGCATGAACCGTTGTCATCAAGCCCTCGATAATTTCAAAATTATCATGCACAACTTTCGCCACCGGTGCGAGGCAATTGGTGGTGCACGAGGCATTCGATATGATCTTCATATCTGGCTTATATTTGTCCAAATTAACGCCACACACAAACATTGGCGCATCCGCTGATGGTGCCGATATAACAACCTTCTCTGCTCCTGCATCCAAATGCGCCTTGGCCTTTGCTAGAGTTGTAAATTTTCCAGTACATTCTACCACTGTGCGCACTCCCTTATCTTTCCAGCCAATCTTCTTGGGATCCATTTCATTCGTTATCTGTATCTTTTGCCCACATATGACCAAATTGTTTCCGTCGATTGAAATCTTTTCGTTGAACCTTCCATGCGTGGAATCGAAACGCAACATATACGCCATATATTTTGGGTCCATTGAAGGATCATTGATGGCCACCACCCGAACATCTTCTCGCCTAAATGATTCTCGCAAAAATACGCGCCCAATACGCCCAAAACCGTTAATACCAATTCCCGACATTTTTTAACAAAATTTTTAAACAAAATGCAAAATTTTTCAAATTTCTTTCTTTCGAATTTCGGCTGTCATTCCCATACCTTTTCCTAGTTCAATATGTGAACTTTGTTGCTGCGAAAATCACATATAATTCATTCATCATTCATTTCGTCATTTTGAAGAGCTTTTAACTGTATCGTAAATTTGTTTTTTTTTGTTATCGTTTTTCCTTAGGAATTTCGCTGGACTTGTCGATCTCTTGAGTTTTGGGCTTCAGCAAGAAAAAGGACTTTTAGAATATCTACTATATTTCTTAATTCACTCAATAAACAGTAATTTATTCTTAATATATATATTGATAAATAATAAAACAAGCGCCATATTAATGCTAAGCTTCGTTCCACTAAAAATAATATTTTACTTACGCTACACAGTCATTTGTATTGAATCGGTCAAAGACAAAGGATGTTGTTGTTTATCAACCCAAAGTACCAAACAATACGATTGTTTGTATATGAAAATAAGTCTTTGTTAATTTTTTGCATTTTACTTTTACTTAACTCGATTTATTTATCTTCATACTTAGATTCGACATAAATAGGTTTTTTTTACAATTTTTCTTGCATTTATTCTCTGCACACCTATCTATCAACTGAGCGTATATAACAAGATCCAATAGGCGAGAAGAGTATCCAGTTTCGTTGTCATATCAGGAGATTAGTTTAACAACATTATCATTAACAGCTAGGCAGGCTTTCGCATCAAACACACTGCTGTAGTGCGGACCATGTCTTTCCAGCCAATTTCCTTGGGCTTTAGCTTCTTTGTTAGGCCATGTGCTTAGGTTCCATAATGGGATCATTGATATTTTATGACAACTTTAGCTATTTAAACATTGAATACCTGATAGCTTAGGACTTATCTACTGCTTAAATTCTTGGAACAAGAAAAAAATCGAGCTTAAAGCAATATTTTTCTTTTGGCCTTATAAAAATGAATCAAGCTTGCAGCTGGTAAGAATATACTGTTTGTTTTTCTGTTGATGCTGCTGCTTGCTGGCGCAGCCGGCGCATAATTAACTGGCCAAGGCAATGAAGAAAGTCAAAAAAAGAAATAATAATAATGAAGAGGAGTCATCAATAGGAGTAAAAAAAATACCGAGATAAAAAAAAAGCTTAAAAGCTTTTTGAAGACGCATCGATGTTTAGAAAAAGAGCAACAAAAAAAGCCTGAGAGTATTTTATAGACGTTTTGAAGTCATTTCTAATGCCCGAGCTACATTGTATTTGTTTCGACACACGGCACTTGCTTATAAATCAATCGTGGCTAGTTGCCGAGGGCCAAGCTCCTGCGGGGACCTCAAAAGGTGTTTTCACAAACACAGCCAGAAAATGCAAATTCGTATTGCTACCAACACAAAATCGGCAGCATTTGTGCCATGAGCGCCATTGCTCACCTTTGTCTGTTTGCTGGCATTCCCCTTTCGAAACCGCTACCCAACCAAAATACCTTTCTCTTCTTGCATATTTGATGCCAAATTGTAATGGCAGGGTCGTTGGGGAGTGGTTTGGGGAAGCAAGGAACACTTTGTATGACGACTTGCTCTTAAGCATTTAAATTGAAAGTTTGCCATGTCGCCCGTTATGTGTGTTTTTATTTAGGCAAATGCATATTTCCAAAATTGAATCCTTTACCCAAGCAACATTTCAGTTTGGCCTAGAAACATTGCTGCGCTGGCAACATGTTTGTCGATTATTTAGCTTGTCAACTTTTGTTTGTTAAGCTGGCAACATGCTGCTAGCTTTAATTTGTTTCTCCTGCTTAGCAACATCAGCTCTTTCAAACAGCATGCAACATGTTGCTTAACAATCGGCTTTAAACGAACCGAATCCGCCCACACTAAGAAACCTTGCGCTCTCTCTCTCTCTTTCTGTTTCGTTTTTTTTCTTGTTGCTCACCAGGCAATGGGTCGTGGCCATGTTATGGTGAGTTTTGGCTCCCGCACCAAAACTGGGGCCGCTGATTACGAAATTGTTGAGCTAAACAGTAGAAGCAGCAGCAGAAGTGAAGTTCTTGCATATTATATTCATATTTTGTACAATGGCAACCGCACATTCTATTCTGGCTGATCATAAACTCTCTGCCTAAATGGAAATTGAAACCCTGGCCAACAGATGGCATCGCAGCAAGCCTTCAATTCCAGAGAGTTTCCAAATGGAAACGGATATGCAATGCATGACATTGTTGTTTTATTTATTGTGTTGTTTTTGTTGCTGCTGTTTTGTTGTTGACAAAAATTAATGCGAAAAAGAACTTTAAAATTGAAACAGTTTCCCCAACTGCAGCGACACCAGCAAAGTTTTGACATTTGAAAAAAATAAACAAAACACTGCATAAAGTTAACGTCAAGGTTACAATTTTAGCAAGTTTTTTATGCATTATCAAAGTTGTTAGATGCACTTTTTGGTTGCATTAATTTGTAGACTGACCGTCTGCATTGGTTTGAGAATCTTAAATTGCATATGCTAATAGGTATCTTAATAGGGTTTGAGTTATTCTCTTTTTTGTCGCTAAAAACTTTTATAGCTGGTTGGATTCAAAGCTAAGTTTGTAACGAATACGAACAAATTGTACATGAAAAAAGCATCTCATAAGATTTTTCAGTGAAATATATAATGTATAAATGCCTGCAATCGACTATTTACAAAGGAAAAGGACAAAGCAATTTTCTAGGAAAAAAACTGCAAAAGAAACACAAACTAAAGAGTAAAAAAAATCGTATTGTAACATAATCGGATTAAGCAGCGTAAAAAGTATTTATTTCTATAAATAAATATGTTTAGGAAAAAAGAAAACTTTTCTTAAATTCGTTACCAATACAAAACACAGAATCGAAACTAAAACCAAATACCAAAAAGTATAGCACATCAAATGCTTTATTATTTTGGGTTAATGTTAAATGCGTCTCGTGGGTATCTTTATAAATGTATTTATGTATTGACGATGGCTGAGCATAAATAAGCAACAAACATAAATAGTGGCACTTAAAGAGACAATGACATTAAAGCTATATGGCCAATAGCAATCAACTTAAAAGTCATAGCCAAAAATGGAAAAAATAATACTAAAAACAAGTTGAAGCTGTCAACATTTGGACGAAATAGTTTTTGGCAAAAGCTAGCAGCAGCAGAGCCATAAAGGCAAGAGCACATTTCACAACTGGCTAAAATAGCTGCTGATGATGCGCTGCTGCAAATCAATGCATTATGCAAAACTGCTGCAACGAACTACAATGAAGTGTTTTTTTCTTCTTCCATTTTCTTGCCTTGCCAAAAAATCAGCTTCTGCTGCTTCAAACAAATAATTCAAATGCAAAAATGTAATTCAACTGCAACTGCAACTGAAATTGAGATTGAGATTCGAGATACTCTCGACTACAAATTGAATTGTCAAATACAACGATGCTCTATTTAACTGCTGTTCCCATTCAACGAACAATGCAACGAACAAAGAACATTTTTGGAAACTACTACTACCAAATACCTATCAACATCTAATTGTTCGTTGAAGTGTGTGCTTGAGTTAGGAAATTAAATCGAACAGTCTGTGCAGGCGTTGCACACTTTTGAACAGCACAACTGCTCAATTCGGTTTTTTTTGAAAAGAAAGAACATGAAAACATATTTACATAAGAAACAGCAGATCAGAAAAGAAAAAAAGCAGCTAAAAACTCTGCAAGTACAAATTTTGGCTATTGCGAAAATGAGTTGAGTGCAAATACTAATATTCAAGGCCATTAGAAGCTTAAGCAAGCATACGAAATTGTAATTTTTGAAATAAGCTTGCAAAAAAAGAAGCTTTTTGTTCAAAAGAAATAAATCGCTTTATAGAAATATTTTATTGACAAACACACTTATTAGCTGATTTCAAAGCTCCTTTGCTTTGGACATGATGAAAAAACAAACAAACAGGCCTCTTTATAGAAAAGCAGCTGTTTTAGAAAGCAATTTTTGCCTTTAGAAACTTTGCCAACTTGTGTCAGCTTATAAAAGGTGTTTTTTTTTATTTAACTTTCTTTTTTCCTTTTTGCTGCAATAAACAGATTTTCAGCGGCTTGGCCAGGTCGTTTAAGTCAGGTCAGCTTTTGCGTGAGTAAGTAAGGCACTTAACAGGTAGATGGACTTTTAAATCACACACACACACACACATGTGTGTGTTTGAGTGCTTTCTTCCTTATTTACGAGCTGCATACATGAAAAATGACGCTCAAATTGAATTGCAATAAAGGCAATGCAATTAATTTAAAGCAACCGCAGCAATTACATTGATAAATCGTATACCATATATACAGCGAGCATAGAGTAGAATAACTAGTCTGATCTCTATGACAATTTGTTTCAATGCGCACTGCAGTGCTGGCCATAACGTATAACGTGACGTATACGTAATGCCATAAGAGCCAAATGTCATGAAATTTCATTACAATACGAGTGCAGAAGTCAACAAAATGATTGTTGTTGTCGTTGTGTTCAACACTGAACAGTTAAATTGCCAGCTAAACCAATTACATTTGCACGCCACTGACAACAACAACAATAAAAACAAAAACAATAGCAGCGAGGACAAATAATGTCAACAGCAGCAGCAAACACAACAACAACAACAACAACATGCTTGCAAAGTTTTGAGAAGTAAAACAGAAGCCGCAGCAACAGCAGCGTTTGAAATATGGCCACATTGAGCAAATGACGTTGGAAAACTGTGAAAAATACACACAAAGATAGAGAAAGAGAGAGGGAGAGAAGAAGAAGAGAGCGATTTCTTGTAATGAGCTGCAACTGAGAAGTTAAAGTGATTTATTCAATTCCATGCAAGCCCAAAACAAACAAGACTCAAAATTTGAAGGGTCTGACATTGGGCCCAACCTTCTTGCTGCCATTGATTGACCCAAACAAATGCCCAACTGTTGCCTGGCTGTCAAAAACTCATTTATTATTTAAATATTATAAGGCCAACAACAACTGAAGCTAACCAATAAAAAAAAGAGAGCAGACAGTTTACTGCTCATTTTAGAAAAAGTTTGTTGTTGCTGTTTTTTTTTTCTTGGGGCAGCTGTCAACTTTCATGTGGCAAAAAGGACGTTGCAAGGTGCCAAAGCCGCGGACACTTGACGCAATTCCCTTGTATATTGTGCGTGTTAAATTACAATTGAAGGAGGCACAAGGAAAAAGAAAAAGAAGCTTTGGAGTCATCTAAAAAAGTTTGTTTGAAATTTTTCTTCCCTTTTTTTTTTATCCAATTTATTGTTAAGAACTTGTACAAAAATGAATAGCTGCCAAAGTGCATGAATTATGATTGCAAACATTTTTCTATTTACAGTTTAGATTGGCATCTTTTTTCTCTTCTGTATTTGGTTTTTTGATTGAAAATTTTGCGTTATTCAAGTTTGAAATGTGATTTAAGGCTAAGCAAAACATTCGAGATCAATAAAACGTTTCAAACAATTGTCATCAAAATGTTTTTAATACATAACTGGAAAACTACAAATGTAGGCATCAAACTGTTTTCTAGTTAAACTGTGTTGACACAATGCACTAAAAAAGACAGACAATTTGGCATTTGTTGTGACAATAATCGCTGTGCACTCTACAATTTATGCCATGACATTTTCAATGTCCCACAATGCGCTTCGCCCGCAGCAAAGCCAAAAAAAAAATATGTTACTTAACATTTGTGCTTGTTGTGTGCATAAAAAATTGTTTATGAGCACGTACACCAGACAGGGCGAGAGAGAAAGAGGGAGAGGGGAAGAACGATGGCAGGCAACATGCAAGGCGAAGTCAAGTGAAAGGCAATGTGGGTCTGTTATAACTAGGTTAGAAGCGGCGACATGGCACAACTTGGCTGCTGACTCGCGTGACCAAAGTGCACGAGGTGATAAATAACAGTATAAAATGTAGACATCACATACTACAAATACCAAAACACAACTGAACTCAAGCCACACCAAAAACAAAAAAAAAAACACGTATCTCTTAACGGCTTCTGCTTGCTAAGCAAACAAAGTTGATGCAAGTTGATGTCGTTTAGTTTGGAAAGTTGCAACAGTAATTTACGAGTCAACTAGCCAAGGCTAAATAGCATTTAGTGCACTTTAACACTTCACTGGCTTATCACAAACATTACAAAAAAAACACACACACACACAAAATGCAATTTACTTCTATGTGAATATCTTGCCATAGAAGACATTGTAACCTTCCACACATGGTAACCACAACGTAGTGATATCTGCTTTAAGCACACCACTCATCTCGTTCAGCACAGCTACTACTACCTTGACAGTGGGTGGTGCTGCTGTTGTTTGGGTTGTGTCCTTGGGTTTGTATTGTTGTGCGATGTGGTCTAAAAATATGTACATTAATGTAAATATGCAGATGCTTCAAAAGCAGTGCGAGACAACAAAGCCCTTGTGTGCGTGTGTGTGTGTGTACTTGTAGCTATACCCTACACTAAAGTATACGTCACAAAGCCATGTGTCCTGCTATTTAATACCTTTTATACATACTATTTCTTGCAGTGCTTTGTTCTTTACCTTGACTCTCACTACTCTCTCCCTCTCTCGCTCTTTCGTAGATTTAACAATAGCCTTGCACTTCGCATTAAACCATGTTTGACAAGTTAATTGAGCGCCCAACTTAAAGTTGTCAGGGACAACAGCAACAAAAAAAAAAAAAACAAACACACACACACACACATTCTCACCACATGAATTATGAATGCAATTCGATATTAATAACATTTCTTGTGCATGTTTGTCGTTAAATAGGTGGAGCGTGAAAGGGAGCAAAACACAGGTTGATATTATCACAAGCTCATTTCGCATGAAACGAACATTTTCCATATCATTAAACAATAATCGGACAAGTTTACCATTTAATTAGTACACATTCCAATGAAAAGTCATTTAATTATGCCCTGTATATAAACTTACCAACTTTAAACTTTTTTTGGTTTTCTATATTGCGTATACGTAACAGAAAATAACTTTTTAGCTAATACGAACAAATGTTAATTCTCACCAGCAATAATTTCAATTAATTAAAGCATATTTATCTAGCTTATAACCACAAAATTGTTACAACTAAAAGCTGCATTATATGCAATTTAAATTTGATTTTATCTAAAATATTCTGCTGTTTAATATGCAAAAACCATAATATATTAATGCCATATTGTTTTACATAATCTAATTGAATGCGACAAACTTGCGGCCAAGTGCTCCCTTAAATTCAATTAAAAGTGTGCGTTAATTGTCAGGTGAAAATTCATGGAATTTCGCATAGCGTTTGTGTTTTTGTATGCATGTAAAACGGCATGAAAAGTTTCGTGAAAAGTTTTCAACAAAGATTTTTCGCATGGTTCTGTTTTGGTGTTGTTGCAGCAAATCTCTTGTGCCCACAAAATGCTACATAATCCACAAACAGTGGCAGCATCCTGGCAAACCGAATCATTCATATATAAGGCAGCAGGCCAAACAAAAAGCTCAAGAATTTCTTGTTGTGCACAGCATTGGCATACACAAGAGAACTGTGCCAGCTGCTTGCTTCTGTTGTGGCATATTCTAGCTGTATCTCTTTGGCAGTAGACTAACGGCTGGGCGTGGCTTGGCAGGGGGCACACTAAGCTCTTAATTGGCTATTGAAAGCGAGTCGAAAAACAAAGCTAAGAAACTTTGACTGTGGCCTTAAATAGAACTCCTGCCATTCAATGAATAATATCTTTCTGCAGCTTCGTAAAATACGCTGAGTTACTTTTCAGCGATTTGATTAGTCAGCAAGCGTATTTAATCTCCATAAAAAATGGCAAAAAGCAATTTATGTGAGCATTTGTGAGTTCATCTGCTTTTAGCTAAAGTGAAGCGTATTAAATCCTATTGTTTTTTATGATCTTATTCTTTTAATGACGCCACTTGATTTATAAATATATAGAAATGTATATTTATTCTTGCCAAATTTGTATATTAAAAAATACATCTCAACAAATTGTAATTAGTTATGCGCAATAAGCAATTGTTTAAATTAAATTAAATGCGCACCAAGTGTTTGTGTGTAGGTTGTGTTTTTTCTTTCTTTCTAATATTTATATTAAGTACATATTCATCAGTTTTATGTTCGATTACTCATACGCCGTGTTGTTTGCCTATCGATAATGATGACTTCATGGTGGCATTTACGCTTATGTTTATGTTTCTTATACTTATTTCTATCGTTCTATTTGCACTATGTGTATGCTTTAATGCATATAAAATATAATAACGCCGGCTATTAGCCAACACAGACGACGCACATTAAATGAACGTAAGTGCGGGCGTGGCTATTGCCTCTTACGACTATTATGCACACACACACACACACACACGTATTTGTATTAAATTTGAGCAGGTGTTGAAGTATATAAAAAAAAATCATATTTACATTTATTAACAGTATAAAACTATTAAATTTTATATTAAGACCTTTTGTACTTACAACTTGAATACCCTTGAACTCAAAGCTATTTCCACTGCCAACAGAGTATGGCATAGTCGACTACGTTTTACCACAACATTCCCATCTGTTTTTTTTTTTTGTGTTATTATTATTGTTGTTGGCCCAACTCTTGTAATTACGCCCGGCGCGTAAAAACAATTTAGGAAAATGCGCGTGAAAATTGCGTGCATCCCCTTCCCTCCTTCTATTTGAGCGGGTGTTGTGGGTTCGCTGAGTGTATATTGTTGTTTGAGCTACGCTTTAAACTCATGTTGTCCGTAGTTGATTGCATTTGTAACGACCCCAAACAACCATGCCCAAGAGACGCCACACAAAGCTAATTATTGGTAAACACGTCAGTTGACAGTGTCGACTGTTCTTTCGATTGGCCATATGTGTGTGTATACAGGTGTTTTGTGGGCGTGGCACTGGGCGTCACGCTATACGCGACCTTCCTTCTGCTTTCATCTCTCTTGAAATCATTGGCGCGCATTCGAAACTTATTTCTGCACTCAGCTCAACAACAGCTGCAAAACACGCCCCTTTCATCTATAGGCATGTGTGTGTGTGTGTGTGAATGTCAGCTGTAGCATTAACTATAGTTTATCAACTGAATTAAGTGTTGTGCTATGCCAGTATGCACTGTGAGAAAGCTTTTTGCTTTTTGCTTTCATATTTGAATGAAAAAGTTTTTCCATTCTGTTTTTGGCTTGTGTACAGGTTAACCGCTCTTTACATATCCACAAGCTGACAAGCTGAATGCTTCGGTTGCTTAATAACCAACAGCATTCGTCACTCGCAACGTTTCCACCCTCATGTTGCATTTTGAAGTAAACTTTTTTCTTAATTGCAATGCGTGCGGATAGGGAATGTCAATGAGTTGCAGTACTTGGTAAGCATTGTCTGTAGACAATTTCTTTGGCTATTTGCAGTCAGGAACTTTTATTGTTGTCTCTCCAAAGTTACGTTGTCATCGGCTTTTGTCATTGAACAAAGAAAAATCGCTGACAAATTGCACACAAAAAAAGAGTTAATAAATGATAATTTCAAGTTTTAATGCAGCAAGAAAAATCTTGCTTTAAACTTTATTCAAATGCAATTTGCACGTTTTTATGCCAGACCTTGCATAAATAATAATTTTCAAACGAATTTAAATATTTGGTGTGCAAGTCGCTGCAAAAATAAAGCGCATATTACGTATACGTCGCGTTTGCCAGCGTGTGGCATGTGTGGTGAATGTTGACACACACACACACACACGCACTTGAAAACTCAAAAACGCACATGTGGATAGGTGTTGGTTAAAAATAAATATTTACACGTGTGGCTGGCTTGTAAGTAGCTGCAAATTGGCAGGCTTCTCTCCGGGTTGAAAGCCACATCAGCTCTACATTTATTTTGAATGCAGCTCATTTAAAGGTGCAACCTTGGTTGCACGTTGCCAGTTGGCTTTGAATATGTCATAACCAAAATTGTATGCTATATCTTTATCCCAGGTTGAGACTAGTCTTATCATTATGCATAACTCTTGCTGTTAAAGTTTACGAGAGTTTCTTTCCAGTTACCCAACCCATGCCTAATTAAATGCCATTTCTTTGTGTCGCTCGTTGTTCGTAGCTGGGCTTCATGTTGAGGCGGCAGCTGTCAAAATGTATGCAAATTGAATTAATTAAAAGCGCTGAGTCAGCTGTCATGCTGTCTTATTTTTTTCAGCTGTTGCGCTTTTTGCTGTTTGCCTTGTTGTAACATTTATCCATTTCAAGCAGCGCTAATGTTTCGCTATTTGTAAAACGTTGCTGCATGCAACGGGGCGTTGCCATGGCCCAAAAAATATTTGTCAGCACCACTTGCTGCGCTAATGAGCTGCATTTAGTCTTCATGTTGTGTATACGGGGGGCGTGGCAGTGGCAGTTTATATGGCATAAGTGACGTTTAAGTCGTAGGCTTTGGTCTCAAACTGAATAATGGGCTATAAACAAGGCAAATAAGCTGCACGACAACAACTTAAAGTCTTAGGCCAGCCCAAATGCTAAAAGCACATAAGCCAAGAACCTATCCTTTTGCACACACACACACACACAAACACAGCTAACTCAATTCAAGTGCCTGCACAACTATGACAGCCAATAGTTGTTGTGCATTGTTCATTTATAGAGTCGGACTTAACTGAAAGCCAGGCAGCTAAGCTGATGTGGCTTTAGTTTTGGCCAAACATGTGTGTTAGGTATTTATTTATATGACTTTGATGCTTGTTGTTTTCTTAGTTTATTGCTTATTGTTTATTGTTAAACACATATTGACACAGGTTTTTGTGGCATTTGACATTTGGTATTTGTGTGCTTTTGACACAACTTGAATGCTGAATACTTGACCAACAAACGACTTGATTTTGAGCTATACATTTTCAAGTTAAAGCAAATTCTTTGCTATTTTGTTTGTGTATAAACAAATGTGTCTATTTAAAAGGCCTGTTAATGTCTGTTACAGATTTTTGGTTGTGTCACTGCCAAAGCTGCCAAATGGCAATTAAATGTGACAAAATTCGGAATCTAGACTGGGTCGAAAAACCTTATTTAAATAACCCCAAGGCACACACACACACACACATATGAATACTAATTTGCATGAACGTGCGACGTGTCTGCAAACTCCCCAAAGTGATAAAGACACAGAGACGTGCTGCGACAGTGGGACAACTTGTGCTTTGAGCAAAACTGAGCGTGCCCAACTATTTTGTAACATAAATCAACGAGTGGACAGGCCCAGAAGCTGTTTTTATTGCTTTCTGCTCTGTTTCTCATGACTGTTGCTCTTTGAGCTGGCATTTGGCGTTATCTGCGCAATTAAAACATTAGAGTGGGTAAAGAGTGTTTCCTTTGGGTGTTTTTTTCTTTTCACCCCTAAAGGCATGGGCACAACTTGTTTGTTTATCGGCAGCCCCCCTCAGAAACCCCCACAGAAAACAAGAAAACCGGAAGTGCGCAGTGACATGAAAATTTGTCAACATTTGTCGGCAGCCGTAGTAAAAAAAATGTTTTTTTTTTTGCTGCCTCAGTTTCACATTTCACAAAATGTTAAATGGAAATGGCTTTAAAACCTAGAAAAAAAAAATAAAAACGTCGCTCATTAGAGTATGGAAAATTCACATGTGCTACAAATCAGTGCGTCTCTATCGTCTTGTTTGTGGCATGTGTAATGTGGCATGAGGCTGGAAATAATTTGAATAAATGATGCTCTCGACGCACTCGTCGATAATTATTATAATGACACACTAAAACCTTTGTATTATTAACTCTCATTGCGGCTGCTTGCAACGTTTTTTCATTGCGTGAACTCATGAATTTGTAATGCTCAAGCAGTTACTCATACAATTAAGTATACGACACGTAACATATTTGTGTGTATGTATATGTGTTTGTCCATGTATGTGCAAGTTTAAGCAGCAGCAAGAGCTGTACGCTGCGGTATTCTGAAATTTAATATTCGAAGTGCTTCCGGGCGCAAGTCGAATAAAACTAAATGGCAAATAGACATTTTTCTATGTCTGCCGCAATGAATATAAAAGTCATCATATAAAACGCTAGCTAAAGTCTGGACACAAATTGAAATACTCTTGCAAGAGAAAGATATATGTTGATATGAAAATGTGTTTGTATGAAAGCTTGGTCTTAAATGAAAGGGACATCGATTCAATTTGAAACATGTTCAAGACAAAACTAATCAAAGTAATGTTACAAAATTATTTTGAAAACCTTGATTACCTATCACAAAGTGTACAAAGCAAAGGTTAAGAACTCTTGCAATGGCCAAAGAAAAAGGGTAAAAAGTAAACTTGCACAAAAATACAATGAAGACACAAACTAAATAAATATTGGCCAACTCTGGGGCCAAATTAACTACTCTTGGCAGCTTCAATATCAAGTATACGTTTGTATGTCATGTGTTTGCTTTTGAAAAGCGAAGGCTGCAAAATAGCATAGCATACTTTTGTGCGCAAGCACAACAAATGAATTTTGCGAGCACTAAAAGCAATTGTTGCCTGAAAGTCTAAGCGATATCAGGCACATTCACAGTTCAACGGCTGTGTGGTTTCAACAAAAGCCAAAGAAACCCCAAAAAAATTTCAAAATAACCAACCACATTCATTGTGAATCTGTGAAAATTTCCGTTGTCCGGATATGCAGCCACAAAAAGTTGCTAATCATAAAGCGCAAAAGCGCCTTTTACAAATCTGAAATTCAAGAAAATTTCAAAAACTGTAAATGTGGCAAAGTTGCAAGTTCTTTTGCAACTTTGGCAAGTGTATCAAAATAAAGGCTGCAGTTAGAGCCAAATAACCCGCATACGAACTGACAAACCGGAAATGAATCAAGGCAGCACAAACGGCAATGGAGAGTGACTGCTGCAGTGACAGCAGCATTGCCAAATGGGTTGGGTTGCCTAAACGCTAAAGGGGCGCCTTGACTGGAACTTGAAATTGTTTTGGATACCAAAAAAAAAATAATCAATAGGCGCATAGTTTTCAGCAGTTCAAGGCTAGCTTTTCCAGCGACTCTAAAGTATTTAACGTTGTCTGGAATGCCATGTGTTTATAAGTCCTTGTCAGCTTGTATTACTAAAATTATATTAATTAATATCTATTTATTTAACAATTCTTATTTTTAACTATCGACCCGAACACAAAATGCCCAATTTGTATTATTAACAAATACGCTTATTGCCCAACTGAACTTGCTTAAAGGCCAACTGAAGTATTAGCCCTTTTCCTCATAACTAGCGTGCTGGCTGCAAATTAGTGAGAGAGAAAGAGGGAGTCAACAATCAAGCATTTAATGATGGTTGTTTGGCAGATATAATTGGAGACTAGCTTAGCTTTAAACATACGCTATCACATAACATAGTTTGGCTACAATATGAAGATAGATAATGAGCTGGGCGTCAAGAGCTAAGCGATAAGTTTCCCCTAGTTTCCCAAAAGCGCACCCCAAATAGCAAGAATCCACTGCACCCCTTTTCTGACAGCAGCAAAACACATTTTGTTAAAGAACTCAACTTTAAACGAAATCCTTTTTAAGCAGTTACAATGTTTCAGTTAATCGCATTAGCTTAACTTTTGATGCTTATTGAATGGCGGCTTAAACCGTTTCACACAATTGAATTAAGAAGCCAATTTTAAATTGTATTTCGCTTAAATGGCTCTGTAAGCCTTCGAGGCAGGGTCAAGATAACTTAATAAACACAATTCAAAAGGGCATTAGAAATGGAAACAAAAAGAGAAATACGCGTGCTGCATGCCACATGCAAACAAGCAGCAGCTGCTGCAAGCCACAAAATCACGCCAACTGAAACTTGAGCGCACAATAATGTTGCACAAACAAAAGCAAACACAAGTTAAGCGTATAATGAAGCAAAAGCAAAAGGCACAGCAAGCAGACGAGGTTGGCGCTGCAGTAATTAGAAATGCAAATGATGCGTCAAATCACAAAACGCAGCAGCCAAGATTTGTGCGAAGTACGTTGGGTTTGAGGTTGGGGAAGTAGCAATGGACACGAAAGCGCATATTAATTGAGCACCAAGATATGCCTCGAGGGAGAGTGAAAAAGAGAGAGTAAGAACGGACTTCAAAGCAGTTTGTTGAAGCCTAAGCTGAAAAAAATCAACACACGCAGTTCTCTCATTGTACTACTGTACTTGAAGTGTATTTAATTAAAATTCCAAAATTGCTTAATGTCCCTGGAAATATGAAGTACTGAAACTTTACTTTATGTAACCTTTAAGTGCTCGCAAATCGCATACTTAGGACTGTGAAAACATTTAAATGTGTCCGGTGCAAGAATTACATCAAATTAATAATTAAAAGAGTGTCTTAGGCAAAAAAACAACTTGGCTAAAGTTAAGTGAAAGGAAATGTTGGTCAGCCATTGACAAATCGAATTTAGCAATAAACAAACACGCATAGAAGTAACAGTTAGTTGAGTCGCATAAACAGTGTGTCAGGCAATGTGGCAGGCAACAACAAATAAATAAAATCCAATTGCAAAAGTGCTAGAAATGTGCTTGCTACAGACTTAACACACAAGATGCAGATGCTGTCACAGTGAAAGTGTCATAGAGAAACGCCAGCGTAGCCACAAGATACAAAAGCACAAAGATACACAAAAACAGATACTCAGTGAAGACGGCAGCAGGCAATGAGCGACATGCTGAGTATATTTTGCATACAAAGCAGCTAAGAGTCTTGCATAGTGGGTCAAAATAGACTCTGTTAGACTCCAAAACCTCTTTCCCCAGATAATACGAGGTTCTTGGAAAGCACAACTAAGAACTTTGCTGCACTGTGCAAGGCCAACAAGGCAGAGACGAAGAGAGGGAGATGAAGAAAAAGACAGTCAAGGGCAGTCGGAAAATCAGTAGCCGTCTGTATAACAAACCGAAGGAGACAAAGAGTTTTGCTACAGCTGCATAAATTGTTGCAAATTGCTATTAATATTTATAAATTATAATATTGTGTAGCTTAAAATAATATTTGCATACCATTTGGACCAAAACCAAAGACTCAGACTACAATCGTTATGCAAATACAGTAATGCATTCAATCAGCTCACTCTCAATGCAAATCAAATCAATAAACTGGCTGACAAAGTAACATTTGTAACTTACAGTTTCGTCTGTTTGCTTCTCTTGCTGTTGCACTTGCAACTGCGGTTTGTAATTGAAAGCATATCAAAGGAGCTCTCGTTGAATGTTCGAAAATGTGTGTGAGTGCTACTGTATGTCTGTGTGTGTGTGTGTTGGCTGTTGCATGTAGCGTTAAATGGTTGCCCGCAGCTGCAATCGTTGCCAATCGTTGTCAACACAAAATGGCGCCCGTATGCAATGAATTCAACAACAACAATAACAACCAAATTGAACATGCAAAGGGTGCGTCAAACATTGAATGATAGACTTTGAAGTTAACCTATAGTTATCATCAGACTCTCTTGTCTCCTGGTTGTCTTTAAAGCTTTGCTTTTCCAACTTTTTCCATTTTACTCTACTAACTTTTTCCAACTTCTCCAATAACTTGGCTATAGGGCATTCAATTGCAGTTAAATCTTTGCAAAACTGACCCCAAAACATGTCAGCTCTCGATTTTGTTCAAAGAGGCCCCGAAGCATACATATATGTATGTCAATAGGCAAGCTTTCAAACAACCAGCATCAAACATTGATTTATGCAACGAAATTGTAGAGTCAGAATGTACGAGTGCACACTGTACAGGTTGTTGTTGTTTAATGGTCAATGTTGAGTTTGAGGACAGTTGTTAACACTTGAAAGCTGTTTCAATATTGTTTGTCAGAACGTGATTTACAAATTGTCATGGCGTTTAATTGCAAAATGTCAAAATGAAACGATGGAAATAAATTCATGTTCCCGAATTTAGCAATTATTTGTTTGCATTGAGGATTCCCATAGATTTCGAGTGGGACTCGTGCGTGGCCACAGAATATGCGTCTAATTAATGCAAAGCAATTAACTTAATTTATTGTACTTCGTCCCACAACACGTACTCCTCTCTCTCCACTTTTCATTGTGCTCCAGCAATTATCCAACTATGAAGCAGGAGCAGCATTTGGATGTACTGATTCAATCGATAGGCGCCACTTTCATTAGGTAATTCAAACAAATCACTTCTTGCCTTTGTGTACCACGTAGTCATTACAGGAAATGCTATACGTAAACAGAGCTTTCTTCTGTTGTTTCTTAAGCTCAAGCTTTGTTATAGGGTATCTACTTATTCGTCAGTTATACAGCTGCCACATTTCCTTTGGTTTTGCCTTTGACTTGAGTGGCAAACATTTATTTGCCCCATTGTGTGTTTGCATATTAATTAATTAGCTTTGCTTGATTTCAGTTTGACTTGTCTTTAATACCTTTACCCTCAATACAATGCCAAACAATTTAAAGCAAGACAATGCATATTGTTTGAGCGTTTAGCCAAAGAGAAAAGAGACCTTAAGAAACTTGTTAGTTGTTACTTAAAACCACTTTCTTCTGCTAAAAAAAGTTTAAACAAAAGTTTAGCCTCTAAATATGCAATATTCTTTTCTTGCTTAGTGTTTGTCTGTGGGACAATATATTCTCTCGCAATTGATTTTGTGGCATTTGAGTGTGTGTAAAAGTCACACATTTACTGTTTGTTTTTATATCTTATTTATTTTGATTCAACGTTTAAATGTTTTATTCATGCGAGCGCAAAGACGGCGACGAACCCTAAAAATTCCATTAACATATTTACACATTTAAATGTTTTAATATAGCTAAAAAACATTTGAAAATTCCAAAAATGCTTTCAATGGAAATGCAGAAAGAGAAAAAAACAAATATAAAACAGTTCATGAAACTTTTTGCTGGTTCATAACATAAACAAGATTGTAGCACTTGCAAAAAAAAACTTGGCATGCAAGTCGACACTGAGAGAAACTCTATAAATACATATGGTTACTTTCAGTAAGTATGAAATTAAAGCCTTTTTTAAGTGCATGCTACGCTGTTGCCATTTATTTGGTATTTAATTATTTTAATTTAACAACAATTTCGTATACAAATGATTTCCGTTTCGTAGCTTTGTTTATCCCCCCCCCCCCCCCAAACAAGAACAAGCGAATTCAAATCCAATGTCAAAATTCTGGAAAAGCTGCTTAGTCTGCGCCAATTGAGCGATAAGCGGCGCATTAACAACGGAAATTTATTGCCCAGATTTCATAGCTGAGATGAGCTGCCAAATGCTCCAAAATCACAGCTGTTGTTGTCTTTATAATTTGTAATTTCCGCTTGTTGCCATAGCCATAAAGCCAATGCCTCTCATCCACTGTCCGTTCGTTTGTTCTCTTGGGTGCTATTTAAAGGATTTGATGTTGGCACAAGTTTCATTTAACTATGCTCAATGTCAAAGCAATTATATATTGTGTACTCGTCGAAATATGTGCATGTGTTTGTTTACGCAGTTGAAAAGTAACTCATGGTCATGGTATTGTAGCAAAGCCGAGTCAGTAACAATTAACTTTAAAGGCTTAGACATAAATCCCAGCACGAAAAGGTAACCCAAAAGTGTGTGTACCACGTTGTAAAAACGCCAAAGCTGCATGAAAAATGAATAAGACACACGCTATGGCAGCATACACAATAAATTCAAACTGTATGCACTTCGACTGTGATATACCCTGTAATATAATGCTGTGTACTGTATACTCTTTAAATTTGGCATAAAAATAGTTTGTTTAACAAATTTATTGGCTATGACTTTAATAGTTAAACAATCATTTAACCAACACCACATTTATTCTCTACATTGTTTAATATAGACAGAATTATATTTAAAGAATCATGTTATAATATGTTTTGATCTATTTATACCAAGAACTTAGGGTATTCCCCACTATATATAAAGAAATCATGCTCTGCCAATTTTTTTTATGAGTAGAGTATTCAAAACAACAACAGTTAGTTGCTCAAGTGCTTGCCATGGCATGAGCCGCTCTTGACATTGCCTGACAAATATACACACACACACACACACACTAACACAAGTACACACACTTTGAACTAAGGCCTAAAGGCCAAATGCTATAAAGCAGCCAAAAACACAAAGAAGAAGCAGACAGAGAAGGAGAGAGAGCATTATAATATTGCATGCTGATAAAACATTGAAAGCCAAAGCTCCCCAAGGGGATTACAATTAAAAAAAAAGCACACTCACACTTACACACATGTGATACTAACATATATATATATATATAGAGACATCGTTGGCAGTTGAACTGGCGGAAATCATTTTGCGCATTATGTTCATTTGTATTTTTACACTTTTGCCATGGCAGATAAAGAAGCGAGCACACAAAAAAAGAAAAAAAGCCACTTTCCAACATGCCTTGGCAGCCACTCCAAACCCACCACCTACCGCACTCAAGGCTCACTTGGAGCACATTCTCAATATCACTCACACATAGGCACTGCCAGAAGAAAAACGAAAAAAAACACCCAAAAACAAATTTGGCCTTTGTTTTACGTTTTTGTTTTGTTTACGGAATGCCTGGAAACCGCAAACGAGGCGATAGGCAAGAAAATTCAACAGTTTGTTGCTAGCAACATGTTGCCAGCACACATACACATTTGTATTTGTTGCATGTGGCGCCTACGCTCGCAAGCCCCCGGAAAAGACGTTGGCGTATAAGCACGCACTCTCTCTCTCTCGGTTTCGTTTCTCACGTTTGCTCTCGCTGGTTTTTCGGCCCCAAGGTGTGTTGAGTTTTTGGCTTTGATAAACCATTCGCCAGGCAACATTTGAAACAGTCTGCAAAGGATTCTAGACGTTAACGGTTCTTCTTGAATACCCAAAACCCGCTAACATATTTCGTTGCGTGCGTTCTAACAGTTTTTCAATTGTTTAAATCGAACACACAAAACTCTTTTTCAAATTTGTGTTAAAAAGTGACAAGAAAAAACTAAAGCAACCAATAAACAATTGTTGAATAAAAAAATTCGTGGAAATTTTTGCTGCATTTCATTAAGTAAATATAATCAATTTTAATACATTTCAAGTTTGATGAAACATTTCCAAGAACATGTCATGTGCAGTTTTCTATTTAAAATTAATTGCATTTTAATTTCTTTTGCGCTCTTTTAATTCGAAGCAGTTTACGGAACTTTGTTGATTTTTAACTTGTGGTTTTGAAAGTAAATTTTATGTTAAGACTCTCTTAAGTTTGTTTGATTGCTTGGATTAAATTTATGTTCTCTGACCGAGTCTTATCGCATTCCAAGTTTAAGTTCAAGATTCTTTAAGCTATAAAAAAAGTTATGTAGGCAAAGTTTTCGCATTAAAATATGCTGAAACAGCCCTAAGAACTAAGACAAAGACAAACCTAAGGCGATTATAAAGCACTTACAAAATTACTTTAATTATTCTAGATATTAAAAAAGTTTGTTTTTTAAATGTTTTATTTATTATATTTAAGTCAAATCTTAGAATATAAAACTATCAAAGTCACTAAAACCGAATTGAATGACTCAAAAACAACACAATCAACTAATTGCTCTAGATTTGTATATTCCCTTGATTCTTGTTTAACCGCAAACATTTGCCAATTGTCTGTCACTTTTATGGTCAGCGCAAAAGCAAAGACAATGTGTGCAATTATTTATAATCAAATTTATGTTTTTGCAAGCCAAATCGTTTGCCAACAAGCAAAATGATTCTCTACACTGCAAGGTTGGGGCAAAACATGGACAGCTGTCACAAGCCAACTGGTAGCAAAGTTTTGGTCACATAAAAAAACAAAAGGTAGAAAATTACAAAAATTATTCAATGTGCATTTGTGTTGTGTTGTTTGTGCTGCATGGCCCATTGAAGGTGGACACAAACGTAAATTGAATGCAAATATTTGCAACACCAATTGGTAAAACTTCAATATTACTGCGACCCTTTATGCAAATTCTTGTAAATACAACAAAAATGGGCAAAAGTTTCCGCATAGCGGGAATGAAAACAACAACAAAAGACGACAATAAGAACCGAATAATAAAGGAGACGATTTAGTATGCTTGAATTTCAATTAAAAAAGGGTCACAGCAACAAAACAAAAATACAAAATGTACGTTAAGAGTAATTTATATTCATATTACGTATACGCAGCGGGCACCAAAACTTGCACTTGCACGAACAGGCTCAATTGCCCCTCTCCCCCCCAAAAGCAGTGTTGCTGGTTTTTGTTTGTACTTTCGCCAAATTTAACATAATGTGCCCTCGAGTCTGTCTGTTTGCACTAGCTTCACGTCCTCAGATTCTCGTCGCTCGTCTTTGTCACAGCTTTATGACAGACCCAAAGTCACATTAATTTATGCTCATTCATAAATATTATCATGCCACACACACACTAATAAAAAAAACAGACAGAGAGTCCCGTGTCCGCAGGCACATTTGCATATGCAGCACATTTTTTTCGTACTTTTTATGCTGCTAAAGTACATATCATCAAAATTTGGTCGCTTTAACTGACTGAAAATAAGTCATTTAAAACATATTTATAGACCGCACGTTTTTCGTGTGTCTGCAATCATTAAATAACATTTGATTTGATTTATTTTCGTACCTAGTTTAGCTTGTGCCAATTATCGAGTAATTTGTTCGAATATAGACGAATGATTCAATAATGCAATTTACTAATTACTATGCGTTGAAAACAGTTGAAGGCTAAATAGTATGGTTGAGATTAATGCTTTTTAATACTATCTTAAATAATTTTATTGCAAATATATAAATCATTTTATTTTCATCAAATCTTTTGACTTAATGCCTCATTGCCTTTACAATTGTGGTCGCACCTTAACGCCTAATTAATTGTGACAAGTGACATGTTAAATGTGTATTATATGCGAAATGCCTACAATTAAATCACATTAATTGTTTGCCACTTTACAGGTTTAGCATACGTTGCAAGTACGCCAGAAAAGAAAATTAACACATATACCAACAATTCAATTTAATATTAATTAGCCATTTAAATGAATTTATTGTGTGCATACGTAAAGAAGCAAAATAAATAAGAAAAGCGAGCGCAGACAAAAAGTCAACGTAGGGAATCAATTTACGTGCTTTTCTTTAGCCTTTTCCCGTTTATTTTTGACGTTTTCTTTTCTTTGCATTTCCTTTGCCGGTGCAAATGAAATAATTAAAATAACAAAAATGCTTGAACGGCAAAAGCGGCACAGATGTTGTTTTTGTTGCATGTTTTCTTAATTTAAGCCAAGCGTTGGCTCATTCTACACGCGCTGTGTGGCAGCAATAACAAGAACAACAAATGCAACAATGAATTATCAAAATAAATATACATATGGTTACGGGAAATATGAGTAAAGAAAAAACTGACCAAAATGACGAACAGACGGCAGGAAATCAATGGGCCATAGCTTATTTACTAAAAGCTTATAGCTTTTATGGCCCTGTACAAAAGGAAGAAACTGCTGCTCAATCTGTTTGACTACATGTTGCAACATGAAATGAATTTTGGCAAATATTTGCACCTATAACCGAGCATCAAAAGGGATTTAAATAAAGTAATAAATCTGTTATTTGTTGAGTAGATGATTTGTCGTTTCTTTGATCCACATTTAAGCACTTAATGCACAAACATTTAGCCAAAGGCTAGTGAGAATATCTAAAAGCAATAAAATCTATAGTGCGTATGAGTTATGTGCTGTATGAAATATAAGCTAAAGTGCCATGAAATAATCATCATACTGTGCTTCAGCTATTTTTTATGACCAACACTACGGGCTGCAATCAGCCTATTGAGATTTCAACAGCTTTAAAAGTTACTTGTGTAGGAACCCAAAACATATAGTTACTTTTATATCAGGATATAGTCATTGAATTAACCCTAAAAAAGAAATAGTTACATTAAGTAGAGCCTGAGTGTAGTAATTGTCATTAGGCAAACATTGTTAGTCTCTTCAATTGCTGCCACTTGAGAGAGGCAAACGGGCAAGCACACACACTCACACCGACACCCACACACACACACGCACACACATTGGTAAACAAGGCCGCAAGGAATTTTACCAAAAATTATCTTTACATAATTTGAGGGGAGGTCGTAGAAAAAGTAAAAGTGCCATTAAGTAACTTTCACGCCTAACAATAATAATTCGAATAATTACACGTTGGCCAAGTTGCTAGCCAAGGGGGAAAAGGGGGCAAGGAACGCAGCAAAAAGTGTTGCCGTTTTGCCACAGGCGCAGCCAAATATTTGCACAAAAATATTTTAAGAGCATGTAGCGGAGGCAATCAGCATAAATTGCTATACCCTGTAGCCTAGCCAAAAGGGAATATTAGAACCTAGAAAATTGTCTTTAATATGAAAAGCTAAAGTTGTGTACTCATAGCTTAACATTCCTATTTATTAGAAGAAAAATGTAGGGTATTTTCAAGTCTTTTTATACACTATTTAAGTGTTTGTACTTGTTATTTATTGGTTTTGTGTGTTGTTTTTTTTTGGTTCTCCTTAGAATTATTGGAGAGTTGGGGTGAAAAACCAGAAATCTTTCAACATTGCACTGCCAGCCAGACTTCCAGCTGTTTAATTATGTTGGCCTGGTCCATTATTATTTATTATTATTATTACTGCTTGATTATTATTAATACAAAGGCGCATAAAAAAAGCACTGAACGACTGTGTAAATATTTACAACATTTGCGCGTGTCTCAGTTTTACGATGGGGCATTAGGCGGTCAATATATCAAACTGAAGATTTTCTCTGGCCAAAGGTTAATCAAGGAGCTGTGTGGCATCATAAATTTGGCATTTGAAATTGGCGTTAACATATTTAATGAGCGCGTATTTTTTATTTTTATTTTGTTTTGTTTTGTTTTTTTTTACCGACAAAACAATTAAAAAACTTCTTTGAAATGGCTTTGGGATGGGTAAATAATATTAAATTTATGTTATTATATTGTAAATATTTTCTTGGTCGGTTCTTTGGCTGGGCGTTTATCCGGCGCTGTGTTGTTTTTGTTGTTGTTAACAATTTTCTTGCCCAAAAGCAGCTGCAAAATGGTCAATGACGCAGCAGAGTGCCTGAATTTTGAAGCTTTTGTGTTTCTGTTTTTCTTTTTTGGTATTATTGCGATTCTTTTTGGTTTTTTTTCTTTTTTTTATGTGTTTATCTTAGCTGGCCGAGCAACAACAATTTTGTTGTTTGTTTAGCAGGCGATACTATGAAATTGGCATTCCCGTTAATTGAGTAATTATTTGCCATATCTCTGTGAGTGTGTGTGTGTGTGTGTTTGTTTGTCTGAAAAATTGTGCTGCGGTTTCAATTATTTTATGCATGAAACGTAAACGTTGCATGTGATTCTAACTGTTACGCCCACTGACCACACCCATTAACAGTGACTGCTGCTGATGCTGACGTGTCCTTGCTGTGATAAAGTGTCAATGTGTGTGTGTGTGTCTCTCTGTCTGTGTGCAATGAAAATGAGTGACTGACATTTCCATTTACAAATTGACAAAAACCCGCCACGCGAATCACCTTTGAAAGTTAAACAAACCATAACTTGCAAAAATTGTCACAGCATCAACCAGGATAGCGAGTATTACCTGTACATGAAGCCTATGATTTTTTCAATGCGTCATATTATTAAGCTGAAACTGATATGAAAAACTGCACAAACAAAAAACAAAATAAAGGCAAAAATTTACGTAAGAATTTCAATTGATTTCAAGCAAAAATCTTCTCATATATATTTTACGCACTTATCGTTGCAAAAAAGTAATGCTGAGCACATGAAAAATGTATAATGCACAAATTTATCCATTTTTCCAAAGGTGTAGTGTGTGTGTTCGTGTATGGAAATATAACACTCTGCATGTTTTATTAACATGTTTAAACATTCAAATAAATTGAACCCTACTCTTGGCCTTTGTGTGCGAAGCATGACTCTTTGAAAAGGGTATGCACATTTTTTTTTCTTCTTTATTACTGCCACGTCATGATACTCAGTTAGCTCATACTGAACCTTAACCCTCATTTATACACACATGTATATATATATATTTGATCATTTCATGCTTAATTGAACTCTTGTCACATGGCTGACAAGTTGTTTACGTTGTTTCTGATCAAAACTTTTATGTACTTAACTCTGGCATAGAAATAGTTTACTTGAGTGTGTGAGAAAAGCGTGTCATGCTGCGAAAAACAAAACACAAAGCCACACAATTTCATACACTGTTTTCAAGAGCAAGGCCAAAAGCGAGCTGCCTACCAGAAAGAAGAAAAAAAATGTTTAATTAAATCGCAGCTTGAGTTTCGCGCTGTTCCACAAAGCGCTTTAATTAGTTTTATGCGGCGCTTTAGTTTAATTCTGCACGGCCTGCCTTTGTGTCCTTTAATTGAATGTATAAAATGTAATAATATACTTTTGTTAGGGCATATGGTGCATGCAACGCAACGCGCTCTGACAACTGCAACAGTTTTTAATTAAATTTTTATGGCTACTCCAACTCGGTGCGGTTTAAGGCTTTGACAGCGGGCTGAACGGCGTAAGCTCCGCGTGTGTGTGTGTGTGTGTGTGTGGCTACAAACACAAACACAGTGGCTACTAATTAGAGTCGACGCCATTGATTGCAGCTTAAGTTTTCAATCTATGTACGGTCTCTGGCCATTGTATTGCTGCCCAATGTGGCGTATGCGTAATGACATCGGCAATATTCAATGCACTCAATGCTTGATTAAACAGTAGCCCATATTTCTAAGCGCCGTTAATCACACAAAGTAAACGCTGTCAATGTTCATATTCATTTGCTAATTGATAAGCTGTACAAACATGTCTGGTAAAGCAACCATAAATGTTGTCATGTTCATGTTAACTGATTCGATTGAAGTAGCAGCATGAAGTCATGTTAACTGATGCTTGATTAGTTGTAAGATAAGTAAACGAATGTATATGCAATGATTTTACAGTTTATCTTAACGAGCTGCCAACTTGTCAAAAGCGTAATGCCAACTTGTCATGTTGCCAAACTTTTCCTTTTATACTCTCTTAAACATAATGATGACAGGATGCTGGTAAAACTTGTATTTTTATTGCTTAAAACTGACTGTTTACTTGTGCAATTTGTTGTTTATCAATCAGCTAGTTGCTCGTTAATACCAACTTATTTATAGAGCAATACTTTATAGAGTATATATGCGGATACATTCCTTTGTAGATGACGCAATTGCATTCACTTTGACCTCTGAATATCCCACTAACCCACTTACATTTGCGTTATACCACTAATAATCAAATAATAATAATTATTTCTGCATGTTTTCCTTCACATGTCAGTGTTTGCCAAAAATAATTTAAGAAGTTTCATTCACGCCTTTTGCCTTGCCTCTCTCTCTCTCTCTTAGTACACAACATACGAGTATGGGCCAATTGTGGTTATACAAGAGCACATCTGCACAGCAGACAATTTACCCAATTAGCCAACAAGAATATCATTGAACTTGAATGAGAGATGCGCCATTTGCCAGCTAATTGAGTTTACACAGCGATCGCGGCATCAAAAGAGATTTTAAGAATGTCTATATATTGTGTTTTTGAAATACTTTTTCTTTCTACTCGAATTTAATTTATGGCACTTTACACATTTTACATATGCACTTTGGCCAAATGCTCGTGTGAAATCGTTCGGCACCCAAGCAAATGAATTGAAAAGAAAAATAAATATTGAGATTTATTAAAATCCCGCCTGCCCATAAACTAGTTGCTTAGTCGTTTAGATGCTACGTTCGCTGCTGTCTCTTCCTTTTTTGTCTGATTTATGCTATTTAAATTGCCATAAATTCACAAAATGTTTGCAAAACTTTTGCCTAATTAAAATTTATGCACAGCTCAATATTGAAACTGTTTTGAATATGTGGCCATGTGTCTAAGGTGGAAAAGAAAAACAACAACAGCAAAACGATAAATACTCTTAAATTAAGCGCCAATTATTTTTCATTTGATAAGTGGCGCGTGATTAACAAAATTGTTTACTAAAATGTTTCTCTAGCCTTTAAGGCACAACTTAAAATATAAACAAATTATTGCACCGGCTTTTCTGTACGAACAAAAATCGATGAAGCTTTAAAATGCATATTTTAATTTCCTAATCACTCTCTCTCCTCCCATTGGAAAGATTTACAAATTGCCATTTAAAATTTAACTGCATGTTTTATGCCCAATTTGCTGCCAACCAAGCCCAACACAAAAATCAAAAAAGCTAAATTGCAATAAATAAAATGGTTAGAAATGTCAAAGTGTTTTGATAAATTGTCTGGCTCTGCTTAGCTTGGCCATAAATAATCTATAAACCCACACAAACGTTATTTTTGTCTTGGTGCTAGGCAAACCTTTTATTGTCTAAGCCTTTTGGGTTACAGATTGATCGGATCAAAGATATTGGTGCGGCTTTTGCCTGTTCCCTAGAAGCGAAACGTACAACGGATTGGACTCTGAACTTGATGCATGCAAATCATCAATGTGCGGTTTAACAGAATCCTTCTGTTTTTATGGGCCTTGTTTGCAAACCATTGGGCAAGCTGATTTAGGCCTGATTTAAAACTTGCTGCTGCCTATTTGGCTTTAAACTTATTATGAAAGATTCAAATGTCAATGTCAAGACGTGCTCTCTCTCTCACTCTCTCGTGTTTTTCTGGCTGAAGTGTTTTTTAGTTTTTCTTTCTTTGAGCTTAGCCAAGGCTAACTTTATTATGCCCGCTTGCATTCATACAGCCAAGTGGATGAGCTGCCCGCCTTTACATTATGGCGTGCCATAATGAAGTGGAATACAGCTGGGGAAATTAAGTAAGACAAGCGTGTATTCAAAGAACTCAACACAAAACATGGTGTGGTTCTCTTTTTTTGGTTAGTTAAAAAGATGGTTCAACTTAGAGATGCTCTGTAGATTAAGGTTAAAACAGATTCAGGTTGTTTGTGTGTAAGACTTTTTAACTTTGATATACCCTGCTCAATCTATTTTTGATTACAGAGCACATAAAGACAGACAATATCTACTGTATAATTCAAAAGCTAAGCAGCAGGCACAATATTCAAGAGCGCACGTCAGTCAAACGCAGTCAGTTAGTCACTCAGTCTGGACAGTCAGTCAGGCAGTCAGTCATTCAGTCAGTATCTAAATGTAGCCTGCTGTCTGTCAGTGCTTTGTGCAGTTCTTTATAGTTGTCTATATGTATGGGGGTGTGTGTATTTCTGGGTTTGGTTTGCAACTTCCGCTTGCACTTGCATAAATTACACCTACACACACACTCACATAGACAGTGCTCTGTATGAGTATGTGTGTCTATATGTCTTCATATATTATTATTTATGAATATGACTTTAGCTGACACCTTGCAGCAGGCAAGCAACAATTTATATTTTTTTTTTTTGTGTTTTTTACACAAACCCGAGAGCTCTTACTTGGAACAGATGTCTGTTTATATGAGCGCTTGTTAAATCCGTAAAGCTTCACTTTTTACAGGTCTTTTAGTCATTTCTACGATGTGGCTTGAGTCCTTGGACACAAGCTAAAATGGCATGGCACTAAGACAGCCAGGACTGACCATAAAATGCGCCTGAGCGTGTATAGTGAAAATGAAAATGAAGCCAACATGAAAAGTAAAAGTGCACTGTGGCTACAGAATTTATAGGCAAATAGCCAAATGGGAATACCTTTACATCTCATACACCGCGAACAGGAAATTTAAGTATGATAATGAGAAATGAATTACTCACTTAGGGGCAGTAACATGCAAATTAAAATGGTAAAGCACGATGTGATTTATCACTGATTTCAATTATTATTATCTTTATACCACAATCTGTGTTACAAAATCTGGAAAAATCTTACTATCCATTGGTTACTTTACAATTGAAAGTGTAGATAGAAGAATTGCACTCTTCAATTCGTTAAACAAACTTTTTTAAACCCAAACAAAAGAGAAATGGTGTCAACTGCTTGACTATTTTTCGCGTAGTTTTTTAATCAAAAAAAGTTTTTAAACACTTTTTATTCAAGTCTTTCAAGTTTATTTCTTCTACTTTCTTTTGTAACGACATATCAAACTAACTTCAATATAAATAACTTTCAAAGAATTATTAAGTTGAGCGTGGAAAATGCACTCATATTAAAGTTTATCAAGCTCACCATTCTTGCTTGCCAACACGTTATAATTATTCTATGCATTATTAAGCATACGCTTTTCAACGGCAAATTGACTGTCAAAACAATAACCTTATAGAAAATCAATATATCCGTTAAATGTAATAACATCAACAATAATCGCAAGGCCAAACAACAACAAAAAAAAAGAACAAAAACTCTACCTACTGCATTTTGTCGCTGTTTTGTCCGTAATTAAAGCTATAAATAGAAGTCTACCAACGCCGTGTCGTCAGAAATCATACAGACATGTAACACAGCAAGAAAATTAGCGTTTATTGAGCTCAGTGATAAGTTATAGTTAGTTCGAATTCAGAGTTGGTAGAAAACCATATAAAAATAGACACGCCAGCCAAGAATGAAGGCCAATGAGGTTGGGTGTAATTGAAACAGAAATAAACAGACACAAACACTTAAACTAAATGCGAACCGACAAGCTTAATGCACTTGAAGTCAGCCATGCAATGACAGGGCCAAAAGAAGAAACGAGAAGAACACGTTCTCATTGTCAATGCTGAACGGACTGGAAAAAGTTGAAATAGCATAAGAAGAAGAATAAAAAGAACATGAAGCACTTATTCACAGGTAGAAGTCAGCTGGTTTGGACTAGTGCTGCTCAACGCATTCGGTCTCTGAAGCACTTTAACACGCGCCATGGACTTGACTTATGCAATCGCAAAACGTCAACGACAATGCCGCTCGACAATGGTTTAAACAGTCCCCAATACCCTCCCCCCCCCCAAAACCCTACTGCTACCTGTATACATTTTCATCCTGTGCTGGCTGGCATGTGAAACGCCCATTAAGGGGCGTCCGAACGTCTCGCCTCAAAAATTCGTGGCACTATTTTCTGTTTTACCATTTCCGTTTCCGGCTGTTGTTGTTGTTGTCGTTGCGAGCTGTCAGCAATCAGCGCGACATTCTGCACAATTAAATTTGGTCAATTGTTTTTTGTTTTTATTATTTACGCCATGGACTTTATGTGGCCGCTGTTCATGTGTGTTATTGCGTATACTTAATATTTGTATAGTCACTTAAACATATGTATTTATGCATGTTAATGTTGACACGCCCACTCAGCACATAATTTGTAAAGTGCGTGTACAAAAACAACCAGTGGCAGAATTATTTATGCTACTTTTGGCTAATTATGCGAATGGCAACAAAAAACCAAAAGCACAATGTTCAAGGTTGTCAAGGTTCATGTTAATAAATAATTGATAAGATTTTTCAGCAGCATTCATTCTGCTTAAATTTTTCAGCTTTAAGATCTTGAGCGTCATTTTGTTTATAAACAAAATTTGGCGCATTTTTCATTAAATTCTTTTGTAATTTATCTTTCAATTTGCTATTTTAAGGTCAAGCCACAATTTATGGGTCTGACTAAACCAAACATTTAGCTTTCTATGCACATTTTCAAGGTTATATCCGGTTTTTGGCAATTTTGCAACTGTCGCCAACGAAGTAGCAAGTGTGAATTATACTTGCATTATAATAGATTTCACACAGCGGACTAATCTGGCACATAACTTACAGTTTAGCGGCAACGGACAGGACTTGCGCACTCTAGATATGAAATGCTGCGCAAACATTAGCACAACGCATTTGCCCTTTTATCGAATAGAATGCTTGCATGAGATGACCCTTTTTAAGTGTACTGGGTAAAAGTTTTCACATATCCTACATAAGTAGAAAGTTATTTGCTATGTGTATGAATGTGCACAACAATTGCCGCACGCTGCTGCGGCTGCATGCAAGTCATATTTGTATTCCGCTCTGCGTTTTGTAATAACAAACGGCTCCTGCAGCCAAACAATGTGAAGGTCCTTCTAATGAGCCCGACCCACAATGCTCTCCACAGCAATAACAACAGCTATCTTCTTTTGCCTGCCTTTCAACGCAATTTCCCCAATGGGGCCATAAAATGTCAGCACATACACCAACTCTCTGGCTTAAAGTCCTTAGTTGTTCCATGTTGCAGTTGCAATTGCCGTTGCAGTTAATGCAATGTTAAAGGATGTTGCTTGTTTGAGTTAAAGCTCACACTTTGTATGCTGCTGGTAGGTAGTGCTAAAAGTTTAACAAGTGCTGTTGCCGGCAGTTGATCCCTTTGTTGTTATATGACTTGCCATTGTTGCTGTTTGTGAACAATGTAAAAAGTTATGCAACATGCAGGCGCCAAACAATTGGAACTAAGCTGAAGGAATGAAAGACCAATACTTTATACACTTGCTTCAATAATCTCTTTGGCTTTTTCTTCTTTTTTCTTTATTACCACTTACTTGTCACAAAATGAAATAGTTTGAAATCTCAAGCTGCGCGACCTGGTTACTTTAGCAATACTAAAAAGCGGATATGACAACATACTCTAATATACAGAGTTTTTAAATCAACAACCGCTGTGCGTGACACATTCTGTAACATTATTAAACGACCCCAAGCGCAACAAGTGTATTTCGAGAAGAAAAAGAGCAAGCAAACAACAGAGAACTAAACAACAACAACAACTGACGGCAACAAGTTGTGTCCTTATTGCTCCTGTATTTGATTGTTGTGCGTGTGTGTTTGTGCGTGTGTTGGCAACTCATTTAGCGGCAGCTGTTTCAAATTTATACATGTCCGAGGCAACAGTAGGAGAACTCGCCACTCGCCGTCGTCCTGTATTTATGCCACAAGAGCCGCAAACAGAAACAGCACCCGCAACTTCCGAGCAGGAGGACAAATGTTTAGCTCGCATCCTGTCAAACAGTGGCTGCAACAGCTCATCCCCATTCGCTGAGATATTTTTCATTTTTGTTTTTCGTGTTGCTGCTTTGTTTTCAATGCCCGCAGCGACCACAACAACAAGAAACTACAAAAACAAAAAACACAATAATTTATGCTTGTTATTTTACTTTATAAAGCAATTTATTTCGCATTCTCTTTGTGGTTTATATATATATATAAGTACATATTTAACTCCCAGTGACGTTGATGCGATTGAAAGTGTGGAGGGAATCGCTGTGGTTGGTGTACGAAGGTTTTGTGCCCCGGAGAGTTAATATTGTACAAGGTTAGCTCAATTTAAGTGTCGCCTTTCAGTGCAAGCTGCAATTTATGTGACTACGCTGCACTATGGCTTAAAAATAGACACTGTCATTGGCAGAAAATCAATTTGATGAAAAGCGAAACTATTAATCGGATTTTGTTAAAGGTTAAACTCTAATGGGTACATATTGTATGTATAGCCATAACTATAACTCTTATGAAAAAACCTAGTTGGAATAAGCTTTATTCATTTATGTTTCAAAATATTTGCTACTAATTTGTTTTTTTCTCAAATGCAGTGCCTATAGCGCTCAGCTGCAAGTAGGTAAAGCAAACAACCAACATTCTGTTGTGGCTTAAAAAGCAAATGCCGCACACACACACATACACATTGAACTTTGTTGCTGTGTGTTGGCTCTAATCCTGTTAGTTGTGCTTTATTTTTTTATTAGCTCTCAAATAGTTGCAGGCAGGACGTCCTGTGGATAGCGCAACACAGCGGCAGCTCGCAACAATATACCCCTGTGTGTGTTGGGTGTGTTTTTTATGCTATTAATTTATAGCCACCCAACCCCAACCACACCACAAAAAACTAAGCCAATAATGTGCTTGCTGCCAAACTAATTAATTTAATTTTTTTTCTCTTTCTTTCTTCAACATTCAACAACTAATTGAAAATACTTTAACTAGCGCTTGCATTCTTTTGGTTTACGGTTTTGGCATTTGCATTTATCATTATTATTTAGTCACTGTGGAATATGCGCTGAGTAGTTTTTCATGTTGAGCCTTTTTTGTTTTTTGCAACAGCAACGTGACTGCCAACAAATTGCATTGAGTTGAAATTGAAAATACCTTTTTCGCTTTCGATTTTATTTTGCAGATTACGACGTGAAGTAAGAGAGAGCAAGCGAGCGAGTGAGATATATATTCACACACACTACACAAATCGAAAAGCGAAGAAAAAAAGAAGATAGTTTGAAATGGATTCCGCTGCAGCAGCTGCCGCCAAGCGCGTACAAATCGAGAAGGCGCACAACTTTATGCGCCAATATCGTGATCCAGAATCGCGCGAACTAAAGAAACTATCAGCCAATCAATTCATGGACGTGTGGGCACACTACGATAAGGATGGTAAGTGTAAAGGGTCATCGTTAAGATTTAAGAAATCCAAAGGCAAACTATCTACACATATAAAGAACTTTTAGCCGCTAACTAACAGCTTGTGTTTTCGTTTCGTTTGGCCTGCAGGCAATGGTTACATTGAGGGCACCGAGCTGGATGGCTTTTTGCGTGAGTTTGTGTCCAGCGCCAATGCCACGGACATTAGTCCCGAGGTAAGTGCGAAATGCAGACTCATCAGAGTCGCCTCTAATGTCTGCCACACAGCTACATTATATATATATATATATATTGTGTCCCTAGGCTGTCACCGACACAATGCTGGAGGAGCTCAAGTCTTGTTTCATGGAGGCCTACGATGATAACCAGGATGGCAAAATCGATATCAGAGAGGTTTGTACATATTGCATTTAACACTCAACACGATTTGAACACACACACATACACACAACTGTTAAACATGTTTTGGGTGGAACTGTCGTGTTGCAAACTTATTTGGACATTTTCAGCGCTTTTTCCAGTTTATTTGCCACGTGCCCACGTGTTGTATGCGCAATATGTCTTTCAGTACGTGTACATTTGACAAGCACACAACTAGTTTGGGGATAAGGGTTGAACACGTGATGCGTTCCAAACGAATATAAAGATGTGAAAGTTAAATTACAATAGAAGAATGAATAGAAAATCTTTTTTTTCCCAATCTTTCATATCTCTAACTGTAGCAGCGTCTACTTGAAAATTGCTTTTTAAATGATGCTATCGTTCTACCCTTGGAAACACCCACAATTCGTTTTCAGTTTGTCGTGGCTCAATACTTTATTTGGCCATTTTCGCCAGCAAACCAAAGTTTTGTGCCAAACTCAAGTGAAGAAAAAGTTTCTTTTGCTACCTCTTTAAATGGGTTTTTAATTGAGGCTTACAGCAGCCGCCGCCTTTTGTGAGTGTGTATTATGTGACTTTCGAATTGAATGAATGAAATAAAAATTGCTTTGGCAACATTTTTAAGCCTCGTCACATGATAAATAAGCCAGAAACTTTGTCAAATCAAGAGAAGAAAAACACAAAAAGAATAGAAAAATTCGGTTGTTGTTGTTGTTCTCCCTACAACCCTTTGTAAGTTCAAAAAGCACTCAGCTACCCATATCATTCATCATTTATGCATTGCTTAAGACTGAATGTTACGTATACGTCATGTGGCAGTTGTAAATCTCAACACGTAAACTTCTTGGACGAGTCAAAGTTGTGATACAGTTTTGCCTTGTTAATCACAGCTAAGACTAATTAGCTTAAGTGCCGGCCAGCAGAAGCAAGCAAATTTCTTGTGTTATAAAATTAAGAGCCCCAACAAACTTTTTGAACAAAATGTACTGGAATGAATGGAGGAGTGGCGCAACTAACTTGTCTGTCTGCTTGCTTGAGCAACTCTTGTCGAAGTTCTCAACATAACCGAACAATTCAAATCGACACTTCAATTATGCGGCCAAAGTTTTCGCAATGCAATTTCCAACCTAGACTTTGGCAACTGTTGTGCAAATCGCAGACTTTGCTTACGCCACAAAAATGTTTTCAAGCAAAACCAACAACGCAAACGCTATCAAAATACCTCCCAAACGAACCCCATTTCGCATTTTCCATTTCATACAAGCGGCTTAAGTTTGCAGCTGTAAATTGTTTGTCATGTTGTGAAAGAAGCTTTTGCCGTAAATTTTCGTTTGCTTGCATTGGCAAGAGCTTAAAGTGTTTGAGCTAGACACTTGGAAAACAATGAAAACTGTGATATTAATTCAAGTTGGAAACTTGGTTAAATGCAGCTGAGTAAATCGAGCATAAAATGCAATTAATATATAAAAGAAAATAATGTTGATGGACTTTTCTTATGATATTTCCGTTTTTGGCTGAAGCTAAATTCAAAATAATCAAAAAGTAGTTCTCAACACGCTTTTCAATGAACTTTAAAATCACGCCAACTCTCAAAGATTTTTTTTTTAAACTTTTACTTCAGTTTTTTTTACGCTCTAGTGACACAAACAAAAATTCCATATATATATTTACAGCTTGCCCAACTTTTGCCCATGGAGGAGAATTTCCTTTTGCTCTTCCGCTTCGATAACCCCTTGGAATCAAGCGTTGAATTCATGAAGGTAAGTGTGTGTGTGTTTTTTTTTTTGTTGCTTCCAACGAAGCAGAAAACAAGAGGCGCCAGCCCATTGACTAAAAGTCAAAGCTAAATCTGACTTTTCTTACACTCAAAATGTGCTAATTAATTTTGTGTGCTGATGTTTCTCATCGATTAGATCTGGCGTGAATACGATACTGATAATTCTGGTTACATTGAGGCGGATGAGCTTAAGAATTTCTTGCGTGACTTGCTCAAAGAGGCCAAAAAGATCAATGATGTTTCGGAGGATAAGCTTATTGAATACACAGACACCATGGTGCGTATACATGATATTATATAATTATAAACTGTAGGTCATTCATTGATAAGCAAGAAAAGCAACAAGAGCTGACCTTACCAATCAATGTCAATGCTGTGTTGGCCCTCTCTGTTGGCCAAGTCTAGCGTAAAATATTTCAATTAATATTTTTTGGCGTGATGAGAATTATGTGAATTCACGCCACAATTTATATGCAGTCGAAAGTTCTTTGTTAATTAAAAAGTTTTATAATGAAAAAAGCATGTGTGTAAAAGTGCTTTATTGTGTTACACACACACACACACACACACACATTTATTTTGTTGTGCCTTATGCAACTCTTTTGCAGCCTTTCTCCAACATAATTATTATATTTTTTTTTTCTGCTGTTCTGGCTTCTGTTTCGGTTAGTTGCCCTTCGCCTTGCCTGTGCTCCATTTTCTCTACACATTATTTTTTGGTGCACGTATCACAATGAATGATGATAAGAAGCAAGAAGAAAATAAAACGATGTCGCTTGCTGGCAAAACTCGCAACTCATTTGCAAGTTAAATTACCAGCAAGAAAGTTGTCAAAGATTAAATGCACTTGTAAAATTTTACAGCAAATTGCTTTCATAAAATATATAGCTTGGCTTTAGATCTGAAAGTAATAAGAAAAAGTTTCACAAGCGGCAGATTGCGTAACACGATCTAGAAAAATTCTTACAAACCGATTCGTGCTCAAAGTAAATATCGTAGGAATGTGCATTTATGAATTCCAAGTAACCAATAAACTCTGTAGTTGTAGGCCTCGTTTTGTAATACTACACAAAAGTCATGACAAAATAGCATTTTGACTTGGCTAAGTCGATTTGGTAGAGTGTCTGTGTGTTTATTATTATTATTATTGGGGCTGGGCTACACGCTAGCGTCTCCAGAGACACACCAAGCAATTTATGTATCATTAATTAAGTATAAAAGTTCTGTCATTGAGCTCATTAAGTTTTCTCTTTATATCTTTCTTGCCTTCTACACACACGTACACTCTTGTAGTTACAAGTTTTCGATGCCAATAAGGATGGTCGTTTGCAGCTTTCGGAAATGGCCAAGTAAGTACAACTCAATGCGAATATTGTATACGCATTTGTGGTTGTTGTTACCAAAACAAAAACGACCAAAAACTTATTTATTACAGACTACTTCCGGTTAAAGAGAACTTCCTTTGCCGTCAGGTATTCAAGGTAAGTGCTCGAATGCTTTTTATTACAACTACACTCACAACAACAAGGAAATTACAAACGAAATGATAGTTGAGAAACTAAATATGCTCTGCAATGCAATCAATATACATGAAACATACATACATATATATATATACATATTATTCTAACTGGTTAGAGCCAGTCTTCTTACACCTAACTAGCACATAGGTCTTAGCTCTTAGCTTTAGTTATATTTAACTAGCTGCCGCAGCCAATCTAAACTAATACAATATATGCAAGCGCCTGATTAACTTTTCGTTTATTTATTTACGTTTACATATGGTTCTGTGTCTGCTTGAATAGATTTTCCGCTAACAGAAATCAAAAATCCAGGTTAACAAATTACGCTGTGCGCAGCATAAAATACGCGTCGTATGCGTGATAAGAAGAAGAAATTGAATCAAACACCTGCCTGCGCCGTGTGCTAGTCGCTGCTTGTCCCAAATCAATTTTAGCTCAAGCAAACGTGCAAACCCATAAACCCCAATCCCATAAAATTTAAGCCTGCGTCAGCTGCTTTTCTCTTACCTTGAATGGGCGGCAGTAAAAGCGAGCCAAATAGGCAAAAACGAATCATTTTATTCCCTGAAAATTGTGCTATCTGCTCGTATTGCTCTTACCAAAAAAAAAACAAAAAGACAAAACTTTTGACTTTCTAATTAGACACAAAACACACTTACACCTTGCCACATCAGGTGGCAAACCCAAATTGTGACATTAAGTGACAATGGTGCTTTGTGCTCGCTCTTGGGAGTTTTTTTTGCTTGGCTTCATTTTGGGAATTCATTTTTTGTACATTTAATATTTAAGCAACAGCAGCAGTTGGCTGCAGGCTGCTCAAAATGCGTCCATTGGGAGTTAAATGGAGCGCTCAGCTTCACTTTATGCTATTCCATTGTTGTTGAATTGGCCGAAACGTAATTGGTCACCAGGCCGCAGAGAAACAAAGCCAAGTAACTTGGTCATAACTTGACCATGGTTGTGCCACCATACATACTACATACTTTCTATGGCTGCTTTCAACTTTGACTGTAATATTTGGCCGAAATACGTTTTGGCAAGCCCAATGGTATTTCGAGTTGCAGAACAAAAGGCTTGCGGCCATTAGGGTTAGTCAAGTTTTTGGCATAGAGAAAATGGAATGCACAAATGCCTAATCACATTGAATTGCTTTAAAATATTAAAGTAGTAGTTTGTTAATTTCCTGGTAACTTTGAAATCAAGTTTTATAACTACTTTAGTTAGTTAGATGTTAAATCTTTTCTATTCTTGCTTGCTTCTTTCATTTTCTTGGGCTAACTTGTTAGACAAGCTACAAAAAAAAAACTGTTGTGACAAGCCCTAACATATGACACAATTGAGACCATTTGTATGCGCATTTGTGTCTGCTCTGCGGCATTACTTGAGTAAACTTTTGATCTTTTTTTTCTTTTCCTGTACGCGATAGAAAGCAAGCAAGCAGATGTCCAACAATGTTCATGTTCATGTGAGATTTTTGGCTGTTCTTTTTGTTGCCCTACAATTGTTGGTAATCAACTGACTTCGACATACGAAACGAGAGCGTTGCGCAATGAATGAAATGATTTGTGAAAGTTTTCCGTTGCCCAATGCCTGTCAGTACGAGTGCTACTTAGTGTTATTTGCTGCAAATGTACGTGCTTCAATTGCATTCGAGCTGTCTTGAACAGACTGTTTGAAAACTTCAAGTTGGACAATTTCTAATTAGACATGCGAAGAAAAGAATGAAAGATGTCTGTTTGCCTGCCTGTCTGTCTGAGGCAGCTGTTTCGCATACATAAGAGAGAAATTTGTTGCAGCAGCAATTGTGTTTAACTGTGCAACGCGGCGTATGAGCAATGTGCAGTGATGTTGCAACCGCAGTCGACACAACAGCCGCAACGACATCGACCACGTAAAGTCACATTTACAGTTATGTCAAGCCAACTATTTGCCGATTGTTACAGCTGGCAGCACAGCGACATTTTATTTGGCTTTTATTGACACTGCCCCTGTTCGTGCATGTCGCAAATGTTGCAAATTTACACACATTGTGAAACCAAAATGCGTAACAAGTCGAAGTCAACATTTGTGCACTAAAAACACAAACAATAGAACAATCATATTGATCTAGTTGTTGGCACAAGTTCAGTTTATTTGAACTTAAAAGTTAAATTGACTTTTTACCCTTTCGTTGTTATAAAAACTTGGCTATATAAAAAGGTTTAGTACTCATTGGAAACAGTTTAGCCTTTCTCGTTGCCATCTACTCCATTAATCTGATGCATCAGCATTCTATTATAATGCAGTATACGTCGGTCGTTAAAGTCATACTCTAAGGTCCTGCAAGAATGCAGCAATTCTGATAAGAATCGCCACCTGAATGGACAGTCGTCGTCACATTGTTGCAGCATTGCTTTTTTTACGCCCGCAAGTATGCAATAAAAATGCTACAAGCATTAAGCAGCCATCAAATTGGCATTTCCAGCCCATTTGGCCATTACATAATAATACACATCAAATTTAAGGGAAGGCGAGCGGGGCGCAGGGTGAAGCTGGAGTTTGCCAAGATGCGTGCTCCCATTGCTTTGCTGCAATAAAAGTGAGAAAATAAGCGTGCATCAACATTTTTACAGCCCGGCAGGCAGCATCAAGAGTTGTATAAGTTATAAGCATGCACAGAAGAAGAAAAAGTATGCAGTTAAGAGTCAAGCTGTCAAAGCAGCAAATACCATGAAGCAGGTACCAACTAACACAGGCAGCAAGTGGCAGCCACCAGGTAATTTGCCCGGCTCAATTACACTGCACAACAAAAGGACGCTGCGAATTTGAGAGTAAAGTTGCATTGTAATAATACGACAAAATGTGCTCTTATGTGACAAAAGTCATTAGAGCAGCATTAAAAGAGTTGATGAATTTGTTGTACCCTATACAAACTTGTGCCTTGTGCGATGCGCTAAAAATCGTACATAATATTAAAACAAATTTCATAAGCTTCACAGGTACATTTATGGCCTGCTGCTGCATAAATAGTGCAAAGCTTAATGTAGGCACCATTTAAACAGTCGTGATATTTAAACTAAATTGCTGCTGCATAGTGTTTAGGCCGTCAGGCTTGACAGGCTTTGGCGTGATGCCAGAAATGCTGAAACGGCTTATGCTAATCCACATCACGTATACGTACACGAAACGTGTGTCGCAATAATGCATAGGAGCTGCTGCTCGCTCTCGAGCTAAAACTGCAGCTCAGCTTTAAAACTGCGCATTAAGCTTGACTTGGCTGTGCTGTGCGGTAATGTGGCATAAACTTTTTGGGGTTAAATGCGGCTATGCTGTAATTGTATTGTGGGTGGGCTGCTGCAGTTTGGTGGCTTGGCCCGTTTTCACTTAACTTTTCCGAGCTGCTGTCCCGTTGCGGCAACCACTTAAGCATGTATATTTTTGTTTAGGCCATTATGGCGTTGTCACTGCAGTGTCTCGTTTATTTCGCATTCTTATGCAGCTGGCTTACCTGAATATTGTGGCCAAAATGCTTAAGAGCAGCGATAGCCATTCTAAGCTGACACGGATAATTTTTCGTTTTTTATTTTATTGTTTTTGTTTTTCTATACTTTTTTTGGTTTGGTTTTGCAGCTCTCTTTTGCACCTTAAGGCAGCGGCAAGTTTGGTGAGACTGACGAAACCATAAATGCAACTTTAAATCGTCTTGTCTTATGGCTAGCTTTTGTTTACTAGATACGTATACTTAATATTAAAATAAATATTTTCAGTTTGCTGCATTTTTAGCTGAAACTTTTAGCTTACTTTACTAACAACAACAACTAAAATACTCTAAGCATAAACTTAAACTCTTATACCGTATAAATTGCACACAAGCTGGCAAATAAGTTAGTTTTAATTTAATTATTTGCCGCTTGTTGGCAAAAGTAAACAAGTAATTTTTCCTTTACCAATCTTTGATTAAACTTTTTCTGATTATTAATTATTTTTTTTCCATTTCCCTGCCTCTAACCCTTTCTATTGCAACTCTGCCTAATATGCCTAAAATCAACTGCAACAAACCAAAACATAAACATAAACAAATACAAACAACAACAACTGTATTTTTATACATATATTTACCGTATACCTTTTGCATATTTCTATTTCTCTATAACGAATCCAACAATCAACACTTGTACATTTTATTTAATTTCCAACCAAAACAAAAATTTTCAACAAAATCGTACAAAATTTAATTCTAAACTTAAAAAATACAAAAAAAAAAACGTTATTCAAATACTCTGCACGTGATGTACATTTTTGGCTGCCCACCTTTTTACCACACCTTTCGCAATAATAATATCTCTTATATAATCTAAATAAACAAAAATCGATTACAAAAAAACTCGATCATAAAATACCTGCAATACATAATTAAATGAATATTAAATAAATAATAAACAATATACTGTATATAAAATCGACAACTAATACAACAACAACAACAACAACATATCAATTGCACTGTCTACAAACAACAACAAAATACACGAACTACTTGCAATACCCGTATTCCAGGAGGGCATTGATGTAAGTATTTACCATCCAAGCCAAGAACCAAAAAAAATTGTTGTTACCCAAACAAAAATAAAAATTAAATAAATGGAATACAAATAACACAAAGCAACAAAAGATCAACCAAAAAAAAAAACCGAACAAAAATCACAAAGGGACAAATTAGCTTTTTTTTGCAAAAACAAACTGAAAAATCAATCACAGTAAAATAAATATTAAATATTAATCCGTTTTTTCCCCTCAACCAGTTTCTGCTCTTCAATAAAATGTGTTTTATATTTGTTTTCACCTACAACAATTTAAATATTCAACTCTTGTTGCTGCAATCAAATAAACAAAACTCATCAACAATAAAACACTTTGCAAGGGTATTCAAATAAACCAACAAAAAAAAAGTAAAACACTTTTTTTTTCCAATACACGTATTTATTTAGCCACAGACAAAACAATAGGAATTTACATTTCCAACAACTGTATTCTGCCCCTGCCCCTTTCGAACGGCTTTCAGTTATTTCTGATTTCAAATGCTTTTTGTTCGGAACGCAAAACAAAACACAAAACGGAATGAATTTTTATTGACTTTAGCATATTTCTATTTCGATACATTTTCTTTACTTGTGACTGATTTGTCCTTTTGCGACTTCTGAGTTCATAAACAACAACAAAACCCTTAAATATTTTCTGCATTTCAAAAGGTTACTTTTGTAGTTACTAACCAAATACATAGAAATATCTATAGACTTAAATTTTAAGTGCATGCTGTGTGGAATGCTGTATGTTTGCTTTTGGCTTTGTTCGAATACCATTTGATTGCCTGTTTATACTTTGGCATGTTTTTTCGGTTGGCAAATAACGTACTAAACAAAATAGTTATATGCGTCTATATGTCTGAGAGTTGGGTAGGGAGAAACTCTAAATGATTGTGGTCTGTTTGAAAGCTTAGAAAGTTTGGTTTACATGCATGTATTTTGCAATGTTTGTTCTAAAAGCCTAACAGCAAAAGCTATTCCAATGAAATATATATTAAATGAAACTTATTCAATGTATTAAAGTAAGGATTTTCTTAAAGTATAGCAATCTATCAAAAGTCTTTAAATATTAAAGCTTTTAATAAGCAAACAACAAAGATCAGGATGTTAACTGAAACCTCAATGGATGCTTAAGCCCTGACCAATTCCAATAAGTTAATGACAACAACTAGTATGTGTTACTAATTAGGTATTTGCTCTCAGACACACACACACACAAACACACCAAAACACACACTAACATAGTACATATTTGTATACATACCTAGTGGGATGGGTGATAAGTGCACGTACGTGCGCTGCTTAAATCTAATGAAGGTCCAGATACGACCCTGGTATGCGACCCTTTTGCATAATTTACACACAAATATGTGCGTTTCAATGTGTGTGTGTGTGTGTAGTAAGGATAATGGCAGCCGCAGACATCCGCCGTTGCCGTAAAATGCTTTTTCAAAAAGTGTTGAAGTATAAAATAATTACTTCATTTTATCAAGCATGTTGAATACTGTCCTGTTGATGTTGGCTAAACGTGACGCTCCAAATTCGGGCGGCTTAAGTGCGCAATTTGTCAGCATACACAAAAAAAAGTGTTATAAAAAAAAACAGAACGAAAGTAAATGTTAAGAGCATTGGGCTCATATAACTTCCATCTAATTCGCTGTAAAACTGCTCGGTGTGCAGCAAATTAAACACTAAGGCTCACACATAAAGCCCATCTTTCAAGGTATACTTTGTTTTCTGCTCAAACAAAACGCTGAACAATGCGCTGGTGAAAGGGCTGTAAATGCGAGCACTTAATGGATTTCCAATCCCCAAAACGCAAACAACACAACAAAAAAATGGAAAATGAAAATAAAAAATTTTCGCTGAGCGAAAAGATATTCCGTAACAGGATTTAAGCTGAGTATTATGCTCTTCAACTCGATTCAAAGCCTCTCGCAGCTTCTTACGTCACCCAATCCGTATGCTTTTAAAGGGTATTGTGTGTAACGCTTCGTTTATAAAACAGCTTACAGGTCTAAATAAAATAAATGTTATCAGTCCTTAGGGACACCACATCCAAAAACACACACACACACACACATGAACATAACAAATTGTTAGCTAGCTAAAATTGAAGCGGCTGCCATTTGAGTTTTGGTTTTTCGTTAACCAAACAGCACCTGCTGCTGCAGTTGCTTTGAACTTGTCTGGCTGCCTGGTTTTGGCTGGTTTCCTTTGCAACATCCTCTCTTCTAAGCCACAAGCCGCTGCCGTTTCAAGTGGCACGCTTGCATAACCACAAGCAGCCAAAACAAGGTGCAGTCATGTTGGTGCCAGCAAAGGAAGTCGAATCAATAAATTTAACTGGCGCTCGTATAGCACACAACACGTACAAGAAGTATATATATATAGAAACATATGAATGTGCTGCAAATGCTTGCGCTGAAATGTATGCTATATTTCTTTAGACACCACAGCGAATGAGCGACAGAGAGAGAGAGAAAGTAAATACGCAATTTACCTTAATGCATATTAATTACCGAATGTCAAGCGCACAAAACCCAAATTGCTTAAATGCTTCATTTTCCTGGTGAAGTTAGCAATGTCGGCCAAATGAATGCGAGCAAGCGAAGTCAGAGTCCAAATACAAGGCGGCTTAATTAAGTCATTCATTATAATACGCTTAAGTATGCCATATCTGGCGATATTAACATGCTTAAAGTATAAGAGCTGCGTCTTTGGCTGTTTCGAATATGGAAAATTGACAAAACAACAACTAGTTGAAGCCAAGCAGCTGCTTCTTTTGGGCCATGTCATCTATGCCTTTTGGGCTTTTTCTACTATATGCTTTACGCTTTCTCGGTTTTTTTCTGTTTTTTTGGGTTTTCGGATTGTGCAAATAATTGTGCACAAATTGGCTGTTATGTGAATGAAGGGACCAAACGAGAGATTGAGTCAAATGCAAACATGAACGCAAAAATGTAAATGAAAATTGATTTGCATGCAGGCGAGCGTGTCTCTGGTATGTGTGTGTGTGTGTGTGTGTATACGTGTGTGTGTGTGTGTATACGTGTGTGTGTGTGTGTGTGTGTGTGTGAATGCGGCTTAAATTTCCATGGGCAAACATTCGACTGACAGCATGCATTGCATAATAATAACAAGTTGAAAGCAAAAAAATATACATATATTTTGGCATGAAATGTAAATATTAATATGATATTAGTAAGCACACACACAAATACACAATCACACACACACTTAATAACACGTAGTCTTGACTATTACAACAACAACAAATAAAACCATCCTCAAATACAAGTTGACATTTATAACAGTCGATATCACAAAGAGACTGCAGTGTATATAACTACTGTATTAAATATGGATAAAGGAAAGATTTCTATGCTCTCTTTTGTTTTTGTTGTGGAATGCCGAACTTAGGGCGCTACCAAGCTGACCAAGGAGGATATTGAGAAAGTTTTTTCGCTCTACGATCGCGTAAGTTTTGCGTTTTATAACTGTTAAGAATCTTTGTGTAATATTTGGTATGATGCTGTAACAGGACAACAGCGGCACCATTGAGAATGAGGAGCTCAAGGGTTTCCTCAAGGATCTGCTAGAGCTGGTCAAGAAGGTAAGCTGTGAACGCCATTGTCCTTAGACAATTGCTATACGATTTTGTTTTGCTCTTTAGGACGATTATGATGCTCAGGATTTGGCTGCTTTTGAGGAGACAATTATGCGCGGCGTTGGACATGATAAGCATGGCAAAATCTCACGCAAGGAGCTAACCATGATTCTGTTGACCCTGGCCAAAATATCGCCAGAGGATGAGCAGTAAATTTGTATTGGCCAAAAAAAAAAATAATGCTTAAAAGCTAAAGATTACTTCTTAGCCACTAAAAGCATATATATGTATATTTTTGTTACCACTTTGGGTATCATAACAATAATGCAAATGCGGCGAAGTTGTTCTTTGGCCACAAGCCAAAAATTGATTACTTTAAAGAAATAAGCAAGGAAAAGTTCCCACAAACGGGAGCGGCTCGAGGATATAACCTTTAACAAGAAGGCAAATACAAATAAAAAAAATTTATTGATGAAGCGCAAAAATTTCTCAAAATCTAAACAAAAGAAAATAAAATATAAATGCAAATTACAAATAAATGTTTCAAATTAATTAAATGTTTATGCATGTTAAGCTTTTGAAAGTCTATTTCCTAAAACGAAGAGCTACCACAAAAAAACAAAAAACTAAAAAAAAAATGAATTAAAAATTATATTATACATGTGTATTCGTAAAAAGAACAGCAACAATTAAGAAAACTAATTACTTTTTGGACAATGCAACACGAAACCAGCCATAAAATATAACACAAAAAGTTCAGTACATCGATTTTAAAATCTTGTCTGAGATGAAGAAATAAAAATTTTTGGAATAGCTAATTAAATATTTTCTATTTCCAATATATTGCATATTCATTTACATAAAAGTATATATATATATATATATTTAAAAGAAACGAACAACTAATTTAATATTTTCGATGTAATTAAAAACTTAGCTAAATGTAAGAGCAGACAGTCAACAACAATTTATTGCAAACACATAAATAAATAATAATAAAAAAAAGTTATTCTATATGTATTATGTATTATTATGTAGTGCGAATTTTTTAGATAATTGTTGTTAATAATTGTGTGTACTTATAATAATTATTATATATTATATATAAATGTACTTATATGTGTATGTTAAACGAGTATATATACGTATATATATATATATTTTGATGCGTGTGATTTTTCTGCTTAGTTTTTTCGAACAATTTAACTTAATTTTTTTAATGTAAAACTACAATGAAACTTTTCCAAAATAATGCACACACAATTTACCAAAACAAAAGCAAAAAAAAAAGAAAACCAAAACCGCAAAACGTTTTTACTTGGTCATTTTTTTTAGTGCATAAGTTTTACCAAACCAATGAAAAAGAAAAAAAAATTAAGTCAGCACCCAGCCAGCATCAATCAAGGGCCCACTCGAAGCCAAGCTGCCAATTGGCACTCGAACACGGCGCCACGGTCCAGGCAGGTATTAAAAAAAAAAACGACAAAAAAAACACCAATGAACAAATGAATATAAACTAAAATCTACTTACAGTCTGTCTAGTTCTCTGCTACACATGTCTCAATTATACTTGTCCTCGTTCTCGTCATTGATGGGACTTGTAGACAACCTAACATCACATATAGTTTAAATCGAAACCTATTTAACATAATATTCTAGAACAATATACAAAAGCTTTTGTTGAAAACTTCTCAAGGTGCTATCTCTATTATAAATACTTGAAAGCCAACTATTTGATTTGATTTCTACTTTAAACTTATTTGCCCAAAACTCATGCTAAGAATTTTGAACACAGCTTTAAAAATAAAACAATTTCGTGTGTAAATCTATTGAAAATCTCAAATGCAGTATATTAATATATATATGTTATGAAGAACTGTACGATGCAACAAAATGCCAAGTAAATTATGTATACATATATATATATATTATATCTTACTTATGCTATGTTAAGATTACCAAATATCAAAAAAAAAAAAACATGCATGTAAAGCTTCAACGACTTTCAATATACAAATCGAGAAGAAGATGAAGTTAAAATTCAACACATACTTTAAACCCAAATACATATTTAACTATAACTATAACTACTAACTATATACAAGCATTAAATATATCTATATATATAAACTAACTACATACATGCATACTATATATATATATATATGTGTGTATGTATTATGTCAAGCAAAAATTCTATGATATAAACATGTGTGTGTTTTAATAAACTATCGATAGATCACATCTCAAGAAACAAACAAAATACTACATATCAATTTATTCAGGGCCCCGACATTGGTTTTGTTTTTCCAGCAACGAATTCAGCTTTTGTAGACAAACATTGAGATTTTCAATATCTGCATTGATGTCCAAATGACAATTGATAATCTCTTTTGGCTGAGTCTTCTTTGGCTTTGTTTTCGTCTTTTCTTTCGATTGCTTTTGACTTTTAACCGTCTGCTCTTCGCTGGTTTCAGCGCTCTTTATAAGCTTCTCCGCATTCTCCATGGTCTCCTTGATCTCTAGACAGTAGCTGTTGGAAAAGTTTAACGTTTTGCTTTGGTCTAAATGTCTAAGCTTTTACCATTTGGGCTTCTCAAGTTTGCTAATCTTTAGATCCTGCCACATGCAGGTATGCAGATGCCATGGCAAATCTACTAACTCAAACTGCGCCGTAGAACGTTCACATATTGTAGCACGATTTATCTGGGGCACGGGCAACTCCAGCTGATCCACCGTGTATATCAGCTTTGGCTGCTCCGGCTGCAAGTCCTCAAACTCATTGGCCTTGACTGACAGCCTTGCTAGAAGTTGGCACATGGAAGGCGTCTGCCGGAGACTGCCATTCTGGCCAAAATGTCGCTGTAGAAACATTCTGGCCTGGCTGCCAGCATCACCAGAGGAACATATTCCCGCTATGCCTGTATTGCGAAAGACATGTCCCGATGGATTGTTAACCACAATCCTAGTTGACATATTCGCATATGTTTTGTGTGTCTGGCTGTGAGGCAGACATTTTGAATCAACCTTCTTGCCACTCTTCGCCCCGAACTTACCCTTTTTCAATATTAACATCCAATTTAATGATGCGTCCGCCAGACATTTTCGGCTTGTACCAAGAATTTTTATAGCTTTCTTTAAACAAGTTAATTTACATACATTTATAATCAATGAGAATACAATAGATTTTTCTGCTTTTTGTGTAAAACTCAACTAGCTGTTAGACGTAGGCCTACTTGAAAATGAAAACTACAAATTTTGCTCATCCAAAGAAGAATGTCTCAACATCCAAACGCTGCTGATAGGCCAAACGCTGCAGGATTGTTGGATGCGTATGATGCCAGCGGGCATACCAGGTATCATAGACTGGGAAACTCATATGATCCGCATAAATCTTGATGAGAGCCGATCTTAAAAGCAGAGAGTAGCCCAAACTATGAGCAAAACGATCCGCAGCATACTCAAAACGTCTCAGGTTCCAGAGCATCACAAAGTTGGCCAACGTTAGATATGGCGTCAGGGCAAAACGCAGCACAATAATAAAACCCACAATAATCGGACACAATCCGGGCGCAAATCCAACTGCCTGATACAGTTGGTAACAGTGAAAGAACAGTCCAAAGAGCACCATGGTAATCAGAAAATGTAGCTTCATTATGAATGTGGCCTTGTAGAAGTGTCCATACTTCCAGTGACCAAGCTCATGGGCAACGACAGCAACGACCTGTAGATTGGTCAGCCCGCGACCTACCTCATACGGTTGAATCTGATGCGGTTGCAGTCCCCTATTCAACAGCAGCGTATCAAAGATAACAATCCGCTTCAGACAGCAGCTGCCATAGAAGTAGGCATTGCTATGTTGCGTCGACTTGGTCTTGATAATGAACACACGGCCAATGGGAAACTTAACGGCATCGCAGAGCTGCTTCACTTCCACATAGAGTGCCATACCTTCGGGCAGTCGTTGCTGTCTGCCAAAACAGGGTATGCACAGGTAGGGCAGGAAAAATAACAAAAATAGCGTTATGAACGCCCACATTACCCAGAAATATAAAAAGAACCAGTAGCCCAAAATCTGTACACTAAAAATGATCAACAATGTGAGCGGTGCGAGAACAATCTGTGCCAGCACAATTGCCAGCAGGCCAATGATGCAATATAGATAGCATGGAAAACGCTGCTGTGTCCCATAACGCAATTCCAATATACACTTGTCGTACAGTATGACCGGCAAACAACGTATTGCTATATAGATGGTCAAATAGAAGACAAACAGCAAACTGACCCACATCTCGTTCTCTGTAATTGGGATCAGTGTTAGGGCGGCCCAACTCCATAGCAATGGATACAGTCCAAACCATAGCTCCAAGATGCTGATTATCATATCTATGGCATGCTTCCATATAGTTAGCTCCATTTTATGCAGCTCATAGATGCGAGCCCGATGAAATATTTCTGGGGGTATTATCAAACGCAACTCCTGCGGCACCTCCACCGCTGCCAGGCACGTCAGTTGCTACTGGACCAAAACCAGGCAAGAGTTAGAGTTAGCAATTAACAATCGCTGTCACTTACCTGTCTCTTGGCCAATATAATCTCCCATATGTGATCGAGGAACACGATCAGCAACAGCACATAGAGCAGATGGCGCGGATCTAGGTTCGGCCAAATGTCGTAGGTAACCATCGCTCACGATAAGATCATGTTCAACAATAACAATTAAAAAAAAATATATATAAATATGTTTATCGGAATATTTTGTGACAGTTTTTTCGAAACTTATTTTAATTGAGTGCCGAAGCTACTGTGATTAGTTTCGGTGCGCTTCCAGTCGTTCCAATCGCTCCAAGCGATGCAGAATTGTGGGATGTGTATGATTCCAACTGGAATAGCAGGCATCCGATATGGGAAATGAAAGATTATCTGCATACAGCTTGAGCAGAGCCAATCTCAAGTTGGCAGCATGTCCCAGTTTAAAAGCAAACTTATCCGCCTGATACTCAAATTGTCGAGTCACACTCAGCATTGTCACATTGGAGATGGTAAAATATGGTGTTAGCACAAAGCCAAAGATGATCAGGAAACCCACTATGATGGGCTGTACGCCCGCATCAAAGCCCACTGCCTGATAGATGGGACCATGCGGAAAGCAAAAGTAAAAAAGCAGCAGCGTTAAAAGTAAATGGATCTGAAACATGGTAGTAGTTTTAAAGAAATGCCCATTCTTCCAGTGACCCAATTCGTGGGCAACGACGGCCACCACCAATGCATCACTCAGTCCCTTGCCCTGTTCCTCGAGTGGCAGATAGGAAGCATCGCGCATTCCTCGATTCAAGAGCAGTTTATCGAAGATAACAATTCGTTTCAAACAGCAGCAGCCGTAGAAGAAGGCATTGCTGCCCGTGTGCGGATCACGGACACGAATAACGTGCACCTGGCGCATGGGAAAGCCCACACGATGTGTTAGCTCCTCTAGACTGCTCAGCAGCATTGTATTGTCGATTTGTACACGTTTTCCAATCATGGGATCAATGATATAGGGCAAGATTAAAGTAATCAAAGCCGTTAGCAGAACAGAAACCGCGTATAAGCCAAGGCAAAAGTATTGGCCAAGAGCATGTACCAAAAGAATCACCACTGATACTATCAGAGCCATCAAGAGCAACGATATTATTGTTTCCAGAATTTGCATTAGAATGTAACTCAGCAAATTTGGATTTTTTGGTTTAACTAGAGTTGGTATGCAGCAGTTTTCATAGATACGACCGGGCAGGGTTTTGAGCGTTAAATAAATACTCAGCAAAATGACAAAGATGATGGACAAGCAGATCTCATGCTGCATCCAACGCAAGTAGGCGCACTTTTCAGCTAGCTTCCAAAGTATGGGAAAGAAACCAAAGTATAATTCGAGGCAGCCACAGATGATCACAATAAAGAACGTATTGACCAGGATTAACCAGCTTTTGTGCAGCTTATAGGCACGCATTTTGTCAAAGAGCTCCTGTGGTAGATATGGACGCAATACATCTGGCACATGCTGAGTGCGACGGACCATGAGGATCTGCAAGAAAGAGGTAAACACTTGAGGAACAATCCAGAGCGGTTAAGATGGCCAGAGATTACCTCGCGTAGCAGTAAATATAGTGACCAGAGATTGTCTACCACTAGTATGGTTAGGAGTATATATAGTATAATGGCGGGATCATTCCAAAAGCCGCCAGACATGATAAATTTGACATTTTAAACAAATTTTAAAAACAAATAATTTGATAATTTTCAATATGAATTTATTGAAAATTAAAACACTAAACACAAGGTTAACTACAATACGGAACGTAGCTAGAGTATGCTTTGGTCTAGACATTGATTATGTTGAATTTACTTCAACTTCTTTGACTGTCCCAACTCCTTCAATCTGGCGAGGCGCTGCAACAGCGTTGGATGCGAATGATTCCAGGTGGAATACAACCAATCATAGACGGGAAAACCCAGGTTATCCAAGTTCAGTTTAATCAATGCACGTCCCAGCTGCTCTTCAAATCCAAGCTTGTGCGCAAACTCATCCGCTTGATACTCAAAGCGACGCGATAGCAGAGTCATAATGAAGTTTATGATAGCATTATAGGGCGCCATGACATAGGTGAACACAATGAGTAAGCCCACAAGAATGGGACGAGTGCCGGGCTGGAAGCCCATAGCCTCATAGAATGGAGCATACTTGAAGAAATAGCCAAAAGCGACAAACATGAGCAGCAGATGCACCTCCATAATGACAATGTTCTTTGTCACATGCCCCAGTTTCCAGTGGCCAAGTTCGTGACCTAGTACAGCAAGCACTTCTTCATCAGTGCAGCCCTTGCCCTTCTCATCGTCGGTTAGTTCGGTATCATCGGCTTTACCCTTATTCAAGAGCAATGTGTCGAAGAGTACAATCCTCTTTGAGTTCCACAGGCCATAGAAATAGGCATTACTGTGCGAGGAGCGTTTGGAGCCCTCAACTACATATAGCTTAGTCAGCGGGAAGTTTAAAGTAGCAGCCAAGTCCTCAATGGATTTGCGCAGAGGGCCCTGTTCCAACGGGGTGTACTTGTCGAAAAGGGGTGCAATAAAGATGGGGTAAATAGTGAGAAGCACCAGCGATATGACTCCAGTGAAGATCCAAAGCCATAGGAAGAAATTATCGCCGCCACGTTGCACAATAAAGATGATCGCTGCGGTGATGGGCAGCATTATGACCTGCATGACCAAAAAGCCCTTCACCTGATCCCAGGCAAAGAATCCAGCTGTTTGCTTATTAAATCCATGCTTCTCCTCAAGCACAAAGATCTTGTAGATCTTAAATGGCAGAGATTTGAAGGTCGATAGCACATTTGAGATGAGCACAAACACGCAGCTCACAAGGATCTCATTGTTGGCATCCCACTCCAGTCGATTAACCACATCCAGCGATAGATTCCAGATCAATGCTATTAAACCAATATAGAGTTCAAAACACAACAGCGCCACATCCATAAGCAGTGCCTTGAAGATGCCAAAGCTCTCCTGATCCAAGTTATATTTGCGTGCCTTGTGGAATGTCTCATCGCTCATATGACCCTTCAGTTCTTTCGGAACAGTCAATGCCGTGCGATAGACTTTCACCTGGGGTTGGTGTGAGTTGTTGAAAAGAAAAAGGGTGGTTGTTCAATTAATATCAATTTGCTATTGTGGCGGCAATCAAAGTTCTTAGTTGACATTTTGTGTGCTACATATCGCACAGATATACAAACATACATACGTTGACTAAATATAACTCACAACTTTAATAGTCGCTTTTTTTTTCTTTCGTTTTTTTATGCACCGGCACGTGCCGGTTTTTATTGCCATATTGACTCACCTGGCGTAGCGCTATATAAATTTCCAGCGCATTCTCAAAGATGACTAATCCCAATATGCTGTATAGCACTGTGTCCGCATCTAATGTCGACATTTTTACTTAAATTTAATCAAACTATTTAGAATGTACACTTTTAACGCAGTCGACGGCTTGCACGTAAAGTGTTGCTAAGCGTCGCAATTATCGTTAATCGATTTAACAAGCAGCAAAAGCATCGATTGCTGCGCGCAAACGCCCCATTTGATTTGATATCATTGATAAGGGTTGTTTAATGTGATAGAATAATAAAATGCATATAATACATTATAAATTGTATGTATGTATTGAATGGTATTTAGATTTTGGCTATATATAATATATATATACATAAAAGTTTTAAAGGTTTTTTTAAATTATTTAATTTGTTATAAAAACAATTAATTGGCTAAGACTAGCGTATTTGCACGTTAAAACTCTCCACACTGGCGTCGGCAATGTGCTTATGGATATCGTTAACCTCTGCCTGGGTCAATGTGCGTTCCATATGACGATAAACTATGCGAAAGCAGACACTCGATTTGCCAGTCTTTGGATGCTTGAACTTGTCCACTAAGCTAATCTAAAACGGAGATATATAGAACATAGAATTAATAGAACTTTTGATAGCCCCAAGCCACACGCACCTGCTCCACAACATCGCCAGCCACAGAGCGCACTAGATCATAGAAATCGTTGGGTGAGAAGCCTGCATCCACTTCCACATTTGCTGGCAGCCAAAAGGACAAATCATTTGTACATTGTGGATAATGTGAGATGGGTTTATATTTTGGCAGATTCTGTAGATCCTTTTCGCTGAATTGCGATAAAAATCCGCTGTCATTTGACCAAAACAGACGAATATCTGGTATATCGAAGAGTATCATGGCTAAGCGTTCGAGACCGACACCAAAGGCATAGCCAATCGATTGATGAACTCCAGCCTGCTGTAGAATCTCATGACGCATAATGCCACAGCCAAGCACTTCCAACCAGTTGTCCTTAAAGTAGATCTCCAGCTCCCACGAGGGCTGAGTGAATGGGAAATATGTGTCCACCCAGCGATACTTGATGCGTGATCCGAATAGCTCCTTTGTGAGACCCACTAGAACATGTTTCATCTCGTGTTCCATTAGTTTGACGGCCTCTAGAGTGTGGCAGGGCTGTTTGGTTTGATCCATGCACTTGGACGAGGGCAAAATACGCTTGGGATCTGCTAGCGAACCCGACCACGTCTCCTCAAACAGCTCCAGGCCGGGATTACGCTCGAAAAGTTTATCTTTTGTAACCAGCCGAACTGCATCTGCCTGATGAAACACTGGATAATGTGTGCTATCGATTTCATCTCTGCGATAAACCTCGCCCACAACCAAAAAGTTGTCCAATCCACCAGAGATTAGTTCCACTTGATGCGCTGTCGTATGGGCACGCAGCAGATGCTCCCGATTAATATAATAACAATCCGATTTCTGGCGACTCACATGATCGCTGGGTATGAGCAGATTATCAAAATTCTGCTGTACAGTTACCACCGGATTTAGTTGGTCATAAACGGAAAATAGTGGATTTCCACGCTGATTGCGATATGCGCCATAGAAATAGTTAACGATACGCTTGCGTATTATCGCCAGTGGATGATCACGCTGCAGATGTTTATTAAGGCCCAAGTGTGATAAAATCTTTGGTGTCACATTCGTCCAGTTGTCTGTGGCGTAAGCGCCTCCATTTATTTCCAATTGCTGAGGTGTCGTTGTTGTCAATTTCTTGGCCTCCTCGGCTGCATTGGTGACTAGTAGACGGCGGCTTAAGCACAGCCTAGAGCCCGGTACTCGTAGCGTTAATATCATTGTTTATTTATTTGTGAAATGACAAAATATTGCATTCTATGTATTACAAAACAACAGCTGTTAGGCGTTATCGATGCTTCTGCACTGCGAAAAGTATCGATTAGCGAAAGTATCAAACTTGACCAGGGCTGCAATCTAGTGGCGATAACATTTGCTTGTTATCCAAATTATATTAAGTTTAAATATGTTTCTTTACTTTCAGACAAGTCGTCTGCTCAATAAAAACGAAAAAGCTATAACAGGTGAGTTAGCTTTCATAATCAATTTAACCCTTACTCAATCATTTACTTAATATTGGAAAGTTATTAAGTTTAAATTAGTATTGTTCATAGCCCAAATCCATAACAAAAATCACATCTTGGTTTAAAATTATGTGTTTTTTTTTTATTTTATACAAAACATCAACATTAAAGTATGCCTAATTTGTGTGAACTTTAAATGGCAAATCATATATCAAAAATGTGATGATGCCCACTATAAGGTTTAAAGTTTACTGTTTGAGATGCTCGCATTGGAATATTGTTGTATTTTTTTTGTTTAAATAAATGAGGTGGTTGTTGTATATGGATTAGACCAGTGGATAGCTAGAGGCAGTGGCAATACCGCACTGATTGTCCTCGTTACGGGACATCTTGATGAAGCCCTTGTCACCCCAGGTGGTGCCCCACGAGTTCTTGACCAGCCAGTAATCCTTGCCGCTCTCATCGGTGCCATAGCCAACGACAAGCACACCATGATCGAGATTCTGTGGATCGCACTGGGGCTCATTGTAGATACCCTCGGAGTAGAACTGGAAGGACTCGTGGGAGGCATCAATGGCAACAGCAACGGGTCCAATAGTGGCCACAGCCTCCATCAATTTCTTCTCATTACCCTGGGGAATATCCGCAAAGCCACGATCCGTAGCACCAACGGTGGCCTTGTTGAAGTGGCACGAATCATCGATGCCCTCATAAGGATACGATTTCTCAGTGTCAACGCCACCATTATCCTTGATATAACGGAAGGCGTTGTCCATGAGACCACCGTTGCAGCCATTGTTGCCATACTTGGTGGAGCAATCGACCAGATTCTGCTCAGAAAGTGAGACCAATGTGCCTGTCTTGCGGAAATGCTGTCCCTCCAGAGCGCCAGTACTTGAGAATGCCCAACAGCTGCCGCAATGTCCCTGATCCTTGACCTCAGTAACGGCACCCTTGTTGCGCCAATCCACAGACTGTGGCAACTTCACATGCTCCGGCGAGATAAATGTAACACCCGTAAAACGGACATCAGATGCACTGCAATCGAAAATGAATTGAAATTAATATCTGAATGTTGTTAAATGCGTTCTGCTGACTTACCGCAGTTGCTTGTGCAGCGTGTAGTTGAAGCCATTCATTGTTTGATGGAATTCATGGTGCAGCATATCGGCATATTTGTTGACAGCCATCTTGAAGGTAATTTCACCGGCAGCATAACGCCGATTGTGTTTGGCAATCTTGTGTTTGTTCTCATTGAAGATCTTGAGGCGGAAACGCTCCTCGGTCTCATCCAGATAGTTCTTGCGATGCTCCAGCTGCAATTTATAAATAGAGAGAGAGTATGTGAGTTGTTCTTTCTTTGTGTGTGTGTGTTATCAACAAGTTGTTTTGTGTGTTATCACATCTTGTTATTGGCATTGTAGGTTGTACGTACTCTAGCCTCAAATAGCGATTAGATAGCTGACAGCTGACAACAGTTTGTTAGGTAATGTACATGCCGAAGTTCAGATTTACCTAATGCTAAGCGCTCAAAGCATCGATTCAGATTTATGACTCTTCAAAAATTAAACGAGCGATAAGCCAGACACACGCTTATCAGACAGCCTCAGACACAAAGTTGCCCATAACCAAAGCCCAGAAGGTGGCGCATTATAAACTATAACCATAAAAAGTAATTTTACGAGCACAGAAGTTGTAAACCAAGTTGTGAAAGATAGATCCAATAGCAAGTAGCTAAACAACGGTTGGGGAAACAAAAAAAAATCGAATAACAGTTCTAATCTTAGCATTTTTATGGTGCAAATAAATAATGTTCATATTCAAAAGTGTTGTGGAACAGGAAATATGAAATATATAAACAATTTCTATTCAACAAATATATACAAAATGCGTGTTCCAGGGTCCCAGCTAACACACACACAGCTCACATAACTAAAATATAATTACAGTGAACAAAAGCAACAATTGTCGCCCTAAAAATGACCGAATGGTGATGATGAATATTGCGCCCTATTGTTGCGTGTCATATTTTAGTATTTGTGCCTGTTGTTGCATATAATTGTTATAAATTAGTTGCAACATTTTTGTTTGGGTGCAGGGGAAGCGCCGCCCTTATTGATTTTTCGCATTTCGCAAATACAAAATTTGTTTGTTTTTTTTTTGCATTTTTTTTTATTACAAAAATTGACACATAACATTACGTTTTAAAATAAAGGCGTCGCAATAAAAATAAAAACAGAGCTTAGGAACAGTAATTAAATGCACTTGCTTATTTGTAGGTAAATACAAATATATATGTATATATAATTAGATAAATGTTTATCTGTTGCTTTTTTTTTTATATGGTATTGATTCGATGGCTGAATTGTGTACTCGTTTCTTTATACAATTTATTGCTTTGCACTTTTGTCATTGTCTAATCCGTAAATAGAAAAATGTTCATTTCTCGGCCCGACAATAAAGAAACTATATAATTGTACTTCTACTACTATGTTCTAGAGTTTAGCTATAGCTAAAGGCAAACACGGCAACACTGGCGGCTAAGGTTGTGCATAATGCCGTTAGAGTCGTTCCATTTCTATGGAGCAGCTGTCATCGGTCTCTTCCACTCCAGCTGCTGCGGCCTGTGCTGATGTTGTGGGTTCATCGCATGCTGCCGCCGCCGTTGCCTTTTGTTCTGGCAAATCCTCGTATTCTTTTCGCTTACGCATGATGAAACGCAGCACAAACACATTGATAACGCATAGTACAATTATAAATACGACAGGTACAACGACATCGACAACAATATTTAAATCACTGGAGCTGGCCATATTTTGTAGTTTTTATATAATTTCTATTTAACTGTTTAGTTAGCACTTTGTGTGGTTCGTTTCGTTTGGCTTTAGCACGTTTTTCTTAATGACGCTCGTGCTTTCTTTCCTTTAATGTGTGATACGGTTTCCTTCTCACGCTCTTTCTCTTTTTGTATTCGTGTTTTTTTGATTTCGGCGCGGGCGCTTCGGTTCTCTCTCTCTCTTATTGAACGCTTCTCTCACTATCGCATTGGTCGTTCGCTCTGACAGTGTTGCGTCTGTTTGCGTTGAGCGTCGGGTGGGTAATATCAAAAATAGCAGACTGCCACTTTAGTTGTAGTAGCGCTGCCCATGCAAGCAAATACACACACACACACGCAAACATGCATAGCACAATCACAATCATTCATACATAGGCGCTCACATACATATGTATGTATGTACATCAAATGCTATTTGTGTATGGTGTATACGTATATGCAGGAATCAAAAAATAATCGTTCCGTGCTAAACAGAAGGTAAACGAACCAGTTTTATAGTTCGTATAAGAGAGAGAGAGCGAGCGAGGGGACAAGAACTGATTTATTAGGATATGCATACATATTGAAAATTTTAACCGGTTTTGCATAGCATAGCGAAATTTGTATATCGAAATCAAAGTTTTGCTTACTTTTGCATTTATGTACACAAATAATCGCCCACTTGTTGATTTGTTTGACTTCTTTATGGTTTAATTTCGGGCAGTTTTAAATATCAGCCGCACAACAACAAAAACAACAAACGTCACGAAAAGAGCGTGAGCGTAAGCTTTTTTTTTTCTTTTTTAGCATACACAGCATGGTACAAAAACAAATATTGAACAAGTGATAAGCGAGTCACACGCCACTTCCAAAAGTTTTGCGCAAATTGCACATAAATTTAAAAGCTCAATGAATGTAAACAACAACAAAAAATAAATGATAACAGAAAGCAAAGAGTAACTATAGAATGATATGATTGAGTGTTTGGGATGCCGCATTTCACACGCTTATCACTGACAAACAGCAGTTTCGGTTCAGAAGGCCAATTGAGTTGTTCCACAGCTACAGCAAATTCAACGCACAGCGTTGCCAAAGCATCTCTAAGTTTGCAAAATATTCGTTAAAGATTCCTTTTTTTAAAATGCGCCCTTTGCTTATGCTATAGTTTTTAGCGCTTATAAAATATATGCGCCGCACGAAAGTATGCAACGCTTTTTTGACACATCAATTTTTATTTAATAGTTTAATCAAAATATGTATTTTAGCGATCATTCAAATTAAAAACTTAATTGCAACTATTTAATAATTATACTGTGGCACGAATTGAGCAAATTAATGATGCTTTCTACACATCACTAATGACAATAATTGCTATATAATTTTGTTATTTTGCAATGTTCTAGTCTAAACAAAGCACAAAAACCTTCTATTAGCCAACAACTGATAAGCTGTACTATTAATTGAAAAACTGATAAGAACGATTATAACAAACAACAGTTCAAAGCGCTCTACGTCGTTAACTGGCTCAAAGCAAAAGACAAAGAACTAAAACAATAATTAATAAACATGTTGGACGACACAAAAAGTACTCATAAAAGTGAGTCACAAACAAGTCAAGCGAGGGCTAGTCTTTTTAGAAATGCAATTGCTGAATGGGGTTTATGTTAAGCTTATCAGGAATTCAAATGCCGCCGCCAGTCACGAGCTGGAACGGCAGCTTATCAAATGAAACCAAATGAACCGAGCTAATCCCCCAAGAGTACAATCATCCTGCAGATTTTATTTCTAGCAACATCTCTTTGATGCGACATATTACTAGATTGGACTTTTCGCGTGTCATGTGATCCGCCGTATCAGCTTGCAACAACAACAACAATAACCATTGTTGCACCCACATGACTCAGTGCATAGCAATCCAAAACAATGGCTTAAAGCCTACGCCACTGACAAGACAAAGGAATTAATCATTTGTTCATTCATTCAATTGCTGAATTTGACACCTGCAGCAATACCGAAAAAAAACAGCAAAAACAGACAGCTGTTTTTTTTGCGAATTCTGAGCGCTTTTTCATTGAACTTCAATTACTCACCTTAAAAGTTTGCCATTCCTCCTTGATGACATCGGCAAAGGAAACCGCTTGAGCCACAGCCACCAGGGCAAATAGGGCGATTATTAGGCAGCGCATATTAGCTGAAATTTAACAAAGAATATTTGTCTTAAACTTTTGTTTTTAATTGATATTTCAATAATGTTTTCAAATTAAACCCCATCGTACTTGAGCTTTATTCAATTCGAAGCTAAGCAGCCGCCATCACGTGATGAGCTTTGGCCCATACACAGCAAAAACAATTAAGTAGAAAGAAAGAAACAACAACAATGCTGTCAGCGTAAGCTTCAACAACTTTTTTATAAACAAACCAAATTCAAAAGCCCAATGCTGATGAAATTCATAAACTTGCAGTGTTAGCAAATTAAGCAAACATGAGCTGTACTCATGTGCAATAATAGCCAGATGCTACTGCTGCTAGTGGGCGGATATGCCAACAACGTAGATAAATCTCAAAAAATACTGATTGACATTCGTTAATTCGATATATGCACGCACAGTTGTTTCGAATTCGAATTCGATTGCGAAAACAGTTCCCGTTATCTTATCGGACATTCGCCTTGTGTTTGTTGGTGTTTTGTTTTACCTTGCTGCTTTTTGCTGCTAGTGGCCATGTGAGGCGTGAGGCCCTTTTGTGCATTGGTGTTAGTAATCGATGTTGTTGCTGGTGCAATAGCAATAGTTATGCCAAGTTCGCGGCTATAAAACAGGTTTTGCAACTGATTTGAAGGTGAATCAGCGCAAGAGCAACAACAACAGACAACTAGCTACTTATAAAGTCATAAATAAAACAGGGCATAAAGAGAGCGGAGGAAAAAAAAGTGTTTGATAAGACAACAGAAAATAAATAGGCCACAGCAAAGAGTAAAGCAACAGCTGAAAACGAAATGCGCAAAAATGGCGGCCAGCGCAATAAACAAAGTCGCCAAAGAGTGAACGCAGCAGCATAAGTGAAGAAGAAAATAAAATATAACGAAATAGAACATAGCGAACTGTCAATACATTTGTACGTACGTACGTAATGAAAGAGATGCTGCTGCAAAGAGCGGTACGTAAAACAGGGGGAAGAATAAAATAACGCAAAATCAACAAACAATGGCGACTTTCGCATTAGAAACGCATGACGCAGTCAAAAGTTAAGTATTTTAATAGATTTGTACGAATATGTATGTAATGCAAATAGACAATAACTATTTGGAGGAAATATAATCTTACCACTTGGAAATACACTCGAATAGAATGACAAAACACTTTTTTTAGTCTTATTGCGCTTTAAATTGACTTTGTATTAACGCTTGCTATAAAATGCAATTAAATCTGTATTTTTTTTCTATCTAATTAGTTGTTAAGCTGTAATTGTGCACCACACTCGAACGCTTTTCGTTTTTAAATAAATTCAGCTGCGAATTGTTGTTGCGAAGAAATCTTTAGTGCATATATTAATACAGCTATGGTCACTCTGGAATAACCATATGAGTATAACATTATGTAAACTTGAAACGCTGCAATGCTCAAATGAGCTGTTATAGAAACGACCCTGTTGTGCTATTACGCTTAATATCATTGGCAGCACCATAAATCGATTTATCGTCTTACTTTCATCACTAACTAAAGTTGTCAAAAATTGCTCGTCATCCGCAAAGCAGGCGATTTTTGTTAAAGAATTCCTAAATTGTTTATATTTTCCACATTATATATCCAGTAAGTTTGTGTGTGTGTTTTGGACAGCACCAAAAGCAAAAGCAACAATCTAAAGTAATAATTACAGCTCTCGAGAAGCGCTCGCATCATGTTTGGCAGACAGAGCGGACTGGGTAGTTCGATTAGTTCGAATTTAGTGGAGTTTCGAGCGGGACGCATGAGTATGGTTGGCAAAATGGTGCATCCAGATTCACGCAAGGGTCTCGTGTACATGACCCAAAGCGAGGACGGACTGATGCACTTTTGCTGGAAGGATCGCACCAGCGGCAAAGTCGAAGATGATCTAATTGTCTTTCCCGATGATTTCGAATACAAACGCGTCGATCAATGCAAATCTGGACGTGTTTATGTGCTGAAATTCAAGTCAAGCTCACGTCGCATGTTCTTCTGGATGCAGGAGCCCAAGACCGACAAGGACGACGAGCACTGCCGTCGCATCAATGAGCTTCTCAACAATCCACCCTCTGCCCATCAGCGCGGCGGCGGTGGCAGCGGCAGCGAAGGAACTGACTTGCAATACATGCTTAACAATATGTCGCAGCAGCAGTTAATGCAGCTATTCGGTGGTGTTGGCCAAATGGGTGGCCTCAGCTCGCTGCTGGGTCAAATGAAGTGAGTGTTTCGGCCATATAGCCTCAATTTGTTGCAAGCTAAAGTCATACGTGATCCCATTTTGCAGCTCCCGTACACCGTCGTCACGCAACACAAGCTCGGGTGGCGGTGGTGGAGGCAGCGGCAGTGCTGCATTGTCAACGCCAGAGAATGTGAGCGTACCACGCACACCGACAGCCCCAACAAAGGGTTCATCCAAGTCGTCGGGCAGTGGCAACAATCGGGGTAGCAGCAATTTGCAGAGCGATGCCGCTGGCGGCACAACCAGTGCCGGTATTGATGCGGATGCCTCCGGTAAGAAAACGACAAGCTCGACAAGTTCGACAAATACAAAAATCGATGCAGCGACTAGCAGCGGAGCATATGCAAATCCATTCCAAGCCTATTTATCCAATCTCTCCCCTGAACATGGCGCAGGTCGTTCACTGAATATCGACCTATCGACGGCGTTATCTGGCGCGGATGCGATTAATCAACTGATATCGGATCCGGAGCGTGTCAAGTCGCTAATCGTACACCTGCCGGAGTCTGAAGATGCCGACGAGGATCGCAAGCAACAGATCAAGGATCATATCAGTTCGCCGCAGTTCCAGCAGGCACTCGCCCAATTCTCCAATGCCCTGCAATCGGCACAGCTCGGCCCCGTTGTCAAGCAATTTGAGCTATCCGTGGATGCCGTATCCGCTGCCTACTCGGGTAATCTGGAGGAGTTTGTGCGTGCCCTTGAAAAGAGTTTGCCTGCCGGAGCCACCATGGCGGCCGATGAAGCCGCCGGCAAAGACACCGCCACCTCCGTGCCCGATAAGAAAAGCGATGCGGAGCCCGTCAAAGAGGAAACGTCTGCTGCAACGGCCGAGAAACAGTCGGAGGAGAAGCAGAAATAGCGCGCCTTATAATCGCCCCGATGCAACCACAAACAATTCTCTTATATAAATAATCCCAATTTAAGCTGAGGGCGTTTTTTGTATTAAAACCATTTACGTTTTTTGGCACACTTAATCCATATATATATATTCGATTCAAAAAATAAATTGGCCATTAACAAGAATCTTTTTGTATCTTCAAAGTTAAAGAACTACCTTAAATAACGATCATCAACCAGTGTTGCCAGGCTGTTGGTAGTCTGAAGCTTGAAATCGTTCGTTTGCATGAAAGTTGCCCTTGACTCGTGTGCTTGTGCTTGCCGTATGTTATGATTTTTGTTGGCATAAACGCATACGAATTGTACGCACTGTTTTTGGTTGCTCTCTTCGCATGCTCTGTCTCTTTCTCTCTTTGACTGTCTGGATTGTGCGCTCACGCGCCGCTCTCATTCTCTCGCTCTCTCTGTCCCACACACAGATACACACGAACACAAACAAGAGTGCATGGTTTGCGAATACTTGGAGCAGATATGTGTATTTATTCAACTTCAAACGGGCAAACCGCGCGTTCGCTATTTCGCTTGATTTTGATTTCGTATTTGATCTCGAAAATATCACAAAACAATAATCATTCATATACATACATACATACATACAAAACATACAATAGCCAAAGGCTTATATCGACGTTCGTATTAAGTGTGCGTGTGTGTGTGTGCAATCTTGTTATTACAAAAAAGGTGGGAGGGAGTTTAAAATTTCTGTTTGCTCTGTTTTGCGTCGTAAGTTGAATTGTTTTTGTTGGTGCTTTCATTTTGCAGCAAGCTGCTGCTGCTTCTGCTGCTACTGCTACTGCTGCTGTCATACATACATACACACTGATACGCGTTGTGTGTGTGTTTACTGCTATGTGTATGGTTTTTTTTTCTTTTTTGATTTTTTCAATGCTTGACTGCGCGCCGCATTGTTGAGAAAAGCTTTTTCCTCAACGGTATGGACATAAAAGTTAGCGCGTCAAGCAATAACAACAAATACACCACACCACAAAAAGAGAAGAAAAAAAAAACCGAAACGGAAAAAATAACAACAATTAGCTGTAGCGGCAGAGCGGTTAGGCAGCTGCGCTGGTATTGGTGAACAGCAGCGAGTGTACATTGTCGTCTCGCTCGCACACACCCCACATAAAAGCTTGCGCAAAAAAACAAGCAGAAAAAAAATACATGCGAACGTTTACGTTTACATATACAAATGTGTGTATGTATGACAAAACGTCAGCCGCTGCAAAAATTGTTGTTAAGATACATAAACAAAATAGAGTAAAAAGAGATTTGTCAAGTTTGTTGCTGTGCCGTAGTGGCGACAGAGAGTGGATATCCACTTGCAAATAAAAAAGCAAAAGTAACTTTTATCCCGGTAACGATCTGGCAACACTAACAACAAAAACAGCAGCAGCAGTGTCAAAAGAAATTGCGTTGCGGCAATGGCAACAATTTGCAGCAGCACTAAGCTTTAAGATTATCGGGTTACATATTTTCAATTCAATACAGCAGCCATAAGCAATATAAAACAACAGAAAACAGTTTTTAATTGAAGGCAACACAAACTTAAGTGAAATCCACAATCCAACAGTGCGGAAATAACAAAAACACACAAATACATACATCTTTTTAATGTGTAACAATTTTGAAATAAGCATACAACCAACAACATATAACAAAATCATATCGACAGAAAATATATATAACAATAAAACAACAGCAACAATAACAACAAAAACAACAACAACAGCGAACGACTTGTCGCTGATAGGCAAGGCAAATCCATAAAGCGCCGCATCAGCTGCAATTGTGCGATAAGGTAAGCAAACATTGCCAGCTTCGAACAGAGTATATGTGTGTGTGTGTGTGTGTGTGCGTGGGTGCTTAAGGAGCTGACGTGGGAGTGGGATAGCAGGGGGATTAAGGGGGCGCCGGCAGTGCCAGTCTTTTGCCAGTGTAATGTTCCAGAACAGCTGCAGAAATTTCTGCACGCCCACGCGGCCGACGCTCGCGCGCCATTTTAGCTTGAAAAGTTATCTCAAGAAAGTTTTGGAGCCATTGCAAAACATGCACAATTATATGTATGCAGTGCAGTGAGTGTATGTGTGTGTTCGTTTTTGCAATTATGCTGTAATGGCGCCTGAGCATATGCTATGACAATTTCAATAGCAAGAGAGCGGCGCAAGCGAGACAACTCTATAGCTGCATAGCTGAGCGAGACAGTGCTAGAGTGTGGGGAAGTGGGCAAGCTTATTTTCTGTTTATGTTTTGGTAGAAAGGTCACACAGGCAATATTTTTCCTTCGTTCGTTTCACACCCCTTTCACCAACCTGCATGTGCAAGTGCATTACTGTGAGTGTGTTTTTTGTATTCCAATAAAATTGATTGAAGGACTTTTGGCAAAAAATGTACCTGTACGGTATTTTTTTGCTATTTAGTGGGGTTGCCACGTTGTTTTGTGAGTACTTTCGCTTAACGCCCACCCACAACACTGGCGCTATTTCGTTAGATTATGTAAACGAATACTCAAACTCTAATTGAATGAATGGCATAAACAGTTTTCAATATGGCCGACGTGGCAAAGAGAGGAAAAATCCACAAAATTAGTCGCACCGGAAGCAAAGTGAGGAGCTTTTAGCATCTACTTGTCTGACATTGAACTTGAATGACAAACGCATATTTACATACATACATATGTATGTATTAACAGTTATAGCAGTGTAATTCTGTAAAAGCTCTTTGCTGCTGCTGCTGCTGGCTTTCACCAATTTAGCAGACTGCATCTCAACAGTTTGTTGTTTGGACGAAAACTTTTAATCGATATGCATCGCTATTGTTGTGACACACACACACACAGTCAAAAAATTCACCCGCCATTTTAAAAAGTTTTACTCAAAGCTTTAGCTTTTGCATACGCAAACAGCAGCAACTGCATTTTTTTTCCCCCGTCTTTGGGCAAATTTTACAGTTCATCCACTCACAATATTATCTGTGAGTGTGTGTGTGTGTGTGTGGTTGGGGAACACAAGAAAAGGCAATAGTTAAAATGAAAGTGAAATTTTGTGTGTGTGTTTTTCTTTGTCGTGTTCTTTGTCTTCCCCTTGGGCTTTGCTCCATTTATCGCATTGTGTGCAGAAAACACCTGTTTACTCCTTCTTTTAGGCATTGCCCCAGCGATTTTTAAACGTTTTATCAACAATATGAAAGCTTCAGATGGCCAGTGTGACCAGTTTCGATTGCAGTTTGACCTCCTTGTCCCAATGCCCAATTATATGCGTGGCTTTCAATTACATTGCATATTCAATACAATTACAATGGCCACCCTTTTCCCCCTTTCTGGCCCTCCTTGTCATCCTTTTCACGTCCGTCTTGCCATTAAGTTGAAAGCAGCTAAGCTAAAGCAGATGATTTTCCGGTTTGCCAATGCAAAAAGACGAGTTCAAAACATTTCCAGTTAAAAGAAGCGAAGTCTGAATACCCTTTATTAGGGTTTATTTAAACTCATAGCCGAAGATACACTGGAGATCGTGAAAATATATATTTCATCTGCTTTTATATTAAAAAAAACATCCTACTTTGTGTTAAATAGTTCAAGAGCAAATGTATATACCCCAATTAAGAGTATAAAAACAGCCCATAACTGGTTTTTGGCCACAGTCTTAGCCCCAAAATGCTGCCCTTTATGCACTGTGGCACAGTCGTGCAGTGAGAATAAAACAATGTGGAACGTTTGTGTTTTTACATGTTAAAGCTTAAGTTTTAATGCTGGTTCACAGATTGGCTCAGATATCGACAGGCTTAATGGTGATAAAGCGCGATAGGATGAATGCCACCAAAACGGTGGCACAAACAAAACAAAAGGCAAACGTATAAAAGGATTCCTCCGTAAAGATATCAGTGAAAGCGGGTATGTCCTGATAGATCTGCTCAATGACAGCCAGCGTGCCCTTATGTTTCCTCACCATGATGACGTCAACTACTTCTTTTTGATCACTTTTTTGCCACCGGCACCCCCACCAAGTTTCTGTTTCTCAGCTTTGGTTAGAACCTTATTGGTTACTTCCTCAGGTGGCGCTAATGTTGACACGTGTTTATTGCACAGCTGCAGCAGTTCCAAGGTGTTCAGATTCTCACTGTTAAACCGAATCTCCTTCACTTGAGCTTTTTCTGTAGCAAATAGTTTAAGTAAGTAGCTGAAGTAAAAGATTTTCTTCAAGTAGTTGCTTACCTTGTGCAGAATCTATAAGTGAAAACTTAATAAACGCTGGTGAACGATCACAGACCACATCCGATTTGACTACACACTTGGGATTCGATAGCGATACCTTGGGCGTGGAAAGCAGGAAGAGAAATTCGCTGTGTAGAGAACGAGAAAAAGAAACATTTATAACCTTATTTGGTACATAATTTTAATGATTTTGTTTTTCATTTGTGTCTTTCTGTTTGTTCCAGCTGTCTCTTGCCGTGGCTATAGTGGACGAAACGCCTCAAGCTGACGCCGACACCGACTAAGATGTCAACGGAGCGGGAGCTGGCGGGGGGACCAGCTCAGCTCCATACGCTGCCGTTGACATTTCCACCCGATTTGGGCACTGCACTTCAACTGAATTCAGCAGTGGGCATTATTGGCAAAGTATATGGTAAGTTCGTAACAAACGTTCAAGTCCATATCATTTTTTCATTAACAATTTGTTTATGAGTGTAATACTTTTCTGCACTATGTGAATAATTTGTTGGTTTTTTGTTTTTTTTTTTTTTTTGTTTTTCTGGCTATTTTGTATTCGTCATATTTTGAGAACGCACTTTTGTTTTGTGAAAAATTCTTATTTTTACCATATGCGTCGCATTGCGCATGTTTCATAATCGATAAACTGTGTCAGGCGTGCTGGGAAAGCGCTTTTCCAACCCTATATACCAAATCATTCCCCACCACACCCCCCCTTTGGCAATCTATTTACCGTGTGGATTTTACATTTTCCGCAAACGGATCGAACTGCACTGTAATGCGCTTAACGCCTTTTAAATTAACACTCTTTAGCTGTTTGCCTATGGCCGAAACAATGCCGCCTGAACGGCGCAATGCGCCGCTAAATGGTATCGACATGTTAAATGCAAAGCAATTGAGGCAAACAATTTGCAATTGGTTTTATAACAACACACGGTCACAGTATTTGCGGAGAGTCAGCAGTGTTGCCATCTGCATAGAATGTTCAGTGTGGCCACACTATGACGCTAGCACTGCCCAACACTAGAATAAAATGTTAGCAGCCTAGTGCTGCCAGCTTGAGTTTAACAGTACCAAATTGAGTAAGCAATCGCGTTGCGTACATAATAAATAAATGGGTAAATATGTTCTAATAGTGGGCAATAAGTTATTAATGAGTACAATTAAATATTAAAAACAAACATAAACATTTATTGAACAACATTAAATGCGTCACGCTCACACGTCGCGAGGCTGGGAAAACATGTTGTTATCACGCTCGCACGCACCAACCCCCAGTCAAAGTGCTTTGCCCTCATTTAAGTGTGGTTAGCGTACCAATATGCATCTCACTCACACACGTCGCGAGTAAAAATTTTGTGTTTGCTGCGGGACGTCCAGAGTGTGAAAAACTGAAGAAAATTGCATTTTTTGCATAATGCGCGACGTGAAAAGCTAACAAAAGTTGTTTTAATCCAAAATTCAATAGTCTGGCTAACGTCTGTGCATCATTTTGGCAGCGCAAACGTGTTCGTGTGCACAAAAACGACGTCTCGAAAAAAACACAAAACATACGTGCACACACATTTTTTTGCTGCCCAAATCTAAAACGCATACAAAAGCATTTTCTCGCTGTCGTTTGTCCAGCGGAGCACCCAGCAATTTTCACACACAGAAATACAAATTATAAAATAGAGACGAAAAAACCAAACGCATTCACATACAGCCAAACAAAGATAAAAAGAAGAATAATTTGTTCATTGTTTGTATTAACAAAAATATGCATACAAAAGTATAAGAGCATTAAATATATATACATACATACATGGATATGTACATACAAACATACATATAAAACGAAAGCTGTGCCTACATTTGTGTTCTTTTCCAATATTACAATAAACAACAATAAGAATAATATTATAATTATTAATAATAGAAATATATATAATAATTAACGAGACTCGACACCAAGCTAATTCAACGTAAAAATTCCAATTTTACATTAAATAACAAAGTACGCCCGCAACAACAACAAAAACAAATGCGAAAATCAACCAAACGAATAAAACTACTTTAAAGTGTGATAAGCAAAAGGCTGAAATAAAAAAACAAAAACAAGTATAATAATTAGTAGGAACGAAAAGAAAAATAAATATCCAACCAATAACTACAAGAACAATCAATTACATTTATTACAAAACATAGAAAAAACCTTTCTATTATACCATTCATACATTTCTTAAATACAAATACTAGTGCAAAATGTATCCAGTTGGACAACGTAAGTGGATTGCAAATGCAGCAAATAACAGACAACAACAAATCTGCCACATGTTACAAGCAAGCATATACAGACAGGTCCCTCCCCTTCCGCCACGCCCCACCCATCGGCTTCTACCCTTTGTGCATTTAATCTCCGTGACGTTCTAGTTTTGCAAATGCAAATGCAAACACATACACACTCGTGTCTTTGCAAACACACAAAAGTCTCTCCAATGCAGAGATGCAAATATGAATGAATGAATGCGTAAAATGTCTGAGAGTAAAGCACTCGAGACGGCCGGATGAGTAACTTTCAAAGTCTAATAAGGCTTGAAGCTCCAATAAGCAAATGCACAGGCGATTTTTGTTTTGTAGGTGGCGCATTAATTGAGCGGGATAAGCGGGAAAGAGACAGGAACACAAAAGCCTGACAAACATGTGCGCAAAAAAATTGGGTCAACGACCGCAACGCAATAGTTGAGGGAGAGGAAGAAGGGGTACACCAAATGGATTTGCTCCTTCATTCAAGCAACGCTCATATATTGCGTCGTATATTTGTTGTAGCTCTTTTTGCGTATCTGGAGATGCGCATCTGTCTAACATCTGTGTGTGTGTGTGTGTGTGTGTGTAGAATAGAGATGAGTAGACTTTCGTTAAGTTCGTTAATAGTTTTTTCCGTAACAGTGGCACAACATCTTAAAATACTGGGAAAAACGTAACTTGCAGCTTACATACACAGACAAAGAGTTGTGGCAGATACACTTGATTATTATGATAATAAATAAATTAATATATGGATGATACAACTTACAGAAGCTGTAACTAATAATATTAAACGCACTCTAAATAATATAATATATATATACATATATAACCATATATTTTTTCTACATCGCCTTCTCTTTTTTGTTTTTCATTTCATTCATTTAATTTTCTTTAAAATCAAACATAATTGGCCATTTGATTTAATATTTTTTATTTACACACATATATTTACAACATATTTTTATTTCAATTTATTTCCAATTTTGATTTTGATTACACTTTTTTCTGTTTATAGAGTCACAGTGGACAACCCCCTCGCCCACGCGGCCTCAGAGCCCCTCTCAGGCGCAGACTAGCTTCGACACGCTCACATGTAAATTTCTTTCCAACCAAAACCAAATTACTAAAAAAAAAAAACAAAACTACTAAACCACAAAAAAAAAAAACACAAAAATTATTCTAAATTGAAAGCAACAATTGTTTGTATTCTTTAGACAAAGAAACTTATTAACTAACTAACTAACAACACAAAAATATTCTATACCTTACTAATCCTACAACCAAAGTCTACACACTAATTTCCCTAAGTAATGTGCAAAATTTATTAAACTAACAAACCGTTTTTATTATCGTTTACGTTGAAGTAATGTTTGTTTTTTGATTTCATTTCTGTTGAATGCAAACCAAATGCACTTTTGAACTTATCACTAATAACTTATTCACACTAATACTTATGTAAACTCTACACTCTATAGCGTTATAATGCAGTGTTGTTAAACACGCGTAGAATTGCAACTAGCTGCATGCCAGTGTTGCTCCTAACCCAGTTTATTCTTAAACTCTTTCACTTTTTAAATACTTTTGCAGCGTTTATTCAGTTTATGTATTGCTGCAAGGGTATTTAAAAGTTCGGCAACATAAAGTTGCATTTTTTTTCCTAGTACAGATAATTAGTTTGCTAGTTTCGTCGCATAGTTGTTACCTTTACTTCTTTTCACTATCTCTCTTGCTGCGAGCAAATATGATTTTCAAGTGTAGACTAATCGTAAATTTGCGCTTACAGCACCACCAACGCCCGGTTCATCGGTCAATCCCACCGCTGTGACCAGTCCAAGTGCTCAGAATGTTGCTGCCGGCGGTGCCACTGTGGGTGGCGCAGCAGCCGCTGCAGCTGCTCAAGTTGCCTCCGCATTGGGCTCAACGGGCAGTGTGTCGGCAGCGATTGCGGCAGCTGCAGCATCGCCCACCACGCAACCGGATATGCCCGTCTTTACGTGCCCTCGTCGACCGAATCTTGGTCGTGAGGGCAGACCGATTGTGCTTCGAGCGAATCACTTTCAAGTGACCATGCCCAGGGGTTTTGTGCATCATTATGACATCAATATACAGCCGGATAAGTGCCCGAGAAAGGTGAATCGCGAGATCATTGAGACCATGGTGCAAGCGTATAGCAAGATCTTTGGAGTGCTCAAGCCCGTCTTTGATGGTCGCAATAATTTGTATACTCGTGATCCATTGCCCATTGGCAATGAGAGATTAGAGTTGGAGGTAACGCTGCCCGGCGAGGGCAAGGATCGCATCTTTAGGGTAACAATCAAGTGGCAGGCTCAAGTCTCGCTCTTTAATCTGGAGGAGGCGCTCGAGGGACGCACACGCCAAATACCCTACGATGCCATATTGGCCCTCGATGTGGTTATGCGTCATCTGCCCAGCATGACCTATACCCCAGTGGGACGCAGTTTCTTTAGCTCACCCGATGGCTATTATCATCCGCTTGGTGGTGGCCGTGAGGTCTGGTTTGGTTTCCATCAAAGTGTTAGGCCCTCGCAATGGAAAATGATGCTCAACATCGATGGTAAGTTTAACTGAAAGTATTTTCTGTTCCACCGAATATTAATGAACGATTCGTTTTCAACAGTTTCGGCAACGGCCTTTTACAAGGCACAGCCTGTCATTGATTTTATGTGCGAGGTGCTGGATATACGTGACATTAACGAGCAGCGAAAACCACTCACCGATTCGCAGCGTGTCAAGTTCACCAAGGAGATCAAGGGCCTCAAGATTGAGATTACACACTGTGGCCAAATGAGACGCAAGTATCGCGTTTGCAATGTCACCAGGCGACCGGCTCAAATGCAATCGTAAGTTTACTTCAAACTACTTTCTCACTAGAGCAGCTAGTTAACATGATTTGGAACTCATTTTACAGCTTCCCGCTACAGCTGGAGAACGGACAGACCGTGGAGTGCACTGTGGCCAAGTACTTTTTGGATAAGTATCGCATGAAATTGCGCTATCCACATTTGCCCTGCCTGCAGGTGGGTCAGGAGCACAAGCACACCTATCTTCCACTCGAGGTGTGCAACATTGTTGCCGGCCAGAGGTGCATCAAGAAGCTTACCGATATGCAAACCTCGACCATGATTAAGGCCACTGCACGCTCTGCACCGGATCGTGAGCGCGAGATTAATAATTTGGTTAAGCGTGCCGATTTCAACAATGATTCCTATGTTCAGGAATTCGGTCTAACCATCTCCAATTCCATGATGGAAGTCCGTGGCCGTGTGTTGCCACCACCCAAGCTTCAGTATGGGGGACGTGTATCATCGGGCATAACGGGACAACAGCTCTTCCCGCCACAAAACAAAGTCTCCTTGGCATCACCCAATCAAGGCGTTTGGGATATGCGTGGCAAGCAATTCTTCACCGGAGTCGAAATACGCATTTGGGCCATTGCCTGCTTTGCTCCACAGCGTACAGTGCGCGAGGATGCATTACGCAACTTTACACAGCAGCTGCAAAAGATCTCTAACGATGCTGGCATGCCGATTATTGGTCAGCCATGCTTCTGTAAATATGCCACTGGACCGGATCAGGTGGAGCCAATGTTTCGTTATCTGAAAATAACCTTCCCCGGCTTGCAACTCGTTGTTGTAGTGCTGCCAGGAAAGACGCCCGTCTATGCAGAGGTGAAGCGTGTGGGTGACACGGTGCTCGGCATGGCCACCCAGTGTGTGCAGGCCAAGAATGTGAACAAGACATCGCCACAGACGCTCTCCAATCTATGCCTCAAGATCAATGTGAAATTGGGCGGCATTAATTCCATACTGGTGCCATCAATCAGACCCAAAGTCTTCAATGAACCCGTCATCTTTTTGGGCGCCGATGTCACACACCCACCAGCTGGCGACAATAAGAAGCCATCGATTGCGGCCGTTGTTGGCTCAATGGATGCCCATCCATCGCGTTATGCGGCCACAGTGCGAGTGCAGCAGCATCGCCAAGAGATCATTCAGGAGCTGAGCAGCATGGTGCGTGAATTGCTCATTATGTTCTACAAATCCACCGGTGGCTATAAGCCACATCGCATCATACTGTATCGTGACGGTGTGTCCGAGGGTCAATTCCCACATGTGCTGCAGCACGAATTGACGGCCATACGTGAGGCTTGCATCAAACTGGAGCCAGAGTATCGGCCGGGCATTACATTCATTGTTGTCCAGAAGCGTCATCATACGCGTCTCTTCTGTGCCGAGAAGAAGGAACAGAGCGGCAAATCGGGCAATATTCCAGCTGGCACCACAGTCGATGTGGGCATCACACATCCCACTGAATTTGATTTCTATTTGTGCAGTCATCAGGGCATTCAAGGCACCAGTCGACCCTCACACTATCACGTCCTCTGGGATGACAATCATTTCGATTCGGATGAGCTGCAATGCCTGACGTATCAATTGTGCCACACTTATGTTAGATGTACACGTTCTGTGAGCATACCAGCGCCAGCTTATTATGCACATTTGGTTGCCTTCCGTGCCAGGTGAGTAATCCATAGATCTATAGTGCGTTTTATCCTTAATCGACTTACTAATAACTTAATCACACTTTAACAGATATCATCTGGTTGAGAAGGAGCATGATTCTGGCGAGGGATCACATCAAAGCGGCTCTTCGGAGGATCGAACGCCTGGAGCAATGGCACGCGCCATTACAGTTCATGCCGACACCAAAAAGGTCATGTACTTTGCCTAAAAAGTATCCAAAAGCAGCACCAAAAACAAACAACAAACAACATACACACAAAATACACAGCAACAACAACAAAAGAACACTTAATTTTCGAAAGAAAAAACAAAAAAAGAGAAAGGTATTCGAATATGCTCGCTCAGAATAATCGATGATAGAATGCCAAGTTGGGAATCATTAGTGAATAAGTTAAGTTTAAAGTTTAAAAGTTAGGTTGCGAGTTATAGGAAACGCCAGAACAGCTCTTATTGAACAGATTTATTATGCATTAGCATTTAGGCCAATGAATAAGACACACACAAACAAACACACCACTTCCACACACTCACACACACACACACACAAAGAAAACCCCACACGCCAAAATCGTAGGAATTTAGAAAAGAAAAACAAACAAACAAACAAAAGGGAATCGAATGTTTTAAAGCACAAGCAAGCGCAAACAAATGTGAAAAGAGAATTCTCAAAAAGCGTAGCGAAACAAAAAACATACTAAAAGGGAACAAAACGAAAGTCAAGTAATTAAAACAACAACAACAAATGCAACACACACATTTACGATGAACTTTTTCTAATAGAATAAATTATATTTTTACACAATACAAAAACGAAAAGAAAAATAACAAACAAAACAAGGGTATAAGAAAACAAAAGTGAAGACAAGAAATGCAAACAACCAAAGGTTTTTAGTATATCAAAAAGAAGAAAAATTTTGCTGATTAACTAACACACAAAAACACACACACACACACACAACAACAACAACTCGGAATTCTCTGTACTGTGAACGAAGACCACCACCAAGCTTAAAACCAATAATAACAAGAACAGCAACAACAACAACAACAACAACAATACGACAAGCATTAAAGATTGTAATTGTAATTATGATTAGCCATCAAATACTTCAATACTACAACTCAAATGTCCAGAATTGTAAGAAAAAAAAACCAAAACAAAAGAAAAGCTAACTTTTTTAGTAGACTTAAGAAAAGAAAATCAAAAAAAAAAAAAAAACGAATAACTCCAATTTCAACAAGGGACAAAACTTTTGGTCAAAACGATTGCAAGTTATATTTATGTATACTTATATATATATATATATATATATATATACATACTATGTACTATTAAGACAACTCTATATATATATATATATATACGCTAGATATGGCTTTTAAGCATAATAGAGAAAAAATTAAGAAAGATCGAAAGCAAAACAATGTAAAAAAAAAAAAAAATACTTATCAAGTTTTTGTTCAGTGTGCAAATGCTAAAGAGAAAAGTCAATAATCATGGTTTAAACGACAAAAGTGAGTTATATTTATAGTTAAATAGTTGTTATAATTTGTAAGAAGAAAAAAAAACACAAACACACAAAACACATACACACAACACGGCATATCAAAACCCAATGTCCAATTAATTTATGTACCTCTATAAATTAGCTTCAATTTAAGTTTCTTAATTTTAACACACAAACAAACACAAAACGCTATTAATCGTATTAATGAAGTCTTAACAAATTATGTGGTGTACGGGTAAAAAGTAATTTCTATATCTATATATATATATATTATTATGTTGTTTATTTGTTTTGTTCTTTCTTTTCTTCGATTTTAAGCAGCTCTTAATTTTCTTTTAGTTTTTTATTTGCAAAAACTAACGAGAAAACAAAACAAAACAAACAAACAAACAAAAAAAATACCATTAATAATTATAATGCTACCAACAAATACATTTAATATTATGTACTTTTATCGAGGACACAGTTCAAGTTAACATTATGCTGATTTGTTCTATTATTAGAACCAAACGAATGTGACAAAGCGAGAGAGAGAGATAGAGAGTGCGAAAGGAGCAAGCCCAAATTATTTATAACTATTTGCCCACTAAGACGATTAATAATATATATTTAAGTTTTATTCGTATTTTTTTACCCAATCTTGCTGTCCAAAAAACAAAAATCAAGTGTCGTCTACACACACACACATATATACACACACACACACGTACACATACCATAAATGTGAAGCATTATGAAATACATAAATTATAAAAAAAAACTTTCAATTACAAATTAGTTATTAAAAGCATAAAACAAATAAAAAAAAAACAACACACAAAAACACTTTAGGCAAGTTTAAAAGTTGTGTGGCTTTGTTTTTTGACTTGTTTCTGTGTGTTGTTTTTTTTTTTTTTTGTTTTTTAATAATTGTATTTTTTTATTATAATTATTATACATACATTTATACGTATGTAAAACATTAATTATTTAGCATGTTTTAACACAAGGGATTTAAATATTTAAATAATGCTAAAAAAAAAAACAAATCGAAAAATCAACAATAAAAACAAAATACTTATTTTAAGCATATCCAAAAGCAAATGCAAAAAGCAACAATGTAAACGAAACAATGCAAAAGTAATAATGCGGGGTGTCTTTAAATTTAGTTTCTACAATCTTTTGTAGCAATATAAACCTTCTCCTTACCCCTTCCCCCCCCCTCCCCCATTTTGATGAACTTTAAGCTTAAATTATAATTGAAATTATGTGCCGACAATGAGTATATATATATATATATCCTTGTAATAACCATATATATATATATATATATATATAGAGTAAAGCTTTAACTAATCCGACATATATTATACGCCCCTTAAACCGTTTTGCAACTTGTGATTAGGACATTAAAATGGGTATATACCTTAATTTACCACATATATATATATCTTATATAACTGATCTGAACTGCAATAAATCAGAAATAATTATCCCCCCCCCCAAAAGATAAAAACAAAAAAAAAACTTTATAAGGCAGAAAATTTCATGGTTTCTTCAGAAATGTCGGCAGCTATTAATAACAACAACAACAACAATATATCGTATATATAATCGTACTACTATACACACATATATATATATAGCAGAGAGTGAGATTTGCATAGGATAATATGGTATATATTATCGGTTGAATAGGCTTTAAAAGAAACGTTAAATACCGGAAAAAATACTGAAATATATCAATTTCATAACTGAATGTAATACTTTATATGTAACCGGTAAGCCGACTATATATATATATATATATATACTATAATAACCGCTTCTTCCACTTTCTATGTGTCGAAATTGATTAAAAAATTGAGCTTTACCAACAATTATTACTTATAAATGTGCCGTTTATTGCAAAACTCAACTCAATATAAAAACAAAAAGAAAAAAAAACACTTAGCATATAAGTACACAATATAAATGTCTACAATAATATATATATATATATAAAGAATATAAAATTAGTGAAATCAGCAATTGCACAACTCTTCCTAAAGGAAATAAAAACCAAAATTATGCCACAATTAACACAAAAAAAAAATGACAAGAAAAACAACAAACAAACTAACTCCAAGCAATTATTAAATATATATATATATATATATATATATATGTATATTTGTGTACTCAACTCTTCCAATTTAGTCGTCCCACAAACACACACAAAAAAACAACAAAAACCACGCCCCACTATCGTAGTGTTCCAACAATTCAAAGACAACAACAAGAGCAAAAAAATCTTAGCTGAAATTCGTTTAGTGAAAAAAATGTACTCGTTAAAGTCGTCAGAGCAGAGCATAATACTTAATATAACTATAACTATCTGATTGATCTGACATTCGAAGCAGATGAAAGCAAATGAAAAAACTTACTTTAACGATTTAAACCAAAATGCCGGGTAATTAATCAATAAAAAATGCATTAATTATTAACTATAAATTAAGTAAAACAACAAAAAAGCATTAATAATACAAATAATTATGGAAAAAAAAAATGTAACGTAAGCAACGTAAATATGGGAAATCTGTAACTTTGGTGATCTTTTTAAATGTTATTAGTAAAGAAAAACTAAAATACAATATTATTAAAACAACAAGCAAATCAAATCAAGTTCTAAATGTGACTTAAAATCGAAACTTTTTCACATTAATTCTAAAAATTAAACAAAAACAACAACAACAAAAAACACGTTGTATTTTAGCTTATGAGATTCACAACAATCGTAATAATAATTAATTTCGATTAAATACAATAATTTTTGTTTATTTTCAAATCAGCTGTCTAACAATTAGCTCTTAAGCGCTTCAATACAAATACAAATAGTTTATATGTCTAACAATCTAATGCGATTAAGTTACATTTTTATACCTTAAACATTTCAACAATTGTTTGCTAGTTTTTTTTCTGTTTCGTTGCGGTTTTACGACAAGAACAAGAAATTGTTTGAAATCTACAAATTTAGTAAAACCAACAAAAAAAAAACGTATTCGATTGCATTACATTACAAAATACATAGACACCTATTTTTTGTTCAATAAAATTATATATATATATGAATATATTTAACTAAATTAAGTGTTTTTATTGAAATTTGAATTAAAAGTCACCACGACAATCCTTTCAAAATTCCAACTCACCTCAGTTTATTAAAATTTGTAGCTGGCAACTCTGGTATTTACAACAATCGATATGTACGCATTAATACGCTGGCCACTTCGATTACTCTCGCTGGGCAGAGGAAGACAAGAAGAAATTGCAACAAATCTGTCAAAATTATATATAAATTCCATTATGACCAAGAATGCATTGATTGTCCTGGCTCCCGGTGCCGAGGAAATGGAGTTTACCATTGCGGCAGACGTACTGCGACGTGCGGGCGTAAGTATGCAGGCGAAACGCTTTTACTGCCGGCTATTTATAGCATTGAATTTTCTAACTTTGCCAGATTTGTGTGACTGTGGCAGGCCTAAATGGCAGCGAACCTGTTAAGGGCTCTCGCGATATCTTCATTGTGCCCGATAAATCGCTGGAGAAGGCAGTCGAGGAGCAGCCTTACGATGTGGTTGTCCTGCCCGGCGGCCTGGGCGGTTCCAATGCTATGTGTGACTCCAAGGTAGTCGGCGATCTGCTGCGCACACAGGAATCTGCTGGCCGTCTGATTGCCGCCATTTGTGCAGCGCCGACAGCGCTGGCCAAACATGGCATTGCCACTGGCAAGGCCTTAACTTCGTATCCGGCAATGAAGGCACAACTAGTCGATAAGTATTGGTAAGTGGAGAGCAGAGTGGTCGCTTGTGGAACTTATTGTCATTTTTTCAGCTATGTGGATGATAAGAATGTTGTGCAGGATGGAAATTTGATTACTAGTCGTGGACCCGGCACCGCATTTGAGTTTGCCTTAAAGATATCCGAGCAGTTGGCGGGCGCCGAGAAGGCTAAGGAGGTTGCAAAGGGCATGCTGTTGAGCTTTAACGAGTGCACATAAATAATCTCAATGTTGCAACAAACACACACATGCAGAAAAGTGATAATAAAATGTAGTGCTAAAATAATAACAGTTTTTAAAATACAAATCGATAAGCTAGTATCGCGTTTCGATAGCAAATACTCGTTAACTGAGTACTTTGCTGCCCTTCAAACAACCCTCACAAGTGAGAATAATGCGCCGCAATAGAGCAGTTTATGACGTCACAAGCGTCCATTCAACCGCTCCGTAGATAAACAAGAACACGTACAACCTTGGAAACACAATGACCATGCACACAGAATGGACCTGTTTCTCAGCGTCGCATTTACTCTCTCGCTCTCTCTTGGTGTTATCGGCGCCGCAAAGAATATTTGATTCCACTTGCTCAATCGATAGGCGATTCTCAGTTTCAATTCGTAAGTCAAAGCGGGTGAACGTGTGCGCGCTACTCTGTTGCCGCCTTGCCGTTACTCGCATTGCATTTTTGGTAGAATTAAATTACGCTTGTCTTGGGAATATTCGATGTGTGAGTTGAGGGCACGTGAATTGTAATTATTTGTTGTCACCGTCGTTTCGCCCAGTGCACTAAGAACGCCCCGTCTATGTTTTGTGTGTTTGTGTATTAGTGTAAGTGTTGTCTGTGTAGACGCCTGTCTTTTTTGATACATTGCACAAGTGTAACGGTATCTACATACATACATGCATATCTAGAAGTGCATCAAACAGCAGCAACACCAACAACACCGACAACTCTATTGTAACCAGCATAGTGTAAAGTGTGTGTAAACGAAGTGAAAAACCAAAGAGTAACACAGAAAAATATAAAAATTGTGCAGTTCATTCAAACTGCACGCGTGTAAGAAGCGCAAAGAGATAGCAACAACAACAATAGAGTAACTGCAACAACAACAATTGGAACGATCCGCTTGCTTAAATTGCCATAAATTATTTTATAATTTTGATTCGTTTAAACACTGTAACTATACAAAAGCATTTATATACATTATACATTGCACTTTAACACGAATTGTTTGCTTGCAAATGTAAAAATTAACATAAGCATCTGAAAAAGAAAAGAAAAGAGGTTGCCAAAACGAAAAAAAAAGTATAGTGGAAATAACAACAACAGCAGCAGCAGCATTACCCTTCTTGCCTGCACGGCTTAGCCGCTCCTTGTGCTCTCTGTCTCTTGCTCTCTCGTCATATCCAGCTCTTTTGCTGTAACTGCTGGCGCTCTCTCCTGCTGCTGCTGCTGCTCCTTATGACTCAGCGGCAGCGCTGCTTGCGTCGCAGTACAATTTGAGGGCAATGTATGAGAGCAAAAAAAAAAAAAAAAAAATGAAAACCACAACGTGCAAAACAAATTGTGCAAAATGCAAAGCTCCAACGTTTTTTTGTCGTGTGACAAATGCAAAAGTGTGAAGCAACAACAACAATGCAATAAAGAGAAAACTGCAGCAGCCGTTTAAATGTGCTCGATAAGTTAAAAAGGTCGCAAACAATAAACGGTATTTGTTCTCAGAAGATTTTTTTTTTAGTTTCAATTGCTTTACAGCCGCCACCATTTGTTGCTTTAACTGTGTGTGTGTTAAATAAACAATAATATATATATATTGTTTATAAACTCTTATTTACCCTACAGAGCAAACGCAAATGAGTCTCTGTGTGTGTGTGTTTTAAAATTGTGTCAATCGCATGACCCGCTCCCTCTGCCAGCGTCGCTGCCAACTTAGGCCGGTTAAGTGCAAAAGCAGCGCTGCTTTTCAAATGCATCACCTCTTCTTCTTCGTTTTCGTACTCTTTGACATCAAAAGCTCTTTGCTCATCAAAGTTCGCATTGTTGTTCTAATTAGCAACAGCTTGTGTTATTTTTTTTTGTTTGTCTATGTTTGTTATTGTCTATACGCAACGCGCTCTTGAAAAATCGATAGTACCATAGAATGGCTTAGGGAAAGGGGGGGTGGTACACAAAAGTGGAAGGCAGCTTTCAAGTGCTTGTGATGGGTGACACACTCACTCACATTTTAACATGTGCCGCTTTTTTTTTTTTGTGATCATTCCATCAGCACACGCATTACTCATGCACACACACACACATGAATACACTGGCACATTCAACCTGCTTGCCAATGGCAGCCCTGACACTGACCACAACAACATTCACACGACAGACAGCGTCTGCAAAGAGAGAAGCGTATATGTGTGTGAGAGAGTGCAAGACTTCCGCTCTCAGCGTTCACCTTTGCTTATGCCGGCCGCTCTGTTTACAATTTAATTTTCTGCTTCTTCTTCTTTTTCTGTGTGTTTTTTTTTTATATTTCTTTATTAAACAACAAAGTTCAGTGGCAGCTAAAGAAAACGCACGCAATTCAACCCTCAAACGTTTGGCCATTGGGCAGATGGCCTAATACAGTCTTACAGTGGTTGAATATGAATTTCTTTTTTACCACTGTATGATGTACTAGATTCTCTTGCCATCTCGCTCACACTCTTAACAAAAACATCATTTAATTGATTTGCTGCCCTAGACTAGACCAAGGGTTGCTTGTGTTGTTGTTGTTGTTGCTGCTGTTGCAGTTGTTGGCCCCGGAAAATGCACTCGAGCGTTGACTGTATATAGCTGTTTTACTGCTTCTTCTTTCTACTCCTCCTCCTTCTCTTCTTCTTCTTCTTGTGCTGCTTGCTCTATTCCACTTTTTTTTTTTTGCTTGCTGTCTGACAAGTTCTGCGATTTTTCACTGCACTTTGTTTTGCCTGTATTTACTGCTTGTAACTTTATGCCATTCACATTCACAGTTTGTGGCTAAAAAAAAAGCGTTGGCCCTTACTGCTGGGTGTGTTTAAACAGTGAACAGTGAACTCGTGCCCAAAAGTTCAAGTGCTCGCTTTGCATGCGATTTGTGGGCGTGACGCCCTAATACTTAAAACAGACAAATAAAAAAAAAGGTGTCTAGAGATGTGCTTTTTATTTATTAGCCACATCCGATTAGCCTAATTGAGGCGTAAGTTTTACCCCCTGTGGCAACTGTCTAAAAGTTGATTGCATCATGTCGCATGTCCAACTATTATCTATCATATGTCATCTGTGATAAAGAACGTTGCGAAACTGTCTTTTCCACAGAAAGAATTCTTAATAAAAACTTCGTTTAAACTTTAAAAGTAATTAAAGTTGTGCAGAGCAAACGCCCACCGAATGTGAGTTCTCTTCATGTGAAAGGAATGTTTCAATTAGTCGAAACCCAACTGATGCTCGTAAACATCAAAAATTAAGTGTTTTTTAACACTGTCTGGGGTCAAACCCCGCTCCGTTCCCCCAATTCCCTTTTGAAACAATTAGCGGCTAGACAGCTGAAAAGATGAAAGACAAACTGATGATTACTGAAGAGTTGCTAACTTTAAAGATTAGGCGGCCTAGAAATGGCATTTGTTAGTGTTGCAAAATGCCTTAAAGTTAAAGTTAGTTAGTAATGCTTTCAATAAGTAAGTTATCTAGATTATGACGCAACTTTCTTCAATGCCAACTGGCTTTAAATTATGATTTTAATTGAACTCGTTTGTTTTTGACATGCAAATTGTTGTCTAATTGAATGACCCTCAGGTCTATCTGATAACTAATAGTTTGTGCTTTATTTGTACTAGCATGACATAAGATATCAGTCATGGAAACGTATCGTATGATCTAATCGACTCGTTTACTCCAATCAATGCAATTTACAAATATGATTTCATTTCTATTGAATTGGTTCGAGAATGTTATTGGTAATGCCTGTCGGCTTTGCTTCGGCTGGACAATAAAAAAGTATTGTTCCCATGCTTGGGGTTAATCTACCCCAAAGCCACCCGCCCCCCCCCCCTTCTTCTTCTTCTTCTCAATGACGTTGTCAAACGAGTTTTTGTTTTATTATTTTGCCCCCTTTATTGCTATTATTCTACATTCAACTGTCGCTTAATTGACTTTGTCTCTCTTTCGCTCTCTCTCTCTCTCTCTCTCTCTCTTTTGGCCTAGGTTTTGTGGTATCCCCTTAAGCGTCCATTGTCCATTGTATTAAGGCACAAAAGTATATTTTTTTATAGCCTTATCCACATAAAACATGAATAAATGCGAGCAACATTTTTATTTCTGATATGAATTGTTTCCTAAAAAACACATTTTTTTTTTGCCTCTGCCCAGCGATAAGAGAAATTTTAGTTAGAAATAGCTTTAAAGTAGTTGAAAAGTAAATCAAGCAAATAAAATTCTTAACTAGTTGAAAGAATCTTTTTAAATATATATATAGAAATTGCTTCTCAGATACTTTTCGCTGTTACAGCAAAAAAAGAAACTCGCAAGAAATCTCCAGCAAACGTTTCGCAACTATTTTTAGAATACAATTTTAGCATAGTATCGAGATACAGCTCCTTAAGCTTTTAATTATATATACATATATATGTATCTGCATGTTGTTGGCCACATTGACAGCGTTTATTTCACAGCTGGAGGTTGAATTCGTTTTCATTTTCATTTCGAATTAATTTGCAAATTTAATGTGCCAGCGACTCGGATGCTCTTAATTAAATCTGCATAAAATGTAAATTTTTCAGCTGCTGTCTTTCTATTGTTAAAAGAGTGTTAAAGCCTTTAAACAAGGGCAAACTTTAAGCAGCGATTAGATCAGCATTTGGTGCTCTCCAGCTTCTTCTTCTTACGTTTTTGCGGCAGGTACAAAAGTTAAGGCCGTACAGTTTGAGCATTATTATTATTTCACTTGAATTCTAACTGTTAAAAAGTTATCAGTGAACAATTATCTGCTTGATAAGCTCAAGCATATGAAAAAATTCTTTTTTTTGTGTTTTCTTTTTGGGGCATTTTCAGTGATAAGTTTGTTTGAGTTGAGCGTGATGGAAGGTTGTCGGTGTTTTCTTTTGTTGCAGTTTGATGAGCACTTGGGCATTGTGTTTCACCTGTGGTGACACAGTTTGACATGCACTTAAACAATTAACTCTGTGATTTGTGTTCCGACTGCTAATCATTTTCATGTGGTATCTTAAGCTTGCCACTCACGTCTGCTTTGTTTTTCCCCTCTCCTCCTCCTGCTCCTACTTCACTTTTGGAACAGTTATTGTGATTGCCCAAAAGCAGTTCGCATTGATAAAAACAAAAAAAAAACTCATAAAATACAATAACAAAAACGCGTCACGGCAATTCCCATAAATCGCAAACACATACGTTTACAGTTTGAATGCCAAAAGACATTCAATAATAATAAAATTTAGCAGCGATAATTGGCCATTGAGCCGCCGTTCTACACAGATAGCAAACGAGAGAGTGAAAGAGAGGAGAGCTTTAACTGGAAGCTTGCCGTTAGCTAATAAAACTTTATTTTCCTGTTTGCTTGCTACTATTTCTTTATATTTTTTTTTCGGCCCATGTCGCGTCTGCTGTCTGCCTGTTCGGTTTTTATTTTACTCTCTTGCCCATTGCACGCTGCTCCGCATTGTTTGTTTGCAGCGCTGCCGCTGCTGCTGCTGCTTCTAACTGTCGTCTGTCTATTTCCGGTAATGCATTGCGCCAGCGCAAATGCTCTTTCATCACTCGCTCTCTCTGTCTGTTTGAAATAAACCGGTCTCGCGCTGCACTCTTACGCTCTCTCAGTCGCCGTCTTGATTATGTTGACATTTTGCTGCACTCGCACGTACACACACACACACGAACGCACTTAACCGCAACTACACGCACACGTGCACCGTAATGTATATATGTAAATGTTGTTGTTTCTTTTTATCAGCAAAACGTAGTTTCCGTTGTTCGTTCGAATTTCATTGATTGTAAATTGCGCGACCGTTTTTCGACATCGAAAGCTGTTGTTGTTGCTTTTACATGTTTACGTGCTTTTATCCACGGCACAATTACTGTCAAACTGTGAGTGTGTAAGAATTATCGCTTTCCGCTAGTTTGCTTTAAGTTTCATATTGTGTGGGTTCCTGTTGTTGTTGTTGTTGTTGATAGCTGGCATTGACCCACTGGCAAACAAGAACGTCGCAAGCGCGTGATAACACAAATGTTGTTGTTTTTTTGTTCTTGGTGCACACTTTACATATATGCAGATAGCTAGACAGAGGCAGCTGCTGTTATTTACAGCGATGCCTAAAAGTATGCAATGCTAAATGTTTTGTAAGCAAATGCATGTCAAACTGCACGTTTTATTCATATTTCTTTCTTTCCTTTAATGTTTACTTACAGCCAAGTATTAAAGAAAACATGTTAGCCAAATTATAGTACAATTAAAACTAGTTCTTAAGTAAGAAAGTTGAAAAAAAAACCAACCAAAACAAAAAAACGAAAGAGACAGCTATCTCGTTCGCTTTCACTCACACACACGCACATATAAAACGCAAAAACGGCGTCCCCTCGGAATTACGTCCGTTCTCGCTCCACACCGCAATCGCCACATTCGCCCCAACTGTTGGCGGTCGGTGCCGGTCGGGGGGAGGCGATAAGTAACGGCTATACAACTGGAACAGCAACAGGATCGGGTTCGTGCCCCTTGTTGCAGCCACGGCATCATCAGTCGGAACAGCAATTGTGCAAACGGCGACGCATCTATGCATCAACGGGGAGCGCTGCCAATATCATGATGGATCGCGAATCCCTTAGCGAATGGGCTAAGGATAAGCCGCTCAGCATACTACAGCTGGATCCGGCCGATCGTGCTGTATTGCGGATAGCAGGTAAGCTTTTAATTACTACTTTTTTTATTGCTTAACGTTTAGTTTATTGATATGATATGATACTTTAGCCAACACAAACAGTTGTGTGCCAATTCTTAGGCCAAATATTTGCTTAACAATCCACTCGAAAGCAGGGCTCAGGCTAAAAATCATTTACAGTTTTGCATGCATCGCACAACTCTGGTTCAATGCACCTAAGCTTGCTGAGTGCTTGTCAAACTGTACTGCAGTTTTGCCATTGCCAACTTAAACTCAATCCATTATGCGACAGACAACATTTTTCCAATACACCATTGTACTGTATACACCCCCCCTTCCGCCTTCCCCCACTCCTACTCTACTGTATATGGCGCTCCCAATCCGTTCGCATATTATGCGCTAATTCTACGCCTAACGGTACAGCCTCCGCCTGTCGCTTTTATTCTATTTCTGTGTCGACAAACGCAGCCCACTGAAGTTGTGTGTGCTAGTGTCTGTGCGAGTGGGAAAGAGATAGACAGAGTTGTGTTTTTTCTTTTGCAATTGCAATAGAAAAAATTGAAATTTATGTCGCTGTCATTTTGTTTGCCTGCGTTTGTTGAGGGTTCATTGTTCGGTTAACAAACAAATATCTCTCTCTCTCTTTCCCTCTCTTTTTCTTCTATTTTTTGCGTATTGAGTCTATTGAATGTGCTTGACAAAAGCTTCTAGCTGGAAGCTATTTGTATTCCCTTTCCTTCCATTTTGAGTGAATGTATGTTCAGTCGATATAAAGTCAACTTAAAAGCATTTTTTAAGATCAAATGACTCAGAAAACAAGTGTTAGAAATATCATTTTGCTTAATTTGCATTTGTTGTGGGAAGATTTCACTTGAAAATGAGTTAATTCGAATTGATTTCAATCCGATTAAAGTCTGACAACATTTCAAGATCAATAATAATGTTGGCTAATCCCATTTTGTTTGACCTTGTATGTATAGTATATGGTCACACTCTTTTCACTTTCAACAAACGCCCACAAGCGTCTGTGCGGCTGCCACGCCCACAACGTATAATTATATTCAATTGCAAGCCAGACTTGAGACAAGACTTGAGACAAGATCTGTAAAACCAGCTTTGATTGTGATTGACAGCTCTTGCAGTTTTGGGTGGCAGCAAAAGAGTGTAGCGGCTTGAGAGCGGTGCCACATGTGGCACATAGACCAAGACAAGAACCACCTACATTTGTCTAACGGTGGCCAATTGTGTGCGTAGGTTTCGAATCGTTTTTCGAATCTGCAAAACTTTTGTTTTGGTTTTGGTTTTTAATGTTGCAAAGTTACTTTTCAGTTGTTGTTGCATTTTAATTAGCCCTGAGCCCGTTTACCCACACACTTTGTGGTATGTGTGTGTGTGTGTAACGGAAAAACTTGGCCAACAGCAGCAACCGTTTAGGCCACAACAACTCTAGCTTATTTTCGCATACAGCTAATGAAGTTGAGGCTACAAAACGCCCCCGCAAACATTGAAGCATCGTTACTCAATTTAAGTTCAATTCAATCAAAATATTTAACAATATTTTTATTTATTTCTGTTACTCAAGCGCTGCTAATAATTTGTTTAAACATTATTTTTTTTAAAAAGCGTTTTAACTTATGCCTATTTTTAATACAGTTTATTTAGTCTTTCGCCTTTGCGACTTTTTCCTTTTAAGGTAGCGTAAATTTTGATTCAATTCTTGATTTTTTTTGTTTTTTTACACTATTTTAGCGGTTTTTTAATGCTCTAGCTTTGGTTTGAAATCTCTCTGCAAAGGGTACTCAAGAAAAAGCTTTTTTAAAGCTATTTTTTCATCACACTTTTGCTTCTTGTTATTGCTAACTATCGATTATTGATTGGCACTTAAAACCTATCAAACCAAACCTGCTTTCTTACGATTCCAGCTTGCTTTTTAGCATATTTCATTAATAAATTTTGTTCAACTCTATAGCTGAGAGATTTAATTTAATATGCAGCTCACAAACGCAATCGTGTGCACTGTTTTAATGGCTAATTGGCTTGGCAACACGAACCGAAACGAAACGAACCGAACCGAACCACAAACCGGAAGTGTTTTGCCACAGTAAAGACGCTTTCGGCATTGCGACCTTTTGTATTTAATATCTTTGCCAAGATGCCGATACCGCCTACTGCGTGTACATACAACACGATGTTGTTAATTGAAAACTGATAACCGACTTTTTTTCAGCTTCTTTTTTGGCTTTTTTTTGCTCTTGCACTTGGGCATCTGCTTCTGTTTTTGGCCGTATTTGATAACAGTTTTTTTTTGCTTTTAATTGTCATTATGTATGCCCGTCGTTTCGATCATATCGTTGCGTCGTGTTGATATCTCTTAATTAGTTTTCAATTCAATTTGCATTTCACTCTTTCTCTAAGCCAACTTGTTGTTGTACTTTAAGTGCACTGCTTTTAGGTTAGGTTTGTTCTGAACCAATCGGAAGGTCTATATAAATTGCCTTTAGTTCATAGTTTGCATAGTTTTCATTAATATTTACGACTTGTGTCTTTTTGTTTTATCGCTTCTAGCCAGGTCCCCAAGGCTGCTGTTTTGGCTAGACCATATGGAAGAGTTTCTCTCTGTCTCTGTCTCTGTCTCTGTCTGTCTCTGACTCATTAAGATAAGCAATTTTGTGTGTCAATTTGTCAACTTGAAAATACAAAATAAACTTACAGCCATTTGTACTCTTAACGGAATGCCAACATTTGGCTATATGTCAATGGGATATGCCATTAAAATAACAACAACAAAAACTGTTGATCAAAAAACAATTGCCGCCTTTTGCCTAATTGAAACTAAAGAATACAAGTTGATCTGTAATTGATACTAGCAATGGTTCGGTTTTTTTTTTTTTGTTATTGGTTGAGGAATTTTTAAAGAAATTTTAAGGAATTCAAGCTTGAAAACTTAAGATCTTACCCCAACTTTTGTTTATTAGTTGGTATCTCAAAGATTTCTGAACTATTTTTAAGGAAATTTGCAATATTCGTAGATAAAATGTTAAAATATTGATTGTTATAATAATCGAGTTTAAATAGTTTTTATTGGGGTTGCTTTGTACACTCTTAAATTTGGCTAGTTTTGAGAAAATTATAAAAAATTTCAATGAACTTTTTCATCAAATCTTAGCTAAGGTTTCAGAAGATCATTAGAATAATCATATATTTACAGGGTATACAACAATGTACCAAAAAAGTCTAGAAAAACAATTATAATAAACAATCAAACATGTTTTATTTGCATCGCATGGCTCAGAAGAAGCGAAACAATTACACAAATATTTAATTATGCTACTAATTGCCAGACTGTGAATGCCGCCAACAATTCTCAGCGAGGTCAAGAGACCAAGAGACTCCCCCCTCCCTTCCAGTGCTTCTTGTCATATAGCAGATTTTTTTCTTTTCGGTTTGTTTTTCGTATCAAGTCAAGTGTCACAATCAAAAAAATACAATAAAAACGACTTCAATTTCACCTAGCAAAAGTGTTGTTTTTTTTTGGTTTTGGCAACGCCCACAACACACACACACACACACAATGCTCAAGAATTGCAATGAGATCAGCGTTTGGGATTCGCTTTAATGATCGACAACAATTCCTTTATTGTTCCACAGAATGCAACAACAAAAGCAACACTCAATAAGCGATTATAATATCAATTTTTATTTTGTCTTTTTGGCCATTGTATGTTATTTATGGCCTGTTATACATATCCACAACTGTACTCCATACTATATACAGACAGATGTGTGTGGTGTGGGTGTTATTGCCTCATGTCCATGACGTCACTTTGCACAAAAAAAAAAAAACTGGCTTGCAAAACAAGTTGGCCTTTTGAGAAAGGCTGCAAACAAAGCCAACAACAATCGCGCAAATCATTTAAATGACATTACACGCAAATAAAAAAAAAAACACATAAACAAGTGGGAATAGTTGGTCTATAAGAAGAGTTACTTGAATTTTAGATACCCTAGATAAGTAGGGAATAAGGTTTAAAGCTTGAAAGGAACAGAGTAGATCCAAGTATACCACCCAAAGGCTTTCAGTTAACCTTCCTTCAAAAAGCTTCTTCTTCTTAGCAACACAGCTCAAATCACGTCCAAACCAACCTTTAAGCAATCAAAATCTTTAACGTTATTAACGCTCACGTAGTTGATATTTTCCTGAAGCACGTAACACTTATAAGAATTTAATACAACCCATATGAGTTACTTGCAACAACGACCCAAAAAACCTGTCGGGTTAGGGTTTTTTTTTTCGAGGCGACACTGGGTCATTCGATGGGAGTTGGCCCTTGTCATTGGCTATTGTTTTCTTTGTTTTTTTTGTGCCACAATTGACACATTTATTGTTTACGTTTACTTTCAATGCATGTCTCAATCTTTCCGAAAAAATTAAGCACATGACGAATAAGTAATTAACCGAACCTGAGCCAAGCATCTGACTAAGAAATACTCATTTTTGTTATATATGTATTTTCCATTCGGTTGACGCCCCATAAAACACACACACACACACACACACACACACATAGAACCGGCATTTTGTCACAAGGAAAAATGCTGTTTATTGAGTGTTTTGGGTTTTTGAGTCAAGTCTGGCTTTGAGACGGATGTTGGTGCTTGGTGACAAACGGAATTCTACTAGCTTATCGTTTAGGCCTGGGCGTTAGCGTGGGCTGTTTGTAATAGACGGCAATGAATAATAGGTTTGTTAACTGTTTTTGTTTTTCTGTTGTTATTTGGTTGTTAATCGGATATTGCTTAACAAATGTTTAAGAATCTTTACTTACGAGTGTTTTTTTTTTTAATGAATGAATAGTGCAATAAGCACTCAACACAAAAAGTATCTATAGGTATTAGAGACAGCTTTTGGCTATATTAAAGTTGTAGTTTAACCAAAAACACTCACAAAACATTAAAAAATATTATTGCTTAGCAAAAACACATCAAAAATATTGGCCATTCATTAACAAAGCTCTAACAAATATTCAGTTGTAAGCAAAGCGTATTATGTAGCGCGTTTATCCTTGCCAACATTAACCTTGCATTGAACACGAATACAACTTGGCTTTAAGCCGCAAAAAAACTTTGAAATTAGCTTTAGCTAACGGTTTTTGTTGTTTTCAACACCCACGCAACTGACTGTTTGGGCTTTGGGGGGGAGGGGGACCTCTTGTTTTGGCGTGCCTGAAGGCAATAAGCAATCAGCTGGCAATTAAAGGCGGCCAATTGGTGAATCAGTTCAAACGATTTGCTATAACTAATTAAAACGAAGAGGAAGATAAAGAATTGAAGTTTGAACACCCACACACACACACATCTATACACACCCCAAGAGTGCAGCTCGCAATCTGAATATCGCACTTGTATTGATTGAGGCCGGCCACTTGAGTAGCAAAGAGGGAGAGAGAGAGAGCAGTTGGCGCTGCACAAGGGGACGGAAGCGGGAGAGAGAAGCAATATGAATAACTCAACTGCGACCGAAGGCATGCAAATGAAGGCATGCTTAAGACAATCACACACACACACCGACACACAAACAGTTACTCACTCAGTTAAGCCTACTCATTTGCACTCGTATTTGGAGTGGAGCTTAGTCACGAGTTCCAAGGCTTTGGTGTGAACTGAACTGAATTCAATTGAACTAAACTGACTCATTCATCAATTCGGCAATATTGGTCAGTGACAATTGATTATTTGTACAATTTGGGCATCACTTGCCATGCATTTCCGTTAATTAGAACACAGCTGTGCAAGCTTTAGCCTGGCTCAACTTTCCATTTTTACACGAGATTGCACTCAATAAGCAATTACATTTAGCGGCAGCAGCAGCAGCGACGCCAGCAGCGACGTCGATGCTGGGCAAAGCGCTTTACGCACACGCAATGTGACGATTTCCAGTTCGCTCAGCTGTTTTTGTTGCCAGCAGCTGCTCTCTCTGAGAGTCGCTCTACGCTCTTTGATTTTTTGCTTCTCTATTTCTTGTTTGTGTTTGGGTCCGCTCCGTTGATGACTTGTTAATCTTTGCATTTCAACATTTTTATGGATTCCTTTACTATTTGTTTTATCTGCTTATGTTTATAAACGCAAAGAGCGCCAAATAGTTCTTTCAACCGCATTATAATTTGTTTTTGGTCAGCAAGCAACACACGCACACACACTCACACACATACAAAGCTAGCGACGTTCCAGTTATCGGCACCCGCATGTTGTTGTTGTTCTTGTTGTGTGTTTACATTTGTTTGAAGTTAATTTTCAGTCTATTTTCGTGCACTTGCAATAAGGAAGTTGTGTTTTCCCCTTCTGCTTTTCTTCTTTCTCTATCGCACTGTCATCGTTCTGCGGTGTGTCAGAAAGTTGAGCGCATCATTTCTTTTTTTTCTTTTTGAATTTGATTTGGCTTCAGCTATTAGCTGGCTCGGTCAGTGTTCGAGCCAAATTAGGGCTTTTTTGTTTATTAACGGCCATGACCATTAGCGGTTTATTTATTTTTTTTTTCTATATTTCTAACACATTTTTCTAGTTTTTTTTTTTGCTTTTTGCAAGCCCACATACTTTAAGCGGCTTCCTCTCTCGCCCGCAGTTGTCGCAATTAAAGACCCGCAGAAAGAAAAAGAGGAAGAAAAAATAAACGGTGCACAGCGAATTTCTTGACCAAATATGTGGCATTTTTTTGTTGCTTGAGTGAGACAAGTTGAGTCTCTTTTGCTTTTGCTACGCTCATTCACTCTCTTGCTTACGCACGGGAATGAGCTAAGCTCTGCTGGCGGCGCTCCCACGATCGTGCTCAGCCCACACACTTACACATAGCTGAGAGAGAGAGAGAGAGAGAGACAGATTGCCAAAGAGTGCGCTACACCTGCCCAGACTCACGCACACAAGCACATGCACTCGCACTGAGACATGGGCACCCATTCAAAATCGTTGCTTGCGCTCTGTTCGTGTTCTCAGTCCAATTTGAACAACGATACCGAGCGGTTGGCGTTCTCCTCTGCAAGCAAAATTGTTATTTCGTTTTTGTGTGTGCCTAAAAAAAGCAGTAAACTAGCAACAACAACAACGAAGACAGCAACACTTTTGTACATTTTCTGCTGCCAACGCGCAGTCGTTTTTTCTAACTTGGCCCTAAGCAGCAGCAGCAGATACAACAACAACAAAAGCAGCAACGAGAACGCGGATAGAAAAAAATAACATAGTTGTCGTGTGTGAGTGAAACAAAAGAAAAAGAAAAAAAAAATTGTGCAAAATATTTGCAGGGAAATGAAAATCAAACGGAAAGCGTCATAATTCCAACACTTATATAAAATAATATAAATATTGTGTGTTTATCTTTAGTGCGTTTAAGCGTCAACAACAACTATAAAATTAGTGACTCAAAATTATTGATTAAATGACCGAATGACTGAAATCAATGAAACCATAAAATTTCTTTCGCCTGTTGCTTATCAGTCTCAAAACACGTACCGAATAAAAAGAAAACAAAGAAAAAATAGGGACTGGAAACTTTGTGAACTTCCTTCGCCCTCCCGGGAATACTTGTTGCAGCTGTATTTGTTCCTGACATGTGTGTTTGACTGTGTGTGTCTGTGTTTGTGTGTGCATATTTCAAATATTTGCAACACTCAAGAAACTTCTTTGCCTTTGCTTTTTATGTGTGTTTGTGTGTGTGTGTGTTGTTCTTGCCATTTTTGTGTTGTTTTGTCTCAAGATCTGCCTGCCTGGCTTTTCATTCAATAACCAGTTTTTGGTTCTTATTTTTTTTTCACTTCTTTCATTTTCGTGTGTGTGCGCTCTTTTATTTGGGCGCTGCTTTTGAGCTACCCTCGTTTCAGTTCTCGATTCTTATGCGCCAGCGTGCACGCACATTTTGTAGTAGTTGTTTTTATTCTCGCGTATTTGTTTTCCACTGCTGGAACTGCCCCGCAAATTAGTCATGCCAGACAGGCAAAAAAAAAAATAATGTCTCAGCTCACACCGCATAACTCTAACTGTGTGTATGTGTGTGTGTGCACTATTCACATTTCTTTATGACTCCTTCCACATGCCAGGAATAGTTTAGCTTTACAAACAGACAGAGAGAGAGAGCGAGCGAGAGGAGAAAGATCATTTCGCTCTTTATGTTATTCTTGCACTGCCGCTCTCACTAGAACACTAGAACAATGCAGTAAAAGGTGAGCGCTTAGAATAACCGTTTCTGTTGTCTCATATCGAATGCAAATTGTGCGCTCCCACAAAAAAAAAACTTAAGCTTAGGGCTACACACTTACACACACACACGAAAGTACAAAAATAACTGTGCCACAGAGTGGTGGAAAAAGTGCGACAAGAAATGAGTGATGTGAAAATTAGTTAAACAAGCAGCAACATATTTCTATGAATTATTGTGTGAATTTTTGCATGTGAATGAAAACTAAACAACAAAAGCAACAACAAAAAATGTAACTAGTGAAAACTCGAACAAAATGAAGTAAAGAAAGCTGCAAAATAAGCTAAACAGCAAAAACAAACAAAAATGAAAAAAAAATTGTCCAAAAAGCAAACAAATTAATTAATATTAATCAAATGCAGCTCGCAAAAAAAACAATTAGTTTGTTTAACGCCCCTCACTTTAAAACAATGCACATAAACAAATTGACAAAACCAACAAGAGACTCTGAGAGAGAAATTCAAAAAAAAGCAAATGTTTCTGTATCTGTAGCTGTCGAGTGTTGAGGCTACTTTTGTGACTCGTATCTAATCAGTGCGACAGCATGTCTCATTGGCCAGCTGCGCGTTAGCGTGTTTATACTATTATTTATGTAGTTATTTATACATTTATTATATGGAAGTTGTTGGGGAAGTTGAAAGTAAGCCCGAACAACAGCCAACACTGCTGACCTCATGCAACTGAGAATGCAAAAAAAAAGACAACAGCAAACTTGAAGAAATTTCATTCGTAATTCAACTTGAATAAGCACCCAAAAATAACAAAGTGAGATACTCAACTCGACTCGAGTTCGTTGCAAATGAAAGTACAATTTCGTATATTGTCATTGTCAAAGTATCTTGAAAAGCAAGAAGAAGAAGAAGCAGGAGATAAACAATTTAGAGCATTGCTTGCCTTTTACTTAAACTTTTGTACCTTCTCTATCTTGTCACAGGCAGCTGCGCTCTCTTGATTTCAATTTATCTTTATAATTTTCAATTTGCGGCCTGACGCGAACGCACCCTGAGCTATAAATTGCGCCCTTCCCATACCCTTAAAAGGGATAATTAAAGTTTCTGTAATAATGATTGATGGTCTAAGAAGTCTTTAATCAGAGATAATTTTTGTTAAGATCTCACACCTAAAGATCTTTGTAGCGTATTTGCAAGTCGCTTCTGCTGTTTTCAACTTGGATTTATTTTTGTCAATTGTCTGTAGTTTGTCGGGCGACAGTTCAAGAGCCGGACGACAAAATGCAGAAACAGCAAGTCGTCTGTCACTTGCAGAAAACCACTCGGATACAGATACAAATACTGAGACAAATAAATATGCAAAGATACACAAGTGATACGCAAAGGCAACTGCGTGCCCTGAGACTTTGTGTGTTTTTTGTTTGGCTTTCAGCCAATTGGAGCAAAATGCCGGCAAGAAAGATACAGATACTGAGACAAAATAGTTTAAGAGAGAGAATGTTTCGCAAATAGACTTCCCTCAACGTGCGGGCAACAAACTTTTGTACAAATTTTCTATAGTTATTGCACTTGCAATTCGATTTGTTTGATTTCACGTTCAAGTACGTACGCTGACTCATGCAGCTAATTTGCATTGGTTTTTTTTTGTTTTATTATTATTATTATTAGAAGCAACTCCAGTTTCAATTTGTGTTGTCTTTTTGTCAATCAGTCAGAGTCAGCAGAGCAATAAAAAATAAAATCACAAAGTGCCATCCACCGAAAAAGGAATAAAATACCTAAAATAAACTTGAAGAAAAAAACGTGCTAAAAATAATAAAAGAGATCCGCGAAAGCGAAAGTATTTCCAAGTGCCAGAGTTTTGTAGTCGCGTGGTTCATGACAAAGCAAGATGACATCGCATTCCTATTATAAGGATCGTCTCGGCTTCGATCCAAATGAGCTGCAACATGAGGCAGCCAGCGTCAGTAGTCAACAACTACAGCAACAGCAACAGCAACAACACAGCACCAATTCAATGAAACGTAGCAGCTCAAGGCAGACGCATCATCATCATCAGAGCTATCATCATGCCACAACAACGAGCAGCTCAGCCGCATCGCCGGCACGAATCTCTGTCTCGCCGGGTGGTGCTGGCGTCGGTGTTGGCGTTGGCGGTAACGGCACCCTTGACTATCATCAGGTGCAACGAGAGCAACGCGATCGGGAGCTATATGCGAATGGTCACAGCCATAGCAGCAGTCCACATCATCAGCATCAGCATCGTCATGGATCGCATGGATTGATTGAGGCTAGTCCGGCGGCCAAAAAGGCCAAACACTCGTCAACGCAGGCGCAACCGCAGGGCGGTTACGAGGATGCGTTGACGCAGTTTAAAGGTACCATGTCCATTTGGGATCATTTTATAGAAGATTGGGATATTATGCGTAAGTCGGCAATGGTTCAGTTATCAACTATCGTTCGTTGTTCGTTTGCCGTTTACTCGTTACCTTGGCTGGCTACTCGTTGCCTGTTTTACGAGTATCGCTGTTTCTTTTATTGTTTTTGTTGCTAGATGTTTAAACTAACCCAGAAGCCAAATAGCGATTAACTCGTTACTTTGCATTGGAGCTTACCCCTCTACTCGCTACTTATAGATCTCGTTTCTTTTACTCGTTACCTTGGCTGGCTACTTGTTGCCTGTTTTACGAGTGTCGCTGTTTCTTTTATTGTTTTTGTTGCTAGATGTTTAAACTAACTCAGAAGCCAAATAGCGATTAACTCGTCAAACCTAATTCTTCTACTCGCTACTTATAGATCTCGGCTGTTTTCTTTTAAGTAACAATAATAACTTGATGCTTATTATGCCCAGTTGTTTCAAAGCGCCGCCTGCGGAAATGATTTGCATTTTTGCCAAATGCTTTGCAATAATCTCGATTAAAAATAAGCTTGCATAATTCTAATTCTCATTATGATATAATCTTTGGCTTTTGGCAGCGCCACAGATCAGAGTTCAAGGTATACAAACTTAGTCATAAATTTTCGTATCTGTTTGTCTAATACAAAACCACAAAAAGGGGGGGAAACCATTTGACACCTTTCTGTTTATGAAAGCACTTTGATTGACTCTGACCATGACCATGAAAATTGATGGACATCGAACATGCCTCCAAAAAAACCAAAAAAAGAGTGGATTGTCAAACCTAGCCCATGTTTACTGTAAACATTTCACCGCCCAAAATTTATTGGAGTCTCTTAATATTTTTGCGTCATATTTTTAGGTGGGTCGTCGTCTGAGCTGTCCGTTCACTGTGAATGCAAAGTTATGTCAATATTAATTTAACGTTGCTTTAGCACCACCACCAAAACAGACGAGTCGGTTAAATATTAGAAAACTGGTTACTGGACGACGTTCTGGTTGTTGCTACAAAAAAAAAAAACTGTGGCAATTAACTCTTTTGCCTCAAACAAATTAGTTGTTATGCAGAATTCCTCGAATTTCGTTTCGAGTATTTAATATTGTACGTAGTAAGCAAACATATTTATTCAGCATAAACCAGTTTATGATTTTCTAATTTATTTTATGAGATTTTTATGTTGATTTGTGTTTTTTTTTTATTAATTTGAGCTTTGTTCAAAGTTGACACAAATCTCTGGTAGTTCTTATTGTGGTTGCTGTTTCTGGAAAACTGTTAAATATGGAAATTCGATACACATATGTTACTTTCAACCATTTGGTTAATGTGTTAATGTTCTTTAAAGATTCTTTTGTTCAACCGAACTTTGAGCTCATCTATTACTTATTGCTCAAAGAAAGTCTACGCAATCGAACTTATTGATAGGCACTTGCATAATGAACTAACCAGGCCATAACACTTATCACCAGTGTTGGGTAGAAAGCCCAGCAATTATGATTGCTTGCCAAAAGTGTTGTTGCCACTATTATTATTGCACTTGTTGTTGTGGTCAATCAACGTCCTTCGCTTTATATATTTGCTGCTTTTGCTGCTGACATTGAAGTGCGCTAATCAAAAAGTAACAAAAATGAAAAAAAAAAGTGCGACGACACAATGCAAAAATAAACATTAACAAACTTCTGTTTCGAACAGACGCCAAAGCAGCAAACGTAAATGAAAAATAAAAAAAAGAAGGCAACAGCAAAAAACGTTAACAAACATTTAATCGTGGAAACGTATTCAACTTAGAACGTGACATCATCACGCGCTCACAACGACCAGTAAATGCAACAACAACAACAACAAACGTCGACCATACGAATATCAGATAGCAATTTTACTTGTCTGTGTGTGAGAGATACACACACACACACTCACTTCTACACCTTTTTGTATTGTCAAATAGAAGTAAACTTTATAAATTTATGAATTATGATATGTTGACTGTCACTGTGTGGGCTTCATTTATAAATTAATACACTTGTTATACCCTATTGTGAGTGTTGTAGCTAATATAAACCCTTTGACAAAAGGTGTTAATATTCTAACTTTAGTTGTATGATTTTAAAAATTAGATCAACTTTTTGGAGTTTTCCCACAGACGCTTAAAATTGAAATAGTTTATAAAACATTTATGATATTTGATTGGGTCTTCTCTAATTATCATAATTGACTCGTAAATTAACTTAGTTTTAAGCCAAAAACTAGTTCATTTTGATAGCACACAGGGCGTATGTGTGTTAAGCATATGTTTATATGTGTGTGAAAAGTCATTAAGGCAATATGCAAATGCCCAAATGGAATGTGGGAATAGTTGAAAGTAAGCCAAAATATATATCGATAAGTTGTCGTTGGAAAGTTTTGAATAGTAGAAAACTTGCCAAGGTTCTTAACTACGCAAAACCTGAAGTGCAGCCCAAGTTCCCTTTAAAAAAAAGTTAAGTGCAATCTAGAGAACTTAATTTATTTCGATAACAAACATTGAGTATCAATTTAGTTTTTTTTCTTTTTTTGTCCGGATGCAGTCATAATAACAACCTTTACTCAACTGCAAGCACAGCCTGTTAGACAGAAATAAAACTGAATGGATTAAGCCTGAATGAATGTTCAAGGGAGGGGCGGCGAGAGCTTTAGCCAGCAGAGGGAGCAACACAGATTTGCACAATTATAGCTTGTCTGAGTCATTGGTGAATTATGGAGAACTTCAACTTAGTCGCTGACTGTTGTGTTATTTTTTAATTTAGCAGTAATTAATAACAGCCTTCACACTCACTTACACACATGTTTTGTGTTCAAAACCAGAGAGAGAGAGAGAGAGAGTGAGAAAAAGAGAGTAAGAATATAGAGAGTTAAATTGCGATTTGACTCTCTTTCTTGTTGTACAACTCACAGTTTTGCTGTTCTTTATCGTGAGTTTTTCTGTGTATATATTTAGAAAAGTCTTTTTGCACATTTTGTTTTGCTTTCGCGTTTCTGCTTCTTGGCAACTGCTCCCCCCCCCCCCTGGCGTTTTTTTTATTTACCCTGCACTACAATTTATTGGGTTTATTAACCGTAAAACTTCGTTTACAACATTTAGTATGTACCTTAACACTCGACTTGATATCAGTCAACTGTGCGCTGAACTTTGAAGATATTTTCCCTGTTTTGCTTGTTTTTATGGATTTACAACATTCTTTGCTGTTCGAGAATATTGTTAGTTGATTAGATGGTGGAAAAGCAGTAATAATGTAATAAGCATATAACTTTAAAACAAAGGATGTCCATCGAAGATTTCATTTAATATGATTCATACGTTAAGTTAAGATACCCAAATAGAATAGATTCGTGTTCTAAGCAAACAACACGATTTTAATGACGTCCGATCTGGGCTATAGATTTATTAGACACTAATTGCACTTCTATTTAAAACGCTTAACATGTGTTAAGCTAATCAATGCGAAAAAAACTAACCCTTTTAACGGGTTTTTCTTTTGTGCTGTATAATAATAATTATCTTTGTGTACATAGGGCGCCTGCTATAACTCTATGTCAACGTCTCTTTCTCCCTTCAACTTGGTCACACTGCACACTTGTTTATAGGCCGACAAATCAAGTTATAACTTATCTGATTGCCAGCCTTATCGGACTTTGGCCAAAGTCAATGCTTGAGGCCCCGAGATTTATACATTGACAATTGACATATGTACAAAAGCTGTTTGATTACTAATTACGTAGCCTTAACTTAAATGAATTGTACACTTAATCGAAAACGAATAAACAGCAACAAAATAATAATAATAACTTATTTGCACAAAACAAGCTCATTAAAAGTTTTGATCATAATTCAAACGCCTACGCTAACGAAATACTCGCATATGATTAAATGTCGACACAAATTCGATATTGATTTAGTTAGATTTTCTGTTGTTGTTTCCTTAGCTAGAGTAGGCGTCAAATTTAGCATAAATAATTCATTTTTTAAGCCAGCAGCAGCAGCAACAACAATTTTTTGATGATGTCGTCAGCGCCTGCAGTTTAGATCATATCATATCATAACAATATTTTGCTTTTGATTTATTTATTTATTGTTGAAGTGTTTTTTTTTTTGTATGACTTAACACGAATGAGTTGCAGTTGCATGAATCTTAACCGACAAAACGTTTACGTTTATTATGGCTTAGTTGTGATTTAATGTATATAATAAACTTTTGTCATTTAACGTTTCTCTTTGTCTCTTTCTGTGTCTCTTGAACGCTTTAGACGAACGCGATGCCATTCAAAAGAAGACTTTCACAAAATGGGTTAACAAACATCTTAAAAAGGTGAGTGCATAACAAAGTCATCATCATCAACAACAACAACAATATCATCATCATCATCATCATAAGTGCGCCTTAACTGGTTGAGGTTATGCAAAAAAAAGTGTTCCATTTAATAATCCACATGTACAAAAACCCATGTCTGTGTTTAGGATCACTACTCTTTAAAACTTTAAACTAAATCAAACTTATTTTTCGTATATATTCTTCTTAACTGCAAGCAGCATTGGAAGTATGCCAAGGTATAGTTTCTATATAGTACAGCTGTACTATCTTTGATTTAATATCTTCACTCTAAAAAAAAAACTCTTTAATCAATTTACAGACTTATACCATGCTACATGTTTGTGTTACCACAAATGGTATACCCTGTTGTACACAGTCTGTAAGTTTTCCATTGCGTTAAGCAAATAATCACAGTGTATATAAATGTTGTGCAAATTTTCTTGCTTTATTATTTGAAAATAATATTTTATTTCAATTACTGCAATATGCATTTTTCTCATTTTTTTTACTTTTGCTGTTTGTTTACTTCACTTAATGCAATCGCCCACTAAAACTGAATATAAAAAAAAAACACTAAAACATTTAACCACCTAACACCTAACAACCCGGCATGCCATAACCTTGCAACTTTTACTTTTGATCTGTTGTCTAACTTGTTTTGTGTATTCCCCTCAATTTACCATCATACAAATGCATAGGCCAATCGACGTGTTGTGGATTTATTTGAGGATTTACGCGATGGTCACAATTTGCTTTCACTCTTGGAGGTGCTATCTCGCGAACACCTGGTAAGTGTAGTTCACTCAACTTGACTTGTTAGCCATTATCAAAACATCCTGCTAAACTTGACTTGTTTCCTGTGTTTTCCATTATTTATTAAAGCCACGAGAGAAGGGTAAAATGCGTTTTCATATGCTGCAGAACGCACAAATGGCGCTCGATTTTCTACGTTATAAGAAAATCAAATTGGTCAACATACGTGCTGAGGATATTGTGGATGGTAATCCCAAGCTAACACTCGGTCTGATCTGGACTATTATATTGCATTTCCAGGTAAGTTTTTGGTTACCATTTTTTTTGTTTCTGTTTTATATATAAACGTAAATGGAGCAGGTTTTTATTTCACAAAAGAGTTCTCGCCACTCGCTACATTGTAATGGGTGAAGTAATCTAACGAGTAAATTACTCGTTACAGATAATTTGTGTAAATAGGGTCACAATATGTTATGCTATAGCATCGCCCACACACACGTTAAGGGGGCGAATTTGAGTCCAAGTCTGATTGAAGGTGACCCTCAAGTTGGCCGCCCAATTCGTGAGATCGTTAACCAAAATGTTCACACACAACTAAACAAACATTGTTCGTTTTCATTTGGGCGTTTTGTTATAGTTTCGCCATCGTTTCGATTCATTGAGCCCCAAAAACTACAACTGCAACTCGCATTGACTTGGATTGAGTTGAGTTTGGCTTAGTTCAGCCCACACACACGTTCATTCAGTTTCAATTTTTGATCTCTGTTTCAAGCTATACTCCTACCCAATACAAAAAGCAGCAGCTGCTTTTTTACAGGCTCTGTTGCTGCTGTTGTTGTTGTTGTTATTGACTTATTTTGGCGAACGCGGCGCTGCCTTTTAAGGCAGCCAGTTTACCTTCTCTTCTACCACCACCACCACCACCACCACCACCGACGTCGCAAAACGTTGACTGACACACATAACCAAGTCCAAGTGGCTGCTACAGTTCGTCAACTGATTGTTGTTGTTGTTGTCTACAAGGCCGCCAGAGATCTCAGCCACTTGGCCACCTACACAGCCGCGAGAAAACAAAAAACAATATAACAGCTAAAAAGGTTGCCGGCTGGAAAAAAACAACACAGCCTGTTGTTGTTGTTGTGGTGCGATACTTGGCATAATGAAGTAGTTAAAAGAATAATATTGAGCATAGATCTGATTATTGTTCAATTCAAAACTTTAATGATTGCTCCTGAGCTCTGGAATAGATTAATGTGACTAAATATTCGATACGTTTGTTAGATAAAAGCTAATTGGTTTAGTATCTCCAATTTAGACTTGCTTTCAATACATTTTTCACTTTCTTTCGAATGTTAATCGCATTGCATGAAAGTTTTTCTTCCAAACCTGAGCATCGCTTAGTCATCGATTGTTATTTCCGCACTGCATTCGTCTCCATGTCTGGCTGCCAGTCTCAATTCCAATGTGTGTCAACAGCAACGACAACGACAACAACAACAACAACAACAACAACAACAACAACAACAACAACACCAGCTAAAACTAGATGCAATTTAAAACTCGGGTATTTCGTAATTTGTGACGGCGCATGCCGAACAAAGCTGCAACAACGTTGCAAGCTCAATGCGTTCGTTTCGTTGAGGCGGCTTTGGATTGATCGATGGCGCGCATAAATGCTCAATGATGCTGCCACTCAGCCGCTTTGGCAGCCAAGTAGCAGCAGCAACAGCAGCAGCAGCAGCAGCGACGACCATGAGAGGCAACAACGACAAATGTTGCTGCTGCAAAACGGCGGCTCATTCAATTGAGGCAAGCGAGCGAATTGTAAATCACTTGACAATGTGAAACTCAATCGGCGCGTCATTTACTGTTTATGTTATTTATTATTTCTTGCTGTCGTTTCTCCCCTGAACTCACCCCTCTTTGCCACAACTTTGACAATTGTCGCGAACCAAGGATTTATGTATATTGCGTGCCTGCATTTTGTTGCGGGTGTCTCTGCCTCTCTCTCTCTCTCTGTCTCTGCTGAGTATCTTAAGCTGATGTCATTCGTTTGTTCATTTTGTTGGTTTTTTTTTTTGCTTTTTGGTAAGCAAATGCAAATTTTTGTGAACGCGACTTAAAAGGATATGTATACCCTATATGTAGCAACAAAAATGGTTATAACCTAAAAGAAACAAGAAGGGTATAATCAATTTGTTTTGTATCTTTTTGTCGATAACGAAAGATACATTTCAATCTTTTTGTTTTGCTTAAATGCCAATTAAATTTTGAATTCCTAACCACAACAAGCGAATACAACAAGCGATTCAAATCAATTGTTAAACAAACAACACATTATTCGCAAATTAAGAACACTTTTTAGCATTTGTGATAGTGAATCTTTTGAGTTAGTGCTATTTTGCATATGAAATGGGCGACGTTTTTTATTTTTTTTTACTCGAATCAATTTGAAATTATGACATAATGCCTATTTATATGGCAATTGCATAAATCTATTCACATTGAGTGTATTAAATTCAATTAAATGGCGCATTTTGTAGGTCAATGTGCATATTGAAATAAATTCCCAATTGGAGGCGATGCCAATAAATTGCTAGTAATTTGCCAACAACAGCAACAACAACAAATAGCAGTAGCAGCCGTCGGCGTTTTTTGTTTTTTGTTCTGTTGCTGTAGTTGTAACGCTGCTTAAACTATAATTAAGTTATAAATTTGTAGTGTACAACTAATCGCTGTGATCTATGAAACACCCACAAAAGCGGCTGAGAAGGCAGAGAGAGAGAGAGCGAGGGGCAGGGTCTAAGCAGTTAACATCATTGTTTTTTGTGCTGGCCAATTTGTGAATTATTTTGCCTTGACTTTAAAGCGTTGAAACTCGTCGACTTCCGTCAGTTGAAAATCTTAAGTTATTATTGTTAAGCTGTGCGCTCAGAAAAGAAAAACGAAATACATAAATTTCAAGATTTAAGCTGACAGCTGACAGTTGTTTGACACACAGTTACCCTGTTAACTGATCGGGGTGTAAACCCAAAGTCATTAACTTTAGTACTAATAAGGTAATAAACTTTGATTAAAGCTTTACCCATTACAGTAGTTAACGTTGTTCTACAGGGTATTATTGTGTGTTGAATAAGGGCAGACAAACGTTTTGTTTATTAAGTTGCGGCTAATTTTGCACAAATGCCGCAGCTATATTTGCGCAGATTACCATAAAGAAAAACCAAAGAGAAAAACAGGCAGCAATTGGTGTTTATCTAAAGCGGCCAGGCGTTAAGTATACTTTCGAAGCAAAGAAAGTAACTAACAGATACATATTCTCACGTCATCAGTTTGGCAGAGCCAGTTGGCTATTTGGTATTTTGATTTATTATAAGATATGTTACAATAAAGCCAATGACAGACAATTCTCAACTTCAAGGCAGTTAAATATAAACAAAAAAAAAACTGTTTATGTTTTTGCCCTCATGTTCATGACATCAGCTATAGTAATAATCTGACCCAACTCATCAAAACATCAGAAAAAAAAGTGTCACGTACTAAAAAAAACGAAAGACTTCAACGTAAGCAACGAACTTGCTAGCTGAAACAACAACAACCAGCGTACACCAAAAATGCACCTATATGTCTTCATTTATGTTATTGATGACTGAATTTCAAACTTTTTGCGCGTGGGTGTGCTCGAATATTGCTTGAAAAATCGATAATCTATAATTATATTATATAAAAAGTATTTTTGTTAGCCATTTTTCATTTCATTCAAACGGCGTTTGCACAAATATGGCTCGAATACCAGCAAGCAAATCAACGAACATACATATATTCATTCAATCATTAACTTCTGTCTTTGCTCTGGCCAGTTTAGACAGCGAGGCGCAACCACGCAAAATACAAATACATTTATATATTTTTTTTTCCTATGCAAATGCTTAAAGCTAGCCATATAAGCAAAGATCAGTTCAAATCAATACGTATGGTTACATGCAGCTTTAACGTGTTTTAATACCTATACATATATATAATTAATATGAATGAACAACAATTTCAACAACACACACACAGCTTGGTATACGGCACATCTCAAGTACATAAATATGTGTTTTGTTTTTAATAACAGCTTCAGTCGCATTCTAAACAAATTTTTTTTTTTATAGTATTTCACCTGTTGGTGTTGACGAGCCCACACGTTGTGTGCGACAGTAAAAGCGCGGCCAGGAATGTTATATATATTTGGCGAGACAAATCAAATGACGTGCCCACACATAACTAAAGCTAGATAGATAGATCACATAACACGTTCGTTTCGTGTTACTTAAAGCAATTTACACTTGAACAAATGTCCTTAATATTAAAGTTCTTTTGTATTGCTTTCCTAAACGATAATCACAGCATAGATTAGTAGTTGTCTGTGTGTTTGCTTCAATTGGGATCCAATTGCAGTTGTGATCACATTGAATGCTACTGTTTGAACTTGCATAAAACAACAACCACTCCCGTATGTGTGTGTGTGTGTTTTATTTAGCCACCACAAACAACACGTTTCAAGTGCGAAACGTTGCTCAAATTACCACAAATTACAAATTACATAGTTAGATGAACAATTGTTTACTGTTTACTGTGCTTGCATCATATGTATTATTAATAAATCAACTTGCTCTCTAATTAGATTTGCAATCCCTCCGTTTGTGTGTGTGTTTGTGTGTGTGTATTGACTTGCAGTTGAATGAAACGGCAATAATGCTATTTATTAGCTGACTGACAAATATGTTGATACTTGATAAATATATATATATATACGTACGGAACAGCTGTTGTTAGTGTCTTTAAGCCATGTAGGGTTTTGTAACATGTAACATGCTAATTAGCTCCATGCTTGCCAACACGTTCCCCATATGTGACTCCCAAACTGTTTGTGCCCACCACATTAATCAATCGTTGCGGCATTTCCCGTCTCAGTTGTTAGTGCATTGAATGCACAAGTATAGCTGCAACACCCACACACTCTTATCGCGCATCGCATTACACTTTCTAACGACACCATATATGGCACATATGATGTTGCACAGCAATATGCGGTGACAGTTTTCTGTCTTATCCCCGTATTGGGCGGTTTGCTTTGCTAAACGTTTAGAATATATGCCGCGAACGCGTTTTAATTGTTGCCTTTATAATGCAATTCGTTGCTGTTTCGTTTTAAATAATAATAATTCCGGCACGTTTTACATTTCAAATGTCATTTATGTCACATTGCCTGCTCGCATTTTGTTTTAAACAAGTACTCATTACCGTCTCGGAATATATTAACTTATCTATTGTTTTAATTTTGTCTCTTAGCCCTTGCCATTTCTAGTCTTTCTCAGCGATTTTTCTTGCGGCTTGTGTAACAATGTAATGGTCAATCTAAGTTTTCTTTGGCCTTTTTTCTGGTTTTTTTTTTGTTTTTGGGTCGCTCCATGGCTTTGGCCTGTCCAGCGCTGTGTATAATGACTTGGTCGTGATATGTTATGAGCAACGAAAAATTCAAATTACTTGCCCAATTTCGACTTTTTTGTTTTGCGCTTTTGCGATGCTCAGATTCAGCTGGAAAATGTCGCGGGTTCAGGCAACTTCATTGCGTCTAAAGTTGCTTCTAATTAGTAGCTTCATACAGATGGTCTCCGATTACAAGCAACTTGACCCACTGTGCGTTGGTCTTTTAAAAACAAAAACTTGTTGCTTGCTGTTCTTTTTGGTTTTCTCTTTGTCGACTGATGTTGTTGCTGTTGTTATTGGTTATGCCTATTGTTATTATGAGCATTCTGTGGTTCTTTTTTTTTTTTTTGGTTGTTGTTGTTGTGTATTTATTTCTGGCAACATTGTACCAATCCGACTGCCTGATGACGTATGCTTTTTGGTTCTTTGACAAAAGATGAAGAGAAGCCAAACATTGTTGGTAGCAACTTGTTAAATCTAAGCTACCACACAACAACAATAACAACAGCAAGCTTTGAAGTTAAGGCGCCAAAGAACTTGTGTAATACCCTGTAAGAGTTAGATGTTTAAATAAGGCTTTGATTGATTTATTTTTGGTTTTTCTCACATTATTTGTAGCCAAACAAATGCTAATTAAAAGCGCTTTACTTAAATAAGCATTTAAATGCAGAGCTGTTTTTAATACACGCATAAATTTATTTTTTTTAAATCTAAACAAAAGCTTATTAATTAGCGTTTTGCGTTTTTAATATTTTTTCGATTTTTGTTGACAAATTTCAAAGAGATTTAAATACTGTTTTAATAGATTCCATGATTGGCTTTACATAAGTATAATATCGTTTAGTTGCAGGACTTTTTTCCTAGTTGATTTACAGAGCATCTGTTAGTTGATCAATGCATAGTTGTATTGGTTCTTGTTCATTACATTTTATTTTGCTACTTTTGCAGCCTTCAATTTGTTGTAAGTTGTTGTTGTTCTTATACTGCGTTGGCAGCTGTTGTTGCTGTTCTTGCGGCGCTGCGTTGGCGTAGGCGTTGGTTGCCATGGTTGTCACACACACGCACACACACTCGCAAGTGTTGTTGTTACCTGTAACAACATTTATATATATATACAAATACGTCATGTGGTAGTCAGCAATCCATAACGGGGTTAGCTGCTGGCAGCGACGTCGACGCCAGCGTCAGCGTTAACAGCAACAGCAATTACACACACACACACATACGCACCGCTCTGGCTGTCAGCACGATCGCAATTTCAATTCCAAAATATTTAAAGCTTTGCTTTTGGTTTTTGTACGCCAACGCCGGTTCGTGTTTTGTGCCAATTCCATTTTGTTTCAGTATGATTGCTGCTTTTCTATTCTCGCCACCTGACGCTAACTGCGCTGCCGTAAACACACCTGGTCAAAGCCAACACTTTAAGCGTTTCAACTTGGCCCGATCGCGTTTAGTCGTTGTCGAGTCGCCGCACACATTTGTTGTTAGTGCCCCTTCGTCGCATGTATCTTAATTTATCTGTGTACACATATATATATATAAAACCAACCTATATATAGATACACTTACAGATGTATCTAACAGACGTATTAATAACGTATTGTGCTCAAAGCCCAGTAGGGCTGGATACTTAAAACTTTGCACTTTTTCAAAACTAAAGAACAGACAAATTGTTTCAAGCGCAAAAAAAAGGAAAAAACAAAAAACTTACATGTGAAATATAATTGAAATAATCAATAAACAAATACTTGACAAACGGAAAATAAATAACAAATTAATTAAAAAACAAATCGATTCTTTACACAATGCAAAACCAATAAACAACAGCATCAAGAAAACAAATTAAACTCTTTTTGAATGATGTCACAATTTGCTTTCAATTTGGGATTTATATCTCCAGCAATGTTGCTCATAATAAATAAATGCGCCTGTTGCAATATCGTTTTTTCTTGATTTATTAAATGTGCCGCCAATATATCAATTGATATCAATCTGAAATGCAATTGAATTCAATTTTGTTTCAATTAAGATTTTTCTTAAGCGATTCTCAAGTGTGTGTGCGAGTGTGTGTGTGTGTGTTTGTTGTTGACTGTAACTATAATAAAGTGTTGCTGCAATAGCCATAAAATATAATGACGTGCACATATAGGCTACCAGATATGTTTATACCCCAACTACACACTTTGTTTGTTTCTGGTTCAGCGATCTGTAAAGAAGAGTAGAAACATTCATTCATTTTTTTTTGCTGTCTGTCAGCTTCACTTTTAGAGTGCCTTGCTGGTGGATGTTGCTTATTCGATTTTAATTTATGTGTTGTCATTGCTATGTTTGTGATGTGCACAAAAACAATGCAAATTTGCGGCTAAACAGCTCTTAACTCTGTCGTCGTCGACATCAAACAGTAGCCAAGGCATCCAAAAATAGTCAACAGCTGCTTTGTTGGTGTTGTTGCTGTTGCTTTTAAGCCATACAAAATGTCAAACTATTAACGCCTCTTAGTGTCGCCTCCGCAGACACTTAAAAATCCAAAAAGCCAAATGTCTGTGCAGCTTTTTAATAATGTTGCAATTAGCATTTTTCAATGTGTGTGTGTGTGCGAATGTGTGTGGGGTGTATGTGACCGCCAAGTCACGCATCTGCGCAGGCGTCACCTTTCAATGATATCTAATGGGTGGGCGCACAATTTGGCCAAAACAACTCGAGTGTTTAGTGTAGCTTAGCTTGATCTTGAGCTATAAAGATTAGATTTTGGATTACTTGGTAGCAATCAATTCATTGCAAGCTGTCTCTTTGATAGCCTCGCTTATCACGTCTTATTTCCAATCAAGTGAAAAATCAATATTGATATCGTTTGTCATTTTTCTAGACATTTTCTTAAGTGAATAAAGTGACATATCTATTTAAGAGCTTGATCGACAACACTGAAAATGTTGTGTTTCATTCCATAACGTTTCAATGCTGAAGCAAATTAGTTGGCTACACAATTAGCTTTGTTGTTATTGCTGTGTGGTATGTGCCCCGCGGCGTCTTTGTTGGGCCGTGCACATGAACTTTTAGTTATGGTTGTTTTTTTGTTTTGTTTAGGTGTAGAGGCTTGGAAGGCAAGTTAACTTGAGCTTGACGAATATGAGTTACTCTAGAGCTTACCTGTTGGTTTGAAGTCTTAGGAACTTATACAATCCACTGCTATGCTCTTGGGAGAATCAAGAACAGATAGATAATCTTGACACTTTTGGCTAGTCGAATGAATAATTATGTGAATGAGTTGACCAAAGAATACGCTTGAGCATTAATAAGCTTTAAAGCCTAACGAACCTTATTCAAATTGATACAGTTTGTGTCGCACATTTCTAATACAAACAATGTTAGAGTATAGCAAAAAGTCTCTCGCTCTCCTCTCGTTCCTTTGCTTGGATAATTATGTGTACGTACAAGACGTAAATAATTCGCTCATCAGTCGCAACAGCAACGGCAACAACAACGGCAACAAACTCTGTGGGTGCCTTTTTAGCTTGAAAGTGGCAGGGAGCAAGAACAAGACATCCGGTAGTGCTGTTGTTGTTGTTGATGGTGTTAGTATTTGCCGCTGGTTTTCGGCCGGCATTTGACTTAATTAAACGCAAATTGCGATGCCGGCAAAACTCAATTGTCTGTGAGCACGTCAAGTGTGGCGGGTTCTAGAAGAAGGAAAGGTAGAAAAAGCTCGGATTGCGATTTAAACAATTAAAATGATTTCTTTAAATCACGCACAATAACAGCACACACACACACACAAAGCTACGAACAATAACGAAACGAAAAATAAAGTTAAACTTTAGTGAAAAAAGAATAAATATAAGTAAAAGAACGAAACGATATATATAAAACGATAAAATTCAACGATAACGATAACAGGCTGGCGCCTGAATAGCAACAACCATGCACTCCAGCACCAGCTCACAGTCGACTCTGAAACGCACTCAGCAGCTGGTACGGCAACAGAATGGCTCACAACCCTATGTCAGTGGTGGCACCGAAATAGTGCATACCACTCGAGGACCGGCTATAACCACGAATATCGATGACTCTAGTCTGCGCTATCGGCATGAAACGAAGCGGGAGCGCACCGTTGAGGCTGTCATCACGGATTATCCAGGCGTGGCGCCACCAGGCAGCGTTCCACACGAGCGTAGCCATATTGAACGCACTGTTACCTTCAAAGATGGCATCGGCACTAGTGACAGACGACCCTCGGACAGTCGCGCTTTGGTGCCCTCGTCGGGTGGAGCCAGCTCGAGCTATCAGCAGGTGACGCGTAATAAGCGCATCTCCACCGAAGTGCTTGGTTCCAGTGTGGAGAGCACCAAGACATCGCAACGTGCGCCAAATGGACATCGTCGTGTTACCACGCACATTGTGCGCAAGGTTACCACGTTGAGTCGCGCCGAGGAGAATGCACAGCCGGCTGAGGATCTGTTGCCACCTGCCAAAATGATACGTAGCTCCGAGTTGGAGTATCGACGCGCCTTACCGCCGGCCATTGAGTCGTCGAGTGTGCAGCGCAGAGAGGTAAAATTGATAGGCTTGATAAAAGGATAGTGGTCGAAGGTCTATCACCGATCTTTTTTCAGAAACAACTTGCTCCATTTACGTAAACCTAGAAATTAATATATATATATGTGAGCATTTCCGATTTAATCTCTTGTGTACTCTACCCTTTAACAGATCTCCGATATTGTTGTTGGCAAAGAGGACAACGTATCCGCACGTGAGGCATTGCTGCGCTGGGCACGCCGCTCGACAGCTCGGTATCCGGGTGTGCGTGTTAATGATTTTACATCATCATGGAGGGATGGTTTAGCCTTCTCGGCATTGGTGCATCGCAACCGACCGGACTTGCTTGACTGGCGAAAGGCAAGGAACGATCGGCCGTTGGATCGTCTCGAGACGGCATTCCACATTGTGGAGAAGGAGTATGGTGTAACGCGTCTATTGGACCCAGAGGGTAATTTCTTAACTCTTAGACTGTGGCGATAAATAAGTATACTAATCAAAACTCCCTTTTCAGATGTGGACACAAATGAACCGGATGAAAAATCACTGATTACGTACATTTCATCGCTGTACGATGTATTCCCGGAGCCACCATCCATTCATCCACTGTTTGACATGGAGTCACAACGTCGCGTCCATGAATATCGTGATTTGGCCCAACAGTTTATCTACTGGTGTCGGGAGAAGACCGCATACTTGCAGGAGCGCTCGTTCCCACCCACGCTCATTGAGATGAAGCGTCTGCTAAGCGATCTGCAGCGTTTCCGCAGCGAGGAAGTGAGCGCACGCAAACGTGAGAAGACCAAGCTCATTCAGATCTACAAAGAGCTAGAGCGTTACTTCGAGACAGTGGGTGAAGTGGATGTGGAGGCCGATTTGCGACCAGATGCAATTGAAAAGGCCTGGTATCGCATGAATACAGCGTTGCAGGATCGTGAGGTCATCCTACAGCAGGAGATTGAACGCTTGGAGCGCCTACAGCGACTGGCCGACAAGGTTCAACGTGAAATTAAGCATGTGGATCATAAACTCACGGATCTGGAGACACGTGTCAGTGAGGAAGGTAGACGTATTGAGCGTCTACATCCCGTGGATGCCAAGAGTATTGTTGAGGCACTTGAGACAGAGATCAGGCATCTAGAGGAACCCATACAGGATATGAATCAGGATTGCCATGTGCTCAACGAGGGCCGTTATCCACATGTGAGTGAGCTGCACAAGAAGGTTAACAAGTTGCATCAACGCTGGGCTCAGCTGCGCACCAATTTCCACACGAACCTGGTACAGAAACTGTCCGGTTTGAAATTCCCCGTCCATGAGACGACTGTGACGCGTCAAACGCGCATGGTTGTCGAGTCCCGACAGATCGATACGAATCCCCATTTCCGTGATTTGCATGAGCACATCGAGTGGTGCCAAAACAAATTGGTAAGTTTAGGGGCTTAAACGATCTATTGAATATATGTCTAATATTCCGACTCTTTGCAGAAACAATTGCTTGCCGCTGACTATGGCAGTGATCTGCCATCGGTCAAGGAGGAACTGGATCGTCAACAGCACGAGCATAAGATCATTGATCAGTTCCACTCCAAAATACTCAACGATGAGCGACAACAGAGCAAGTTCTCCGGTGACGAATTGAACCTTTACCAGCAGCGACTTAATCAGCTGCAAAAGGTCTACGATGAGCTGCATAGCACTTCGACAAAGCGTCTAACCGATTTGGACTCGCTGCAACACTTCTTGGCTCAAGCCTCCGCCGAACTACAATGGCTCAATGAGAAGGAGCAGGTGGAGATTACGCGTGACTGGGCGGACAAACAACTCGATTTGCCCTCCGTGCACAGATACTATGAGGTATGTTGGATTGGTTTCTGGTTAGGCTATCTGCTAGGTATCAATCAACCAGATTCAGGTATGCTCTTTGCATGCAAGATACTGAAGCAGATGCACAAAATATGTATAAAAATAATGCACATTTATGTAAAAATTATATATCTGCTGTGTATTTATGATTCGGTTTGCCGAAGTTAGTTGGTATTGCCTGTTGATTATATGTTGTGCTTTATCTAATTCCAAGCGTGCATTTGGTAATGGCGACGAGGTAAGAATCGGTTATAAATTCCCTAGGGAATACTTTTAAATTTCAAAGCAACCAACCAAGTGCACCTTCCCCCACAAACCTTTGCTTATACCCTACTAACTGACTTAAATTTCTTCATTCCCACATAGAACTTAATGTCCGAACTGGAGAAGCGTGAGATGCACTTTGCGACGATCTTAGATCGTGGTGAGTCATTGCTTAATCAACAGCATCCTGCCTCCAAATGCATTGAGGCGCATTTAACGGCATTGCAACAGCAATGGGCCTGGCTGCTACAGCTTACCCTCTGTCTGGAGGTGCATTTGAAGCATGCTACCGAATACCATCAGTTCTTTGCCGAGATCAAGGATGCGGAACAGTGGCTAACAAAACGTGATGACATACTCAATAGCAAGTACTCCCAGTCTGATTTTGGTTTGGATCAGGGAGAGGCACTACTGAGAGGCATGCAGGACCTGCGTGAGGAACTGAACGCGTTTGGAGAAACGGTAGCCACACTACAACGTCGCGCGCAAACAATTGTGCCCCTGAATAAGCGACGACAGCCCGTTAACCGTCAAGGTCCAGTTCAGGCCATCTGTGCCTACAAGCAGCAAGGTCAGCTGCAGATCGAAAAGGGTGAAACAGTCACACTTTTGGACAATTCAGGACGTGTAAAGTGGCGTGTGCGCACTGCCAAGGGCCAGGAGGGTTCAATACCCGGTGCCTGTCTGCTCCTTCCGCCACCCGATCAGGAAGCTATCGATGCTGCTGAGCGTCTAAAGCGTCTTTTCGATCGTTCCGTTGCGCTCTGGCAAAAAAAGCACTTGCGTCTGCGCCAGAACATGATATTCGCGACGATTCGTGTGGTCAAGGGCTGGGATTTCGATCAGTTTCTTGCCATGGGACCCGAACAGCGTACGGCAATCAGACGTGCCTTGAACGACGATGCGGACAAGCTGCTCAGCGAGGGCGATCCCAATGATCCACAGCTGCGACGCTTGCGACGCGAAATGGACGAGGTTAATCGATTGTTCGATGAGTTTGAGAAGCGCGCCCGAGCTGAAGGTGAGTTTCCTTGAGTGTGTGTGTGTGTGTGTGTGTGGGCAGGGGCGTTGTAGTTACTATAAGAAAATATGGGCGTGGGCGTCAAAATTTTTGCTCGCTTTTCAATTGACGGCGCTTGGCCAGCTGTCAACGTTTGCCAATTAAGCTTTAACTTAATTGAATTGAATTTAATGGTCGCTTGATTTGAACCCGACGGCGTCGACTAGGAAGCAAAATTTTAGTCTCATGTCACAAATCAAACGCGACACAAGTTTAAAGACGAAAGCAAAAATATGAAGAAACTATTTGCGGGTGCCAAAACGCGCGGTAGTCCTGCAGTTCATAAATATCTCCTACACAACCCTAACATAAATTAATATTTGTCAATATTTAAATCCTATTTTACAGAGGAGAGCAAACAGGCGAGTCGCATCTTTACCGAGGAATGCATTGCAATCAAGAGCAAACTGGAGGACATGGCACGTGAGTTGGATCAGATAATATTGGCGCCATTGCCACGGGATCTTGACTCCCTGGAGCATGTGCTCGAGATACACTCGGACTATGAGCGTCGCTTGCATCTGCTTGAACCGGAGCTAAAACATCTGCAGGAAACTTTCCGCACAATTGCGCTCAAGACTCCAGTGCTCAAGAAATCGCTCGACAACTTGATGGAGCTGTGGAAGGAACTGAACACCCAGAGTGGCTTGCACAAGGATCGCTTGAAGTTGCTGGAAGCCTCATTGGCTGGTCTTGAGGATAACGAGCATGTCATCTCCGAGCTAGAGAATGAGCTGGCCAAGCACCAGGACTTACCCTCCACAGCCGAAGGTTTGCAGCACGTATTCAAGCAATTGACCCACATGCAGGACATCATTACACAACAACAACCGCAAATGGATAAAATGAATGATGCTGCCGATCAACTGGGTCGCATGGGCGTACCCACCAAGGTTTTGGGCGATCTTAAACGCCTGCACTCGAATGTGGAGCGTCTAAACACACGCTGGAGTGCGGTCTGCAATCAACTAGGCGAAAGGTAACTAGTGTTGTTAACCTAAATGAAGCCTTAAGACAATTCTTCGATTGACCTAAAAGTGTGGACACCTGTTCGACAGCAAAATTTTAACACCTTACCCTCAGTCTTAACGCTTCATTAAGTTAGCCCATATATGTTCTATATCTATACGCTAACCTGTTAATATCACACTCTTATACACCCATTCTAGAATGCGTTCATGCGAAACGGCAATTGGATTAATGAAGAATCTCCAATCGAGCGTGCAAGTCGAGGAATCATGGGTTGATGGCACTACCGAACGTCTATCAGCAATGCCCACAGCGACTTCAGCTTACGAATTAGATGTGAGTACCGTTCATATCATTTATTATCATTTCCTTGATAGTTTATTATTATTATTTATGATCAGTTCCTTTATAGAATATAGCTATACATATCGTATATATATATATAAATATTATTTACAATTCCTTGTATAGTTTTTCACTCAATTCTTTTAGAGAGCGTTTTGCAATAAGCAAGCAAAACTTCCTTTCCTTTAGCAACACAAAGTATATATATTTTTATCAATATTTATCTTTATTTAATGTACAATATATCAAAATCGAAAGCGTAGTCAAATTGTATTGCCTAACAAGTGCCCCGTCCCCACTATATTGCCCAAAAAGTAGTTTTGCTTTAAATAAAATACCTTGGGTCAAAAACATTGGTGTCGGACATGTTTCGAAATGTCTGTTATGTGTGTGAAGATTTCCATGTCATATGTTAACTGTCCCGAACTATATATAAATCTTACCTTTATATATATATATAGTCGTAGCTCTTGTCTAATCCAAAAAACAAGTTTTGTAGCAGACTGCCAGTTGTCAGGCAGCTAAACACACATACACTTTTGTACAATATGTATTATATACAAACTCTGTGCCGTCCCCCAAACCCACACAACACTACACCCAATTACACACCCTGTAAACTTTCAAAATATATATATATATATATATATATATACATGTATTTGTGTTCCAGTAGTCATTTTGTATTTATTATGTTTTTGTAGTTTTGTTTTCTAGTTGTTTAAGCTGCACCATCCTATATACAAATTTATATATCACCTATATCATCATACATTATCATATTGTAGTCTTATTTGTATTTGTAGTTGAAAAACTAATTGTATATGTATTTTTGTCTAATTTCTTGTACTTTCACCCACCAAAAAAAACAATATCAATATCAATATTACACTCTATCAAAAAAAAAAAACCCTACACAATGAACAAACAAAAAACTCAATCAAACAATACCAAAACATTCCCCTCGCAATATATCTATATATATATATAAAAAAAAACAAACAAATATATATAGAAACTGCTCGGAGCTGCTATCGAACGAAAACCAAAAATCGAAAATGTCAACGTGGCTGGAGGACGTCTAATACGTGAAGCTAAGGTAAAAATTTTGTATGACTGTCCTATTGTATGGCTGAAAACCTACTTTAGATACAATAACGTTTGGCAAAGGGCTAGTATATACTCTACAAAATTAGCTCTTTGCCCAACGTCTGCTCCTTCTTCTAAGCATGTGTGTCTGAGCGTGTGAATGTGAAAATTTTTCGATAAAAAAACCAATCTACACATATCTTGAACATTTCAAATGTTTAAGAAGATATAGAACACTTTATTTCCTAGCTGTTTCTGTGTTTCTCTACCCACACTCTATGATTTCCACTTGTCTCTGCTATCTCTATCCACCAAATCTTTCAATATTTAATGCTTTTTACACACACTTACACGCATATATGTATATGTATGTATGTGTTTAATTAAAAACAAAAACAAATATGTCTTGGCTCCATTTGGAGGCCTTTTAAGCTCAAATATTTTTGAGAGTAGTTTTTAAACTGCGGGTACAAGGTGCGTCAATAACACTTGGGGTACAAAAACAACAACAACAACAACCACAACAATTCTTACCAAAACTATTGACCAACAACAAACAAACAAACAAACAACCAAAAAAAACTCACACACCAACAAACAATTAAAAAGCAATTGGAATCAACGTAATTTCTTATTCGTATTGATTAATCAATGAAATAAAAAGCACTAAATATATTAAAATGCCTACAAAAAATATTACAACCCCTCCTAAACAAAACACAACAACAACAACCAAACAATATTATTTTGTTTAACACGAGTTAATTACTAACATTTAACCGCAAAAATTAACACGTATCCTGTGGAACACCAATTTGGGACGACATCATCATCATCATCATTGGATTGATTAGATTTACGATAGTAAATGTCTGCGCTTTGTGGATTGGCTGCTTGAGGCACGTCCCTCGTTCTCACCACCACGTCGCGATCTGCGGCCGGCGGACAGCGATCCGGGCGCCACACAGTATTACAGTCAACGTTTGGATAATTTAAATACGAAATACGACAGATTGCTGGAACAATTGTCGCAGAGGCTAAAAACTGCAATCGAGGTGAATGGCAGCGATGGTCTGGTGAGTATCAAACAACAAAACAAAAATCCCCCCAAGAGAGAGAGAGAGAGAGAAAGAGAGAGAGGTTTACTACAACTCCCTGATGCTGCATGCTAATTTTAGATACAAACGTCAATTGTTAAGCAGCTTCTCAGGTTCAAGTTCAGCGCAGAGCTTTCGTTTTCTTTGAGTACGCCATCGGTTCTAGGCTAGTGTGTATCTTTGTATCTTGTTTGTGTCAGTCTTATGCACTGTTATTATTAAATTAACCTTCAAACACACACACGCACACACACACAAACTGTGAAATAATGACATCACAGCGCGCTGTTTTGATTGTCAACGCTTGAAATGTTGCCTCATAAATCACCAACTTGATTAATTTATAAAAATTTCAAACTAATTTTTTTTTCTATGTTTTTAGTTTTTAATCTTTTGCTACTCGTGACAATCGTTTGTCTAATGTGCAAATTGCATTTGTTTCTTTCTTTAAAGATATACAAGTTTTGTTTATCTTAAATGACAAACTCTATACATAATTTTATTTTATTTGTTTGGCAATTAGGCAAATGAAGTCAACTTTTCAATTAAGAATTCCGTGTTTCTAATCTCATGATGTCAATATGCATATATTATAAACATATTTCGCATACCAAAATATTTTTAGTGCTTTAAAGAAATTCAATGCCAAGCAAACGTCATTAAGCAACAGATCTTTGTTGACTTTTTGTCGCTATTATTTTTTCATCTGTCAACTTTTTCTATGATTTTGGCTACTTATGACTGTTTTTGGCAACTGGTTTTTTTTATTTCTTATTTGGCTTGTGCCTCGTCAAGAAATTTAATTAAACTTGTTTATTGTTGGGTGTTCTCTTGCCAATATCTGCTCAGATATTGCATATGCTTACAGCATTGGGCTAATATTTACTTAGCAATTAACACATAATGAGCGTTAAATAGAGAAAGGATTGTTAGTCAACAGCCAATGCTGCTGGTTAGGTCACTAAACCTTGGAATAAACGCTGGTGTCATCAGTTTTCTTAGAGATCTATCTACCTGAATACCTTTACAGCCCTTAGCACAATTCCTGATCCATACGGCATTTAGAATAATACTTTACATGTGTTTTCTGTCGAAGTGTTGCTCTGGGGCTGTGTGACATCATGAAATGCTGCTACCTCATACATATTATTATGAAGATAGACAATAACAACTTCAGTGTCAGCCTTTTTTTTGTGTCTAATGGCTTAACTTGATATGCATAACATGGGCGGCCAAGCTTGGCATTAAGTGGAGTGAATGAGCATATATTGCTATTTAGAAGGTTAGCTTCAACATTTGACTACAGCTAAAGTAAACTGGTTTTCTTGTTTATATTGCGCCGAAATACCACGTAGCTCTATCATTTAGAATGGAGTTTAATAAATGAGCTTTAAGGTAAAACTTTATTTCTACGCAGTTCTTTTGAATAACCCTTAAAGTTTTTAAGGTACTTTGAATACCCTACACTTAAACCTGATTGCAGGGCATTAACTAGTTCATCATTCACTCCACTCTTCGTTCATTCTTGTTTTTAAAAAGATCCACATTGGCAGTAACCAAAACAACAACTTTACTAACAAATGTTGTTTTGGAACTAGTTGTGTTTTTCTCTCACTTTTTCTTGGTTTTTTTATTTTTTTTTTTACTTCCGCGTATTGTTTTCAACATTTTGACAGCATTACGAATTTGAGTGGCCAGTGGTAAATGGATTTCGGATTCTAATCGTCACATGGAGAAGCAACAGCTGAGCGCATTATAGCCGGCATTTTTGTATTTGCTGCAGCTTTGTGTGCTCCGAAAGCTCCAACTATGCGCTCATCGGCGTTTGTTCGGAAAGCTTACGCGTTCTCTCTGTGTGACTGGCGATTCCGTTGCTTGAGTTTAGTACTAAATGCGACGTGGTTGTATAACGACGTATAAACTGAACGCGTGCGAAGACTTTTTTGTAGTTTTCTAGTGTGTGTGTGTGTTTTGTTGTGTGTTTGAAACGGTGAACAAAGGCTAAACGGAAAACCCTACGTTTTGTTTATGTTTTTCTGTTAAAGAATTTGTTGCAATTTTATAAAACGTGTAAGCATGCAAAATATCAAATATATTCCATGCTTAATGGACTAGATCACGTATTGGTCCGGTGTAATACTCATACGCCGCGTTGTCACCATACAATGAATAGAAAGTGCGATTGTATCTGTGTGTGTGTGTGTTCTACTTGCCTTCCCATTAGTTGTGTGCTGTGTGCCTTCAATTGAATACGAAATTCATTTTGTCTGTGGCCCGCTTTTATTTGTTTAACAGAAAATTTAAATATATATTATGCACAATCCTACGAGAAGCCCACACAATCAACCAAATATGTACAAAAATGAAGTCACTCACAATGCCAAAAAAAAAAATGATACTCTAAATAAAATAGAATAGAAGAGTGCCTCAGATTGAGATTTGGAAGTGTGAAATCGAAAATAAAAGGCCGACAAGCAAATATAAAAAATTAAAATACAAAAAGAAGCACATGCAATATTCATATAGCCTTGAACATGTCGCAAGAGTCCATATGCTATTTCTTGCTAGTTTTTTTTGTCTTGTTGCTATATATACTCTTTTTATTTGGGTGCTAATGAAAGCAGACAAAACGTAAAATATATTGAGAAACTACAAAAAATGTGTATGTAATTAAGGAGTTTGCACAAGCTTTATGAGTCAAATAGCTTGTTAACAAACACACAAATGCCGTAACGCAATGCTTAACTGTTTAGTGTAGCCAACTGACCTAAACACGAACGAATCTTGAAATTGAAACTACCCCAAGTGACATATGACAGCGTCTATCAATAAATGCGATCAGCTGCTGTCATCAGGCGGGCCAAGGCCCTAAAAAATAGGGTATGCCGGCGCGGGCTGTAACTAATCTAATCACAAAACAATTTCAAATAGTAATTTCCTTTTTTAAAGTTGGCAAATTGTTTATTGATTAACGTATTATTCGCTTCTCGTTAGTCATAAGAGGTATATGATTTATGATACGACTAATGAACAGCTCAATTAGCAATACCAAGTTTGGGTTTAAAACGCCTTCGACAAATGCCGCAAATGTTCTCAAGACTCTAAATTAGACAATAGAACTACAGTATCAAACAATTTAAAAGTCATATTTTCATTTTAATTCATTAATTGTGTATTTTTGTCTTCTATGTGGTGTTTTTCTGTGTTTTGTTTTTGTTTGCTTTTCTTTTCTTTTCTTTTTGCTTAATTGATTCACATGTCATTGCGCTTTGGCATTTTTATTATTTTTTTGTTTGTTTCTGCATTGCTCATACTTGCAACGCGTTGCTTCTATTTTATCGATCTAACGTGGCAAGCAGAAATTTGGCCGCCGCCTTAAACACACACACACGCACAAGTATTTTTAGTTATAATTTATGTGACGGTGTGTGTTCTATAAATTAGTAAAAGAAAAAGTAGCAAAAAATACCAAAACTAAATGAAATGAAAGCGAATGCCGGCGCCCGTGTGACATCGTTCAAAGAGCAGCGTCGCCTATTTATATTGAGGCGACAGATTGTTTGCAGCATGTGCGGCATGCTGCAGCTGCAGTTGTTCCTTACCAAAAAAAGCTCAGCCATTAGCCGGCGAAGAGAGAGCACAAAGCTTGTCAAAAAGTCCCAAAAACCAAAAAAAAAAAAAAAAAAGCAAAAGCGTGTCAAGCGCAATCGTTACAGGAGCGGAGTGTGAGGGTGTTTTTTAAGGCGCCCCAATGGCAAATGCAGTAAAAATAAACCGATTTGCTAGCTTCAATTTCATTTAAGTGTTCTTAATGTTTTTTTACTGTATTTTTGTTTTTATTGTGGGCGCATGGCAAAAACTTGTTTTAGATTATATTCAAATCGCTGATGACATCATTATTGGAGCTCATTTCAATGTGTTTGTGTGCGCTCTTAATGTGTTTGTGTTTCATACTTGCTTATATTATTTTTTTTTGTTATTTTGTTTTTGTTAATTATAATTTATTTTGTTGCTTCTACTACTAAACTCTAGGGCGACCTTCAAAAGCTGCTACTTTTGAGAATAATAATATAAAAGTGATTACCTCAGCGTTAATTGAGCGTTTATTGCCGATGCAAACAGAAAATTTTGAGTAAAAGTACATCGACAACAACTTCATTAATAATATGTTGCGTTAAAATCAGATTGCACTGACAGTCAATTGAATTAATATATTCAACTCTCTTGTGTCTATATGCCAGATGTTCAGATATCAGATAAACAACAAGATATGCCACTAAAAGCACTCCATCATGAATCAATGCTGGCCTTGTTGTATTTGCCTTGCACAAATATATATATAAAGATAAAACTTAATTACATTGCCTGTGCAGATTGACTCAACTCGCACTTGAAGAGTTCTGGATAAATCTACATTTATGTTCCTTGCACTCTATCTATGATTTTCCCGGTATTTTTTGCCGCTCGCATATGGAGCACGTTCTCATACAAATATAAAAAACAAAAACAATGTGTCTTTGTGGCCCTCAACAATAGCGTCATTTCTATTTTCATAAAGGCTTGCTGGCTGTCTGTGTGTTCGAATGTGTGTTTTGGTTTGGGTAGTTGATAAACACAATATTTAATGTTTAAAGAGTACGTTGATAAGTCCAAGTGCCGGCACTTTAAATTTTTAGTGATTGAAAACAAATTTCACGCATATGTTTTGGTTTTCGATTTAGTATATTTGTTGGGCAGACATAGGGGCTCCAAATTTTGGTCAGAATGACAAATTTTTTTTGGCAAATTCACAAGATTAAATATCTATTTTGGTTGATTCTTAAAAGTCTAAGACTTTGTGTCATACCTAATTTATATGATTCCTTATCAATATACATTCCTTGAAAATTCCTCATTTATACTTTTGTTTATTGCTTTTTACATTAAGATGTTTGCTTATTTTTTTTAAACGTAAATGAAATCTATTTAAAGTTTCAAAACACCGACAAACTATAAGCCAACTCATGGCAAAATCTTTGGAATAGTATTTTTTTATATGAAGTAGTAGTTGTCTTCGTTTATTTTTACTGGTCTATAAAAAGTGAAGCTCGTTAATTCTTAGGTTCTTATCGAAACACATTAATATAAGTCATAAAACATTGCAAGTCACACACAGATACAATCAAATAAATAGGAAACCAGTTTTGAAAGCGAAAAAATGCGCGTGTAAAACAAAATTCGTTATCTAATTTGTTGTAAATCTCGCAGTGCATTGAAGAAGCATCAAACGTAAAACAAGTGCCTAAACCGACAACTAACGAAATTGCTGACTATGACTATGTCAAATTGAAAGAAACGCAAGATTTAGACATGCCTCAGCATAGATCGGGTCGCAAGGCGACCCAAACTAAAACCAAAACCAAAACCCAAACCACAACTGTCCAAGTGGCAGAGGAAAGTGACTATGACTTCGCGTTCGAGTTTCAGGTAATGCAACCATCCCCTTCCCAACTCTCTCTCTCACTCTCTTTTTCCCCACTTCTACAAAATTCAAGTACATAAATTTCTTATTTTTACCGCTTTGTCTAATGATAATTGTTTTTCCTCAACAACAATGTTTAGCAATACGCTGAAAGTCTACAGAAACCGCTCAAGACATTTAGAGTTGACTTCAGTGCGGGCAGCGTGCCAACTGGCGATGGTTACGCTGCACGTCCGGACGATCTCTATACCACAACATATAGCACAACACAGTAAGTAATCGTTTTCTACCTACCATTGAGAATTCTAATTTGTTTCCTTTACGCTTTAGATTCAGCTCAACGAAGACAACGAAATGCTCATCAAAGAGTATTTATAGCAGCGATGGCATTGATGCCACAACTAGTCAGGAGTCGAATGTTACAATACCACAGTCGCAAATACAATTCAATGAGATACGCAGCCTGAAGCGTATGCAGCAGCTAGGAGGTAACGGCACCTCCGTACTGGATATAGCCGGCATTCGTGATCCTCGCACCGGTCGCGTTTTGACCATTGGTGAAGCGATACAGCTGCGTATTCTAGATGTTCGCACCGGCGAAATGTTGGTGGGCGATAAACGCATAACGCTGGAACAGGCGGCCAATCAAGGATTGATTGATGCGCAGCTGGCGCTACAGCTGCTGCAGCCGGGCGCTGGACGAGATGCAGCCGGCAAGGAGCTATCGCTGCTGGAGGTGATACAGCGCGAGATAACAGAAGCCGAGTCCGGCTATGAGACGGCTGAGAAACGCATCAAGGTAAACAACACAGTCACAGTAGAGCAGTCGCAATTGCCATCACAATCGGATGTGGCAACATCTCCCGAGAAACCTAGAAATATTGTCGATGCCATTTGTGCGGGCAGTGTGGATGCCAAGACGGGTCTCTATCGCGTCAAATCGGGCCAAACCATTAGCCTGGCCGAGGCCTATGAGCGTGGCTATCTGATACGCCACGAATCGGTGACAATCAAATCGAATGCGCTGTGCTTGAGTGATGCCATTGCACATGGCTTGGTGGACAATGCTGGCTGGATAATTGATCGAAATTCGGGTGATAAATTCCGTTTGGACTCGGCCATTGCCAATCAGCTGATCGATGCGAGCGTGCGTGAAGTTGTCGATGCGAAACGCGACGTCAAAATAACACTGCAAGACGCATTGCAGTCGGGCGTGTTAAATGCGAAAACCGGTCGCTATCTAAACGAGGTGACCAAAGAGAAGCTGAGCTTCTTGGAGGCACGTAACCGTCAATTGATTGTTAAACCGTATACGCTTAAAGATATTTGTGATTTAAATCTGCTCGATAAACAGTCGCTAATCACATCGCCTATGCGTCGCGAAAAGCTGAGCATTATGCAAGCAATTGAAGCAGGAGTATTGGATGGTAATCAATTAAAGTGCATTACAAAACGTAAGGGTGAGTTGATCACACTGCAGGAGGCAATTGCCGATGGCATTGTCCTTCCAGCCGAGTGTAAATATCGTGATTTTATGACAGGGGAATTGATTAGCATACCCGAGGCGGTAGAAAGGGGCTTGATTAGCTCGGTAGCGCAACGTTCCATATTCGACATCGATGGTTTCAAGGATTTGCGTAGTAATGATTATGTTAGCTTTAATGTGGCCCTCTCGCGCGATCTTTTACGTCGCAAGAGCACGGGCTTTGCCTTAGAAACGGGAAGGGATAGTCTTGTGCCGCTGGAAGTAGCTGTTAGCGAGGGTTTGGTACGGCAGGAGGTATACGAGATGTTCAATCGCGGCATTGGTGTACACAATGCCAGCGGCAAGGAGTTAAGTGTCTTTGATTTGGTCTATCACAATCTGATCGATCCGAAGACAGGCTATTTGCTCGATCCAAAGACTGGGGAAACAGTGCCTCTGGACACTGCCATTGAGCGTAAGTTCATAACGCCCGAGGGTGCATTGTTGTTGAGCAGTCTGCTTAACATTACACTGACCACAGAGACTGTGACAAGGACGATTAATCGATATGTGACCATACGTGCCGGTTCCCAGGAGCCAGGTGATACAGTTCTATTGACTTTCACTGAGGCTGTGCGTCAAGGTTTCATTGATGAGGATAGACAGCTATTTAAAGATCCCAAAACGGGCAATGTTTATTCTGTGCAGCAAGCTCTCAATTACGGCCTCCTTGTGCCAGATAGCAATCAAACTGTGCCCGAGCCAACAAATCGCAAAAAGACAAAGTCTACAATAACAATTGTAACAAAACAAATAATGCCCGAAGCGGAACCAATTAAATTGAATACACAGCACACAAAATATGTTGAAAAGTCTGTGGAAATACCAATTTCTCAGGAACTTATTAAACCGCAACGTGTCGTCTCAGAGTTTATTAATTTGGAAAAGAGCAGCTACATGGAACAAAATGTGACAGAGCGTCAGATAATGGAACTGCCGCCAGGAGGTTGGCGTCTCAAGGATGCTATTGAGCAGGGTCTGTTTAATCCAGACACTGGTGTATTCCATGTCCAGGGCACTGATCGTCTGGTTAACTTTGAGGAGTGCATTGACAAGCAGATAATTAACAACTTATCAGTGGCAGTTATTGAACCCAACACTGGTGATAAACTTTCTGTCAAGTCAGCCTTTGAGCGTGATATCCTAGACAGTTATGGCAACTATACAAACAACAGGCAGCAAGTTATAGGCATGCGCAGTGCCATCACAGACGGCAAAATACTCTTAGAGACTGTGCCGGCAACGCGTGGCGCCAATCAAAAGACAATATTGCGCATAACGCGCGTTAATAACATGCCCGATGTTCTAGAGGTGTCGACACCACTAAAGGATGCACCACCACATTTCGTAGAGGTCAACACCTGTCAACGTGAGCTGGCCTCACCAGAGCCACTACAAATTGCTCCAGGTGCTATTTACGATCCATCAACGGCACTCGTTATATTTACACAAAGCGGCGAGACAGAGAACATTTTTGATGCAGCGCGTCAGGGTCTAATCGATGAGCAGCTAATTAAGATTGTGGATCCCACAACAAAACAAACGATATCGGTTACAGAGGCGATTGCAAGATCTATCTATGATCCACGTACAGCAACTATACTGAATGCTGAGGGTCAACCAGTTGATTTGATTACAGCCACAAAGTTGGGTCTGCTTAGTGTGGTAGGTGCACCACTTGTAGCAGCTGAAGGTGCTCTACGCACCGTTCGTTTTGTTGTTGATCCACGCACAGGGGAGCAGATACCCGTTGAAGTTGCCTACGAACGTGGTATCGTGTCTCGGGATCAGCTACAACGTGGAAGATCCTTTGACAGCGAACATGCCACGGAAGAAAAGGTTGTGGTGTTGCAGAAGATGCGCAAGATAATTCTGAAGCCCCGTGATGCTCTACGCAAGGGTATACTCGATGAGGAGACCTGCGAGATACTGGAGAACACAAGTAACTTTACCAATCCTCAGGGGGAAGTTGTCAACATAAGCGAAGCTTTGAATACAGGCTTAATTGATGGTCGTCGTGGTCAAGTAACGGATCCACAGCGCAATCGTGTTTTGAATTTGCGACAGGCTGTCGAACAAAAGATCATCGATCCGGAGCAAACAAACTATATACTCATGCCACTGGCCAAAAGTTTATCCATACCGAAACTAGGATCACAGGGTCTAATTGATACAAAGACACAAACTATCGTTCACCCCGAGAGTGGATATCCATTGAGCATTCAAGAAGCTTTGGTATGTGAGGTACTAGATCCACATTCCAAACTACAAAAGCCTACAAAATGTACCTTAGAGGAAGCTATTGAAAAGGGTATTATTAATCCAGATGAATCCACTTTCAGCTACAAAGATAAAAAGCTTAACATAACGGATGCCATTAAGGCAAATCTGTTTGATTTGAGCTACGATAAGCAAAAGTTGAGAGTTGAAATTCCGCCTGTAGGTATGATATTCCCCGTCGCTGTGGAGAAGAGCCTGGTCGAGCCTACAAAGCGTGTTGTGCTGCATCCAAGTACCAAGAAGCAACTGCCCATTAAGCAAGCAATTGAGGATAACTTTATCATGTCTATACCCTATTCTCCCAAGCCCGATGCCACTGAAATCGTGGCGGCCTTAGAACGGAATTTAATTGATGTCGCTGCTCAAACTTTTATACATCCCACAAGTGGCGAGCGATTCTCACTGCGCCAAGCACTGGAAAATGGTGATTTGGTCGTTAAACCACTCTCCGATTTCGTTGTTACCCAAAAACCCATAGCCAAAACTGAGATTATGGAGACGCTGCGAGCTGTACATACAGTCACAACAAAAACGATTGAACTGATGCAGGGTTATGTACTCATCTCTAATAATGAAGTACAAAATGTAAACACGGGAGAGGTAGTAAGCCTAGAACAGGCCAAGGAACTAGGTATTCTGCGCGAGGAGGAGATAACACGTGAAACTAAAGCCACCGCAGGAGAGAAATTGGATCAAATTACCGCACAAACAGAACCCAGTTCTAAAGATCAGACGGTGGTCGTCGAGGAGCGAACACAAACTGTTGTAGTTAGCTCCGACACCAAAAAGCAGGAGATGCAAGTAATCAGCACCACAGAATCCACAAAAGAACTACCGGAAAAGGAGACCAGTTCCAGCCAGGAGCCAAACAAGACTCTGCAGAATGTCAAAGATGCAGCCAAATTGGGTGCTTTGGGTGTAATAGCAGCGCCTGTTCTCGCTGGTGGAGCAATTGTTAGTGGTGTCAAGAGCTTACTTAAATCAACCAAATCACCAGCGGACACAGCAACTACAACGACCAACATCACTAGCTCTTTAATTACATCTAAGCCAGAGAAACCACAGAAACCTCAGGTAAGCTTTATTGATGAGGAACGCAAAGCAGCTCAGCCTAAACCTCAGCCGAAACTACAACCACAACAAGTGCCAAGTGAAGTAGATAACCTGCTGCAGGATACGGAGAAGTTTATAAGCAGTACCACCGCAAACTTTATAGCCAGTGAACAGAGCCAGCATTTGCCAAAAGATCAGCCACAGAAGGTGGTTCCCGAGGAAGAAACCACTGCACTCCAAACCACAACAACAACAATTACAACCGTAACTACCTCAAAGACAACAGCAGATGCAATTGAACAGCCAGACATGAATGAACCTGAAAAAGAACAGCCTAAGGAGAATACTACACTAACCGAAAAGACAGAACCCAAACTGGATAACAGACAAACTATCGAAACCGTCCAAACTGTGATTAGCAAAGAGCCAACTACTATTGCAGCTGAGCCAGAAAAGCCACAAGCAGCGGAGCAACCGAAAGACAACTCAAAAATCAAGGATATTCCAGAGGACAAGCAGAAAGTAACACAAATCGTTGAAACCGTCCAAACTGTGACAATAGACGAACCGATTTCCGCTCCACAGCAACCAAAAAAAGAAGCGCCGAAACCTGCACAACGAGAGTTTACGCCGGAGCCAGCTTCCAAACCAGAGCCTGCACCAAGATCGGCTGTCAAGGAGGAAGTAACCGAATTTGAGCCACCCTACACAGCACCCCTGGCACCTTTCGAAAACACAGTCACAAGTGTCACTGAAACTAAAACCGAACAACCTCTTACCACAAATGCACTACATACAGTTACAATTACTTCAACTCAGGTAACCACAACAAGTACTACCATGGAGCCAGAGATCAAAGAAGTTACGGAAACAGTTGTCACAAGTCAGGAAAAACCAGAAAAGACCGAGAAGATTATAGAAGTGCCAAGCCAAATTGAATCCAACACTCCTTGTAATGTTTTGGTAGAGGAAAGAGTTGTTACTGTGGAAGAGCCCACAACAACTGAGTCTACAAACACTAGAACAACAATAACCACAACTACTATTACTAGTGAAGAGCAGTCACCACAGCAAGTTGTCACTGTTACGGAAGAATCAATAGAGAAGCCCCAGAAGGAGCAGTCTCCACTAAAAATAGAAACACCTGTAACAGAAGAGAAACCTTCATCACCTGAAGCAGATGTGACGGTTACAGAAGATATTAAAATAAAACCTACAGAGACAATACCAGAAGAACCCACAGCAGTTACAAGTACTACAGAAACAGTTACCACAACAACTACGATAGCAAAAGAACATCCACAAATACCTGCTGGTGTTCTAGAACAAGTTACTCAACCTGAATCAACAACAGACAAACATCAAACTGTTGTTGATTTTATACAACACGAGAAAACTCCACAGGACTCAACAGGCAGCAATATTATGCAAAATGTTAAGGATGCTGCAAAATTGAGTGCTCTCGCTTTAGTTGGAGCACCAGTTCTTGCAGGTAAAGCTCTGGTGGATGCTCTGAGCAAAGATAAAACCGCCAAACCAACACAAAAGGTTACGGAAATTGTGACACAAACAGCTCAAGAGCCAACTTTGGTGGAACCTGAGACCTCAAGTAGTACTACAACTTATACAAAAATAACAACAACTACTACAACGACAACAAGCAGCAGCAGTAACAACACAGATATTACGCCCGATGATGAGGCACGCGATACTGTGAATATACAAGTTAATACAGTAGAGAACACGGGTAAACGTGAGGTGCCACTGACTCTAGCCATTGGCGATGCCATATCACAAAATCTTATAAGTCCCGAGGAGTGTCAAGTTATTGTCGACGGTGAAGCACAGTCACAAAGTGTGGCTACTCTCCTTAAAGAGGAACAACTTAGCCCATTGGATGAGGTGCAAATCATTGATGATAAGTTAATTGTACTACAACAGGTGACCTACCTGGTGGATATAGATACTGAACTAACGCCCGAAAAGCTAAGTGAACTAAACATTTACGACGAGAAACATCAGTACTTTATAGACCCATCGACTGGACAGAAAATATCTTTCCAAACGCTTGTCTTTGACATGAACATCTTCAACCCTGAATCGATTTTGGTCAAGAACTTTAGTACAGGCAAATATGAGACTCTTACAACTGCTTTAGAGCGTCCATTGTTAGATAAGCATACAGGTCACATGGTCGATCCAAAAACAGGCAAGAAAATACCATTCTTTGAGTGCATCGAACGTCAGTGGATAATTCGAGCCAATCCAGATGAGCAGCGAGCAGCTCCTATTGAGAACGTATGCATAGATTCCCAAACAGGAAAAGTTGTTCTAGACGATGGTCAAGTTTGCTCTATTGTTGATGCTATTAACAGTGGCAAACTAGACATTCAGTCGATATCGGTGCGCGACCCAGTTAGCGGAGAGGTTATCCCACTGCGTATGGCAATTGAGTTGGGTGTGGTTGATATGCAGGCTGGTACGGTCATTGATATACAAACTCTTAAAGAAATACCCATGGAGCTGGCATTCCAATTGGGTTTCCTTGTGCCTGGTGCACGCAAACCCATTTCTCTCGAAGCTGCTGTACGCAAGGGTCTCTACGATCCTGAGACAGGCAAGCTCTACGATTCTGAGTCGCAAAATCAAGTCGATGTGCAAAAGTCGATAGAAATTGGTTTAGTTGATCCCAAAATTTCGCTGATTGTGGATACGGTTACTAAAAAAGAGCATAAGCTTGATTGCGCCATTGAGGATGAACTTGTTGTGCCTGCGACCGGACAGATCAAGGATAATAAGAACAATACACTTGTACCGTTTGATGTAGGCGTTCAACAGCGTTTGGTGAAGACCGATAGTGTTACCTGGAGTTTGCCCGAAGTGCTTCAGCGTGAATACTATACGCCCAGCACTGGCAAAGTACTAAATCCCGTTACGGGTGAAGATATTTTACTCCAGCAGGCCATTGAAATGGGCTTTGTTGAGCTTGACTCAACTCTGGTCAAGGATACTGAACATGACAAAATTGTGCCGGCCAAGGAAGCTGCTAAAGTGGGGCTACTTGATACGGTTCGGGGCACTCTCAGCTCGCCCAACCTCAGCCTCGATGAGGCCTTCTACAAGGGTTATCTTATTAGCACCAAGAAACCATGGTCATTAGTCGATTGTCTGCTGCGTGGTCTTTACGATCCCTTGACAGCCAAATTTAACATCGACGGCAAACAGCTGGACCTAAAGTCGGCTATAGCACAAAAGCTTATTAATCCTGAAGAGCTGGTGCTACTGGATCCTAAGACAGAGTCTATTATTTCTTTAAACGAGGCAATTGCCAAGGGTTACCTAGATCCAGTCGGCGGTTTCGTAATTAATCCCTATGCTTCAACGAAGCTGTCTCTACACGAAGCTCTCGAGAATCGCATTCTTATACCGCCAAAACGTAAGCGCAGCCTGCCTGACGCTGTTTATCGTGGACTATACGACCCGAAGACCGGCGAATTCAGCAATACAATCACGCGCGAGAAACTAACAACTGAACGTGCCATTCGTAGGGGTATACTCGATCCCGATTCGACGGTCGTCAACTTAAGTGGCCAAGTTATTCCATTTGGTATCGCCACCGAAACAGGCATTGTAGACAGCCAACAAGGTAAGGTGCGGGATGAGGATGACCAGCAAATTGATTTTAAGGAAGCTTTTGACAAAGGTGTGCTCGTTGAGGCCAAAAAACCGTTGCGTTTGATTGAAGCCATCGTTAAGAACATATACGACGAGACCGATGGACACTTTATTGATCCCAAGTCCGGGGAGAAACTAAACTTTGCAGAAGCCCTTGAAACTGATCTGCTCGATGAGCACAGCGTGCAAATAAGGGATTTCAAGAGTGGTTTATACAAACAGCTCAGTTTGACACATGCCAAGGATACAGGACTTATTGACGGACAGAATGCCAAGTTGCTCTATAACAATCAGACGATGACAATTAAGCATGCCTTTAACATTGGCATCTTGATGGATGTGAATGCGCCAATAAGCGTACAGCGTGCAATACATCAGGGTCTCTTTGATGATAAGACAGGTAAATTGAGTGATCCCAAGACGGGTCGCAAGATTACATTGCTGGAGGGCATGCGCAGCTTTGTCATAAATCCCAATCTGCCTTGCTATTTCGATGAGCAAACCGAACAAATGTTTAGTCTCAGTGAGACCTGTCGTAATGGTATCATAAATAGACGAGAAGGTGTCTTCAAAGAGCCTGGTAGTTCCAATTTTGTCTCATTAGGCGAAGCTTTGAGTTTAGGTCTAATGGTTGACATAGAAAATGCAGGCTTTGGGCTTTACGAACTGTTAGCTATGAGCTTCTATGATGTGGCTACACGACAGGTTCTTCATCCAGTAACAAATCGCAAGCTTAATCTCAATGAAGCATGTGTTGAAGACGTTGTTAGTCTATCTAGTAGCTTGGTCAAGCACCATGAAACAGGCAAATATATGCGTTTAGCGAGTGCTATAAAGGAAAAGCTTATAGATGATACCAAGGGCTGTTATAATCTGGGTAGTGATGAGTTGGATCTTCAGACAGCAAGGGCACGTGGTTTAATTGTCTCAAACCGTCGTCTGCTAAGTCTTGAAATGGTGCTGCGCATGCAGCTTTACCGACCCGAGACAGGAAAATTCTGTGATCCAACAACAGGAGAATATGTTGACCTCATTGAAGCTATACATACGGGTTTCATAGATCCTGCAAGCACTGTCTTTAAGAATCAAGTAACGGGCAAAGAGTTGCCGCTCACTGAAGCTATTGAGAATAGTGACATTGATGTGACCAAGGGACGCGTTCTCGATCCGAAATCGAAATCTACATACAACTATGATGTTTCTTTCGCGCGTGGCATACTTGTAACCGTCGCGCGTCCTTTAACCGATCGTAATGAAGTCGTTCGTCGTCAGGAAAGCGTTGAACTCCTAAGTCAAACGCCCGTGAGCGTTGTCATTAGCAAACCGCGCGAAATGACACTGGAGGAAGCTATCAGATATAACATAATTGATCCGAAAACAGCACTTGTTCGCGACTTCGATAGCTTTAAATTCTTGCCGTATGGTTTAGCTGAAGAACGCGGTCTCGTTGATGTCTCAAAACGCACGCTCGTCGATCCGAAAGCTCTCTATTTTGCATTTGATCCTACGCTATTGATTTATGTGCGCGAACCAATCACATTTGATCAGGCAGCCGAGTCCAACAGTCTGGATCTCCAAACTGGAATGTTTACCCATCAGCCAGTTATTTCTATTACCAACAGCGATGACAGCGCAAACGATTCACTGACTGTCATCGAGACAACGCCCAAGATATACACGCTCAAAGATGCCGCCGGCGTTGGCATCATTGATCCCGATTCGGCGCTGGTTAAAGATTTGGCCAAAGCTAAACTCGTGCGTTTGCCAGAAGCCTTCCGCAAAGGCTTAATGGATGCCAACAAAGCGAACGTATTGAATACCCAAACCTCAAAGCTATGCACACTGCAGGAGGCCTACGAGAGTGGCCTGATATGTACACCCAAGCGTTCATTTGGTTTGCTAGAGGCCATCACCTTCAACCTTTACAATCCTACAAATGGCTGTCTAGTTGATCCCTTCCAAATGCATCCCGACATCATCAAGCGTAAGAAGTTTACGTTGGCCGAGGCCATCAGTTCCGGCTTAATTGATCCCTCCTCGACGGTGGTACGTGATCCCAGCACTGGGGTCATCCTGCCACTCGCTGCTGCCATTAGCAACGGTCTAATCGATGCAACAGCGGGGCGTCTAATCGATGCCAATGAGTCTAAAAATAATATCGATTTGGTTAAGGCCTCCGAGAAGGGTTTACTGCTGCCAGCCGAACAGAGGGTAAGTTTCACAGACCTGTTCATTGTGTATATCAGGTTGATTTACCACTTTCCAAAACTTCCATTCACAATCGAAACTCGGAAAACAAAAATGAAAACGAAAAACAAATTGTTGCAACCAAAATTCGCTTCGTGGCATGTTCTTTTTTGGTATATTTAATAATAATATTATATAATATTATATCTTTTATCATTTTTTGTTACGAACTTTTTTTGATCAGCGCGCTCTCAACTTTACTCTCTACTCTCTTTCATCAGACTAACACACAAAGCTCTGTCTGCTTATCAACAAAAAATAAATACTCTTTTTTCCATTTTTATTTTGCAAATCATATTTATGATTATTATTATTTCATTTTGCTAGTCCTGTAACACGGGCAGCATACTTCTTATATTGCAGCGCATGGCATTGAGTTTTATATGTTCTCGTTCACATAGAAAAAAAAAATACTACATCAAATACATATATATCTATAACGTATAATTTTCCAAACTGAGCCAAACTATGTTGCTGAACTTGCTTAAAAGTTTTTCAAATTAAGAATGCAGCAAGAACAAACGACAAATACCACATATAAAATCACAACCACAGATCGATCGTATCTTATACATCCTACTACATATCAATATCATCAAGTTGCTTGATCTGGCAAAACGCAAAACGCAAACGCGAGTCTCCATACTCTCCATACTCTACTTGGCACGAATGACGTCGGCAATAAATATTTATAATCTCTCTTCTTCATTCACATACTTATCTATCGATAACACAAAACATATACATACACATATATTAACGTTCACACATCCATATATGATAACTATTCCTCATATCACATACTTTCTATAAACGTTAAAGTCCCTCATAGGCAGCATCTTCTTTAGGCCCACTTCTAACCCATCAACCAAACTGTATCGCTGTAGATATCGTTATACCCTATAATACTATGAGATCTTCTTAAAAAAAAAGTGGAATCCTTAAAACACCTAACTGCCCCAGCATTTTGCTATACTAAGGATTTCTTTATCTAATTTAATTCTCTCAACTCTTAGCTTTTTAATATATAAATACCCTATAGTTGTTTTTTTACGCTACAGTTTGGACCTGAATACAGTTTGCTCATAACATGTATTTAGTTAGTTTATCTAGTCTTTTATTTTACATATACATTAATTTATTTATTTTAAATTAAAATTTTCTACCTATTTTCAGCATTTTTATTATACATACAATTATTTTTATTATATTATTTCGTTTGCAGTTTTAATTTTTTGAGTATGCTAAGACCAAAAACAATAAAAACAAACCGAAAATTAACACTAATCCAAACAAAAACAATAAACCTCAACAAAACGAAATAAAACCATTAAAACGTAGTTAGTTGCCCATACTAAAAGTATAAAACTATGTAGTTTTTTTTAGTAAAATGTAGTGCTTGTTAATTTGAGTAGTGCCTTGTAGTAAACCTTGGTGTTTTTGTTTATTTATTATAAACTTAATTATGTTATTAAAATGCTTTAATGTCTAACTCAACCTAACATTGCCTGTCCTATTAAATGCTTTAAAAATGAAAACTTTGCTAATGCTTTCGCCACCGCTTAAGTTTATTATGAATATTTCAGCTATTGTATGTTTGTGTGCTCTATATATATTTTGTGTTCCATATCTTATACCTTTCGATTATATATTATTTATGAACATTTCATATGCTCTCCTCTATATATAAATATATATTTATTATTCCCCCAATATCAAGTCTATAAGTATGAAAATGTAACTGGCTAAGCTATCTTCTTATATTACCATCTTACTAAATAATATATTGTTTTTACCATCATTATGAATCATTAATTTTGGCCAATAGCAAGCAGTATTCGAGAAGTTTAACATGTGCGAGGAGAATGTTAACGATCTTCTCAAATGGGTCACATCCGTCGAACAGAAAATCTCAAATGTTGGTGGACCACGTGTTAAAATTGATGAGCTGCGCAATCAAATCAATGCACTCAAGGTTAGTAAAATGTTTTCCACAGCGATGATATACAATTTATTCAAATTTCTCTCTTACAGCAAATCAAGGATGAAATTGAATCCCAGCAGCGTCCAGTGGCCACTTGCCTGGAACAAATCCGTCAAATTGTGTTGACTGGTGGCGATGTGCTCTCCGCACCGGAGGTTACAACCCTGGAGAACTCAGGCCGTGAGCTGCGTTCGCGTGTGGATCGTGTTAACGATCGCACTGTGCGTTTGCTGCGTCGTCTTGAAGCTGGTCGCGATGAGCTGACGAAGCTGCGCAGTGAGCTGGATGTATTCTCTGACTGGCTGCAGCAAGCCCGACGTACACTGGAGGATAAGGAGCGTTCGCTTTCTGATCTGACACGTCTCTCCTCGCAGGCGGACACAATTCGTGAGTTTGTCAGCGATGTGATTGGTCATCAGGCTGATCTGCGTTTCATCACAATGGCCGCTCAGAAATTTGTTGATGAAAGCAAGGAGTTTTTGGCGCTGCTTAACGATTTCCGTACCTCATTGCCCGAACGTTTGCCGCATGTGGAGCCGCTTTCGAGCGCCGAGAGTCCTGTACGCCAAGAGGTTTCGCTGGTGACAGCACAGTACAAGGATCTTCTGAATCGCGTTAATGCATTGCAAGATCGTGTTTCAGGCTTGGGTGGCAGGCAACGTGAGTACCAGGATGCCTTGGACAAGGCCAACGAGTGGCTGCGTAGCATGCAGCCACGTGTCTCACGTGTCATCTCCGAACCCGTTGCTGGGGATCCCAAAGGCGTGCAGGATCAGATGAACGAGGCAAAGGCATTGCACAATGAACTTCTGTCCAGTGGACGTTTGGTAGACAACGCCCAACAGGCTTTGGATAATCTACTGCGCAGCCTGGGCGGTCAACTTAGCCCGATGGAAATCAACCAGCTGGAGCTGCCCATTGCAGATCTAAAGAACAACTACCAGCAGCTGCTTGATACACTTGGAGAGCATTGCAAAACCCTTGACAAAACCCTGGTACAATCACAGGGTGTGCAAGATGCACTTGACAGCCTTGTCAATTGGGTAAACCAGGCCGAGGATAAGTTCAAGATGAATTTACGCCCTGCTTCTCTCATCAAGGAACGCCTGCAGGAGCAACTTCGCGAGCACAAGCTTCTTTTGTCTGATTTGCAATCACATCAGGCAAGCATCGATAGCGTTCAAATCTCTGCCAAGCATTTGTTGGCCAGCGCATCCAATGCGCGCATTGCCAAGAAGGTCGAATCAAATCTGAACGATGTCACTGGCAAATTTGAGAAACTCTACGAGAAGGCGAACAAACGAGGCGAATTCTTGGATGACGTCTACAGTCGGCTTTCAAAGTACCTGGACGACATTAGCACAGTGGAGCAGCGCATGGGCAGCCTCCAAGAGGCTCTCGATAGTCGCGAGACCAGTTTGCTTTCCACAGAGGAGCTGGCACGTCGCATGCTAGACTTGTCGCGCGAGAAGGATCAGCTGGCCCCACTATTTGAGGATTGCGTTCGCAATGGCAAAGATTTGATTGGATTGCGTGACGTGACCGATACGGGTGCATTGCGTGATCGCATCAAAGCTCTTGAATCTCAGTGGCGCAACATTAACATCAGCATCGATGAGCGTGCCAAGCTTTCAAAGCAAAAGGCCGAACGTCAACTGGCCTACGAGAGTCTAAAGGACGATGTACTTTCTTGGCTTACGAAAACAGAGGGTCGCGTCAATGGACTCGCACCGGTTGCCATCGACCTGGATAAGATTCGTCAACAGCACGATGAGCTGAAACCCATTTGCAAAGATTATCGTGAATATGCGCCAACTATTGATAAAATCAACGATATTGGTGCTCAATATGATGCACTTGTGCGACCCGAGAGTCCAGCACGTAAACGCTCCACCTATAGTCCAATCAAGAGGACGAGCCCGCTGCGTCGCATGTCTGGAGACGCCAGAAGCCCCAGCCCGACCAAGGGAGGTATACTGTCGCCACTATCAACTGGTTCCAGTGGATTCGGTAGCCGCAGATCCTCTCAGGATGGCTTCCAGCTCTCTGAGCTGTCTCCGGTTCAGCAGCAGCTGAGCGAGATTAACAATCGCTATGGCCTAATTGGCGTGCGTCTTAATGATCGCCAGCATGAGCTTGACAATCTTAGCGAGGAGCTGCGTAAGCAGTACGAGAACTTGAAGGGCCTAGCCCAGTTTCTTGAGCGTATTCAGCGACAGGTTCCCAAGGAGTCTGTGTCCAATAAGGAAGAAGCGGATCGCTGCATCAAGCAGGCACGCAAAATTCTCGAGGACATGTATGAGAAGCAGAGCTTGCTAGATACAACCAAGGCGCAAATAAAGGACATACTAAGACGTAAGTCGGATGTGCCTGGGGCCGATCAACTTCGACTGGAGAACGAGAACATTCAGGAGAAGTGGAAGAATCTCAATGATATCTGCAAAAATCGCATTGCCTTCTCAGAGAAGCTGCGCGATTTCCTTGATACCCATGGCAATCTCAAGAGCTGGCTGGACAGCAAGGAACGCATGTTGACCGTACTGGGACCCATTTCCTCGGATCCTCGAATGGTGCAGAGTCAGGTGCAGCAGGTGCAAGTGTTACGTGAGGAATTCCGCACACAGCAGCCGCAACTGAAGCACTTCCAGGAGCTAGGACACGATGTAGTTGATCATTTGGCTGGCACACCCGATGCCCAGGCTGTTGAGCTGAAGCTTAAGGATGTTTTGACCAAGTGGGATGATCTGATGGGCAAACTAGATGATCGTGCCAACAGTTTGGGTGGCGCTGCCGATAGCTCCAAGGAGTTTGATGCGGCCGTAAATCGTCTACGTGAAGCCCTGCAAAATATCAGTGACAATCTGGATACTTTGCCTTTGGATGGTGATCACCAGGAAAATCTGCGTAAGATAGAGAACCTCGAACGCCAGCTAGAGGGTCAACGTCCACTGTTGGCCGATGTCGAGCAATCGGCTGCTACATTGTGCAATATTCTTGGAGATCCCGCTTCACGTGCTGATGTTAACTCGCGTGTTGCCGCTTTGGAAAAGCAATATCTGGCTCTGCAGAAGAAGTTGGATACCAAGAAAGCGGAGACGGAAGCCTCCCTGCGTGACGGTCGTCACTTTGCCGAGAACTGCTCCAAGACGCTCGGCTGGCTATCCGGCGAGCTGTCCAATCTCACCGATCGTCTTCTAGTTTCAGCTCACAAGCCAACATTGCAGCATCAGATCGACACGCACGAGCCCATTTATCGTGAGGTTATGGCTCGTGAACACGAGGTTATTATGCTTATCAATAAGGGCAAGGATCTGACTGATCGGCAACAGGATCGTGGAGTCAAGCGTGATCTTGATCGCATTCAACAGCAGTGGGAGAAATTGCGCCGTGAAGCCGTTGATCGTCATACGCGTCTGCAGACGTGCATGGAACATTGCAAGAAGTACTCACAAACTTCGGAAACCTTCCTTGCCTGGCTGCGTACTGCCGAGGATAAGCTAACCGATCTAACACCTGGCGTTCTTTCCAAAGCCAAGTTAGAGACTCGTCTGCGCGACCTGCAAACATTCCGCAGTGAAGTGTGGAAGCACTCAGGTGAATTTGAGAACACCAAGGGTCTGGGTGACACCTTCCTAACTAGTTGTGACATCGACAAGGAGCCGATTAAAGCAGAGCTGCAGGACATTCGTGATCGCTGGGAGCGTTTAAATAATGACTTGATTGCTCGCGCTCACGAGATTGAGAACTGCTCGCGTCGTTTAGGCGACTTTAGTGATGAACTGCGTAATCTGGATCATTCATTAGGTCGTTGTGAAGATCGCCTGGCTGCACACGATGCGCTGGGTGGTGCTGCTAAGGATCCCAAGCTGCTGGAGCGTGTTAAGGCCATACGCGAGGAGCTGACAAAGCTTAGCAAGCCATTGCAATCGCTCAAGGGTCTGGCAAAGGATATTAGCGCTGAGGCTCGCGCTGCAGGCGGTGATGCGGATCATTTGAACAGCGAGGTTGATGGCTTAGCCGATCGTATGTCTGAGCTGCAAGGTCGTCTCGATGATCGCTGTGGTGAACTGCAATCGGCTGCAACAGCAGTCTCTCAGTTCAACGAACAGATGAAGAGTCTTGGTATTGATCTAAATGATCTTGAGGCCGAAATTGAGAAGCTTTCGTCGCCAGCGCGTGAGATAAAGATTGTGCAACAACAGTTGGATGATACCGGCAAGTTGCAAAATAGACTGGAACGACTTGTTGGTCGCCTGGAGGATGCCGAACGTGCTGCAGATGTTTTGGTAGATGCTGGCTTCTCCGCCGACACTAGCCAGACGCGAGAACAAATCGCTACGCTACGCAAGACCCTCGGTCGCCTTGATAATCGTGTGCGTGATCATGAGGATAAACTGCAAAGCACACTAAAGGCACTTCGGGAGTTCTACGACATGCAGTCGCAAACTCTTGATGATATCCAGGATGTCAGCGATGAGTTCAAGCGCATGAAGCCTGTGGGCTCCGAATTGGATCAGATTAGGCGACAGCAAGAAGACTTCCGTACCTTCCGTGAGCGCAAAGTCGAGCCACTAGCTCAAAATGTGGACAAGGTCAACATGTCTGGACGTGATCTGGTGCGATCCGCAGGCAGTGGTGTTTCCACAAATGTCATTGAAAAGGACTTGGAGAAATTAAACGACCGCTGGAACGATCTGAAGGAACGCATGAACGAACGCGATCGTCGTCTGGATGTTGCACTATTGCAGTCCGGCAAGTTCCAGGAAGCGTTGGCAGGACTCTCCAAATGGCTTAGCGACACGGAAGAAATGGTTGCCAATCAGAAGCCGCCCAGTTGTGATTACAAGGTAGTCAAGGCGCAACTTCAAGAGCAGAAATTCCTGAAGAAAATGCTGTTGGATCGACAGAACTCAATGGGTTCACTTGCCAATCTGGGCAAAGAAGTTGCTAATCATTGTGAGCCTGCTGAACGCGCATCAATTGAGAAGCAATTGAATGATCTGATGAAGCGTTTCGATGCTCTAACCGATGGCGCCGAGCAGCGTGAACAGGATCTGGAGGAGGCCATGGAGGTGGCTAAGCGTTTCCATGATAAGATCAGTCCACTTGAATTGTGGTTGGACAATACGGAACGTGCCGTTAAATCTATGGAGCTAATACCCACCGATGAGGAGAAGATTCAGCAGCGTATTCGCGAGCATGACCGTCTACATGATGAGATTCTGGGCAAGCAGCCCGACTTTACGGATCTTGCCGATGTGGCTGGACAGTTGATGCATTTGGTCAGCGATGAAGAGGCCGTCAATTTAGGCGAGAAAGTACGCAGTGTAACCGAACGCTATACGGGATTGGTAGATGCCAGCGATAATATTGGCGCACTACTTGCCGAATCACGTCAAGGTTTGAGACATCTGGTGCTCAGCTATCAGGATCTTGTGGCCTGGATGGAGAGCATGGAGAATGAGCTTAAACGGTTCAAATCTGTGCCCGTCTATGCAGAGAAATTGTTGGAGCAAATGGATCACTTGCTTGAGCTTAATGAGAACATCGCCGGGCACGGTTCCAACGTTGAGTCTACAGTTGAATCCGGCGCAGAGCTAATGAAACATATCTCTAACGATGAGGCTATACAGCTGAAGGATAAACTGGACTCTCTACAACGTCGCTATGGTGATTTGACCAATCGTGGCGGTGATTTGCTCAAGAATGCCCAAAATGCTCTGCCTCTGGTTCAGCAGTTCCATGAGGCACACAATCGCCTGGTTGAATGGATGCAGAGTGCTGAGACTGCCTTGGCACCCAGTGAACCACGTCAAGCTGATGTACTCCGTCTAGAGACTGAGCTGTCCGACATGCGTCCCATTTTGGATACCATTAATCTGGTAGGACCACAGCTGTGCCAGCTTTCTCCCGGAGAAGGTGCTGCCACCATCGAGACCATTGTAACGCGTGACAATCGACGTTTCGATGCGATTGTAGAGCAAATTCAACGCAAGGCGGAACGTCTTCATTTGAGCAATCAGCGCGCAAAGGAAGTCACCGGTGATATTGATGAGCTGCTGGAGTGGTTCCGTGAAATGGACACCACATTGCGTGAAGCTGATCTGCCGGCTATGGAGCCAAAATTGGTACGCGCACAGTTGCAGGAGCATCGCTCAATCAACGATGACATCTCCAGTCAAAAGGGACGTGTTCGTGATGTGACTGCTGCCTCTAAGAAGGTATTGCGTGAGTCCCCACAAAGCGAGAATACCGCAACGCTGCGTGAAAAACTGGATGACCTCAAGGAGATTGTGGACACCGTTGCTCAGTTGTGTAGTGAACGTTTGGGCATCTTAGAGCAAGCCTTGCCATTGTCAGAACACTTTGCCGACTCCCACCAAGGTCTAACCACCTGGCTAGATGATATGGAACAACAAATCTCAAGGCTGAGCATGCCTGCTCTGCGCCCCGACCAAATCACACTGCAGCAGGACAAGAATGAGCGATTGTTGCACTCTATTGCAGAGCACAAACCCTTGTTGGATAAACTGAACAAAACGGGTGAGGCTCTTGGTGCTCTTGTTGCTGACGATGACGGCGCCAAGATCAATGAGATTTTGGATACAGATAACTCACGCTATGCTGCTCTTCGTCTGGAGTTGCGTGAACGTCAACAGGCTCTAGAGAGTGCTCTGCAGGAGTCCAGTCAGTTCTCTGATAAGCTAGAAGGCATGCTTCGTGCTCTAGCCAACACTGTGGATCAGGTGAATCAATTGGATCCGCTCTCAGCACTGCCACAAAAGATCCGAGAGCAGATTGAAGATAATGATGCTCTAATGGATGATCTGGACAAGAGGCAGGATGCATTTAGTGCTGTGCAGCGTGCGGCAAACGATGTCATTGCCAAGGCTGGCAACAAGGCTGATCCTGCTGTGCGTGATATCAAAGCCAAGCTGGAGAAGCTCAACACTTTGTGGAACGATGTGCAGAAGGCCACCAAGAAACGTGGCAGCTCTCTGGATGATATACTCAGTGTGGCCGAACCATTCTGGAAGCAGCTCAATAGCGTCATGAAGACGCTTAAGGATCTGGAAGAGACGCTTTCGTGCCAGGAGCCACCAGCGGCACAGCCACAAGACATTAAGAAGCAACAAGTGGCACTGCAGGAGATCCGTCACGAAATCGATCAGACCAAGCCTGAGGTAGAGCAGGTGCGTCGCCATGGCAGCAATCTGATGAACATGTGCGGTGAGCCCGACAAGCCAGAGGTCAAGAAACACATTGAGGATCTTGATAATGCCTGGGACAACATCACTGCGCTGTATGCCAAACGTGAGGAGAACCTCATCGATGCCATGGAGAAGGCAATGGAGTTCCATGAGACTTTGCAAAATCTGCTTAAGTTCCTTACTAGGGCAGAGGATAAGTTTGCTCATCTGGGAGCTGTTGGTTCCGATATTGATGCCGTCAAGCGACAGATTGAACAGCTTAAGGCGTTCAAGGACGAAGTCGATCCGCATATGGTCGAAGTAGAAGCATTAAACAGGTAAGCTTTTAACTTAACTAAAACATAATAAAATTTACATTCTCATATTTAATAACCTGTTAAATCGCCGTATTAAAACGTGTGGTCTTCCATTCAACAATTGGCAGAGGTCTAGAAAGGCAAGATACTAGTTTCAAAATTTTGTACGTTTTTCTATCGTTCGCTCAATTGATGTTGTTGTGTACTTTTAAGTGCCTGCCATTGCAAGCTGTGTGATCTTAAAAAAAAGTGATTCAAGATCCTTAAACTTTGATTTCTGTTAGATCTCAAATCACTGAGCTCTGTATTGCGCATGTTTTTCTTTATGATTTGTGCTGTTAGCCACTGGGGAATCAAGAGTTCCCTAAAATTATAATGCATGTGCACCAGCCATCAGCTTTTATTGTTAATATTATTGAGTTGTGCCTGCAATATTAAGCACCAACTATGAGCATCAAATACTAAATATTTTTCTGGCAATTTACAGACAAGCTGTTGAATTGACGGAACGCACTTCGCCAGAGCAGGCGGCATCAATTAGGGAGCCATTGACAGTGGTCAATCGCCGATGGGAGGCTTTGCTTCGTGGCATGGTCGATCGCCAGAAGCAGCTGGAGCATGCATTGCTACACTTGGGTCAGTTCCAACATGCTCTAAATGAGCTTTTGGTCTGGATTAACAAGACAGACAGCACTTTAGATCAACTGAAGCCGGTAAGAATAGTAGCAAGTGATTCCTTTGAGAGTTAACTTACTTATGAAGTGACTAATTTACAGATACCTGGAGATCCGCAACTGCTTGAAGTTGAGTTGGCCAAGCTAAAGGTTCTCGCCAACGATATTCAGGCACATCAGAACTCAGTGGATACACTTAACGATGCTGGACGCCAACTCATCGAAACGGAGAAGGGCTCTGTAGAGGCATCAACGACTCAAGAGAAACTGCGCAAGCTAAACAACGAATGGAAGCAGTTGCTCCAAAAGGCCAGCGATCGTCAGCATGAGCTTGAGGAGTCGCTACGCGAGGCACAGGGCTACATAGCCGAAGTCCAGGATATTCTAGGCTGGTTGGGTGATGTGGATGCTGTAATTGGAGCCAGTAAACCTGTTGGTGGTCTGCCAGAGACTGCAACTGAGCAGCTGGAACGCTTCATGGAAGTGTACAATGAACTGGATGAGAACAGGCCAAAGGTGGAGACAATACAGGCGCAGGGACAAGAGTACATCAAGCGTCAGAATCAGATGAAGGTGTCCTCAAGCAATCTGCAGCATACGTTACGCACATTGAAGCAACGTTGGGATGCAGTTGTATCGCGTGCATCCGACAAGAAGATCAAGCTAGAGATTGCTCTCAAGGAGGCAACCGAATTCCATGACACACTTCAGGCCTTTGTCGAGTGGTTAACCCAGGCCGAGAAGCAACTTTCAAATGCTGAGCCCGTTTCGCGTGTCTTGGAAACCATTCAGGCACAGATGGAAGAGCATAAGGTGCTGCAAAAGGATGTGAGCACACATCGTGAAGCAATGCTGTTGCTGGACAAGAAGGGCACACATCTAAAGTACTTCAGCCAGAAACAGGATGTGATTCTCATTAAAAATCTGCTCGTTTCCGTTCAGCATCGCTGGGAACGTGTTGTCAGCAAGGCAGCGGAGCGCACACGTGCTCTGGATCATGGCTACAAAGAGGCGCGTGAATTCAATGATGCCTGGAATGGCATGATGCAGTATCTGCAGGAAACTGAACAGGTGCTGGATCAAATCATTGAAGAGGCTACTGCTTCCAAGGAGCCGCAAAAGATCAAGAAGTACATTGCCAAGCTAAAGGAAACGCATCGTAATCTGGGCGCCAAGCAATCCGTCTATGACGCCACCATGCGCACCGGTAAGAACTTAATGGAGCGTGCACCCAAGGGTGATCGTCCCGTGCTTGACAAGATGCTGTTGGAACTCAAGGAGCAATGGACGCGCGTCTGGTCGAAGAGCATCGAGCGACAGCGCAAATTGGAGGAGGCTTTACTGCTGTCCGGCCAATTTAGCGATGCGCTTGGTGAACTTCTAGACTGGCTAAAGAAGGCCAAGAGTCGCCTCAACGAAAACGGCCCAGTTCATGGTGATCTGGAAACGGTGCAGGGTCTATGCGAGCATCACAAGCACATTGAGCAGGATCTGCAGAAACGTGCCGCTCAAATGCAGGGAGTTCTGAAAACGGGACGCGATCTGGAGCGATCGGGCAATAATCCTGAGGTGGGTGCCAAGCTCGATGAGCTGCAATCCACTTGGGAGGAAGTCCAGAATGCTGTAGGCAAACGTGGCGAGCGACTTGAAGTTGCTCTCACAGATGCTGAGAAACTGAATGCTCGAGTTCAAGCCCTGTTCGATTGGTTGGATCATGCGGAGCACAAGTTGCGCTATGCCAAGAATGCACCCGATGATGAGAAGGTTTCGCGGGAAATGATGGACATTCACATGGAGTTCATGAAGGATCTGCGTGCTCGTGAGCGTGAGAAGAGCGAAACGTTCGACTATGCCGAAGAGATTATTGGCAAAGCCTATCCCGACGCCATACCCATCATTAAGAACTGGCTATCGATCATTCAGCAACGCTGGGAAGAGGTGCGTCAATGGGCCATCAATCGTGAGTCCAAACTGGGTCTACATTTGCAATCGCTCAAGGATCTGGATGATACCATTGAGGAGCTGCTCGCTTGGCTCAGCGGTCTTGAGGGTACCCTGTTGAGTAAGTGAACCAGTATAAAAGTCTAAAGAGCTTTAATTAATTTCGACTAAATTTTAGATCTAAAGCACGAACGACTGCCTGATGAGATACCGCCCGTTGAGAAACTGATCGAGGATCACAAAGAGTTCATGGAGAATACAGCACGTCGCCAGAATGAGGTGGATCGCGCCTGCAAACCGCGACAGCTGCCACCAGGTGCACGCAAACCATCACGTAGCGGCAAGACGCCAGTGTGAGTATTTATTTACAGAGCTGCCAGCGTGGCAATCAACTGAAATCTTTTGTATATATGGTTATTTTATTATGATTTTTTATTTCCTTTTTTTTTGTTTTTGCTATATTTTCACCAAATTTTATTGCTACAACAAATCAAATCAAATATTTTCCCTCTGCAACGTTATTGCACCCACAAACTCTTGCCTATCCAACCAAAATATATAAATACCAAAAAAATATACTCTATACGACACCTTGCAACAACAACAACTACAACTCTGTCAATATAAACAACTATATAGTCGTGGCTCCAGTCACGATCTGCGCGAACAGTCGCCCGATGGCCAGCTGCGACGTCAAAGGTTTGACAGCTACCTTTTATACTCTCTACTCTAAAAAACTACATAAAACAACTGCAAGCCACATAAACACCACAATAAACCACAGTGCGCTTACCAACATTCTTACACAAGTGCACACAAAAACACACAACTACACATACAAACGCTAAACATTACCAACTGGTTAAAGTCACACATTAAAAAAAATACGAATACTTTGAAACTGAACATTTCTAACCGAATGCCAAAGCTAATACAGTTTTTAAGGTTGATTTTTAACTTAAACCTTAAGTTCTATGAAGAATAACAAAACTACATAGAGCACTAAAAACAGCTAACATATCCTGTTTGCAAAGTCTAACTACTAGATACTACCTCAGCCATCTACCATATCACGTAGTCCTTCCACTCCATGCACCCGGCTTAATCACTGCTGCTATATATGTTGCTTTATTGTGTTTTAATCAACCTTGTTTTCGTACACTTTCTAATCATTGATTGTTACTCTCTTTCACAGCTTTAAGGGCTCACGTGATCAAGGACTCAACGCACGCAAGGGCAGGTGAGTTATCAAATATGTTAACGCTGGGTTTTATATGTTATGTTGTTCCAAAAATAATAGTGCATGCACTTTCTAAATTTTTGTTTCTTGAATCTCTTTTTTTCGGCTCTATGCAACACTATTTTTGGAAATGCTGCGATATGTTATTTCTTTTGTGTATAAATTATGAATATATATATATATATATATATATATATTTAAAAAAATCTTTTTGTATTGCTCTTTTATGTGTATTGTATATTGTTTCGTTATTTGATCGTTCTTGTTTTTGTCTCTTCTCTCTTTTTTTGTGAAACTCTTTTCATCACGCTACCGTAAACGTTTGCCTCATATCAAACATCTATGCATCTTGCTGCTTAAATATTTGCTCTGCATAAATCATATAAATATATATCCAAATATATATATTAGTCGTGTTACGCCTACGCGTGATACGCCCGACAGAGATCGCCTGCCGCATTATGGCCCACGTTTCTCGCCAAGGTAAGTTGTTGACCGCTCCTGCTACCCATAACATTCAGTGCAGCTTAAACTGTACGCCTATTCTATTTAAAACTTTGTTAAGTATAAGTGTTATGTGTATGCCGTTAAGCATTTTGTAGTTATGTTTTTTTTTGTTCCTTTTTGCATCTTAATTAGCATTTTTTAATGTAGCTTTATGGTATATTAACTGATTTATACTCTTTTGCTCCTACTCCATAATAGTTCAAGTGGTCCCGAACTCGAATTCCGTTCGCCACGCGCTAAACTTTTGTGGAACAAGTGGCGTGATGTATGGATGCTGTCATGGGAGCGTCAACGTTTGCTCCATGAGCATCTCATGTATCTGAAGGATGTGGAGCGTGCTCGCAACTTTAGCTGGGATGATTGGCGCAAGCGCGTAAGTATTAAACAACTTCCATCAATGTCAATTGATAATATTGAAACATCCCCTTACTCCTGTGACAGTTCCTGAAGCACATGAACCACAAGAAATCACGTTTGACTGATCTGTTCCGTAAGATGGATAAGGATAACAATGGCATGGTGCCACGCGATGTTTTCATCGATGGCATACTCAATACGAGTAAGTACTAAAAGAATATCTTCTCTTACAATATATTAAAACCCTTTTGCCTCTACAGAATTCGATACATCGGGTCTGGAAATGAAGGCTGTTGCTGATCTGTTTGATCGCAATGGTGAGGGTTTGATTGACTGGCAGGAATTCATTGCCGCATTGCGACCCGATTGGCAGGAACGTAAACCCGCTACGGATAATGACAAGATACACGATGAAGTCAAACGTTTGGTCATGCTCTGCACATGTCGTCAAAAGTTCCGTGTGTTCCAAGTTGGCGAAGGCAAATACAGAGTGAGTCTTGCAGTCTCTACACAAGTGCTTAACATTTGCTAACTTTTCTGTTATCGTGTTACAGTTTGGTGATTCCCAGAAATTGCGCCTGGTTCGCATTCTGCGCAGCACTGTTATGGTGCGCGTTGGAGGTGGCTGGGTTGCTCTGGATGAATTCCTGCAGAAGAACGATCCTTGTCGCGGTAAGTTCTATGTCAAAGCTCATAGCCACACTCTCTATATATACTATATTTAGTTATACACGTACACACTTTCAAATTATCGATAAATCTTGTTTGGACTCTTCATACATTTATCGCATATCTAGTGTAACTTTTTTGTAGTCCACATCACATCACAACACAAAACAAACAAAAAATATTTATTTACATTCCATTTCCATCAGATCATGCATTTTGTCTATACCTTAGATTACATATGCATCATAATTTTTATTAAACCATTTTTGATCATATCACATCTCTCACAAACATACAAATATAATACATTTAGGTACAGTTGTGCTTAACAACTAATTATCATTTTTTTACAAGCTAAACATTTTTTTTAAAAAACATACCAAAATATCATATTAATATAATACCAAACGGATATGGTCATTTAACCAACAAAATAAAAATCAAAACTTTTGTGCCTAAAAATATAACTAGCATATGAAAACCCAAAAGAAAAGTTAAACAACATAACCTAAAAAACAATTTTTGAAAACCTCATTAATTTGTTTGGTCGAAAAGTTCCTTTAAAAAAAAAAAAAATACCAAAAATTAACAGCGCGCTTTATTTTTGAAGATAATATTATTTTTGACATTTAGCCAGCGCCCGTTTTGACGCCTATCTCATACACACAATAACCAAGCGAAATCAAGAATCCAAATCCACAAACCAAACCAAACCTATCCCCAAAAAAATATAACCCCAAAACTGAAAAAGCTCACAGTTTAAGGTTACCCATTATTAATAATCATGCTCATTACTTTGTTGCTTTTATATGTTAACTCTGCGTTTGAAATATTTCTATACCCATAAACCACACATTGTATTTATCCTACTTAACTGGTTTACCAAACACTAAACCTATTTGCCTAGAACCTAGCCTAACCTAACCTAGTCTAAATTATAAAATATCTTGCTTAGTACTTTTATTAGTGCATGCTTTTCATTTCTTTTGCTACTGTATTTTCTCGTGCTTTACTCTGTAACTGTACTTTTATTCATGTCATGCTTCGTAAATTCGTTAGTTTCTGATTGTTGTGCGTCCAAAATGAAGAGAACAATTTCAATTTGTTTGATTAATAATTTTTGTATACCGTTTTTCGTTTTTACTAATCAAATTTTATGTTTTTCCCCCTTTTTTCTTTTCAAACGTTATTATTTTGTTTTATTGTACCTTAAAATGAAACCGATAACCGATAACGCAATGTGCTCGATAAATCCAATATATAAATCCACAATTAAATCCGCTTGCGCTGCCCGCTCGCTCGCTCGCCCGCCCACGCCCAACATGCACTTCGCCACCAAATTACCAAACCAAAAAAAAAAAAAAACAAAAATACTGTGACAAATACTATGCGGTAACAAAATTTCGTTGTTATTGTTGTTGTTATATGTAACAAAAATGGCTTTAAAAAAAAACCAAAACACACGCTCATGCAAATGTGTATATACATGTATATGTATATCACATGCTATATATATATATATATATGTTTATATATAAATGTGTATGCATATCGGCATTGATCGGAGCAGCCAAGGGACGCACTAACATTGAGCTACGCGAGCAATTCATATTGGCCGATGGCGTCTCACAGAGCATGGCCGCATTCACGTCCAGACGTTCCACACCCAATGCTGCCCAAACTGCCAACAGTTCGCAAAATGGCGGCGCCGGTAGCCCCAACTTGCCGCCATATATGAGTGGACAGGGTCCCATCATAAAGGTAAATCACAAAACCAACACAAACGAGAGTTGTGGGTTAACAAAAAAAAAAAACAAAAAAAAAATGAAAAATGAAAAAGTTCCCAATCCTAACACAATCCCACCAAATCAATACTATCCCATGGTAGAGTTTCAAACGTTTTGAGGTAAGTTTTGAGCTTTCGTTTTGGGTTCATTGTGTGTGTGTGTGTAAGTGTGTGTTGTTGACAAAAGCTCGCTGCTGCCGCCGATTCTTGATTTTTGTGCATGAGAATTTTTATATAATAATTCTATTCCATATAAATATGTTAAATGTATTGAACGTATTGTTGTTGCTATACATACATACATATTTGTTTATAATTTGGTACTTTCTTATTTTATGTTTTGCTGCGCAAATATTAATTTTTTTTTGTTTTTGTAAATGCTAGTTTCAAATTCAATCACAATCAAGCGCCAAAGTGAGGTTAGGTTCTAGGCTACAAAAGTAGGATTTGTTTTTAGGTTATTGTTGCGTTGAGTTTTGATTCTTGGTCAGTCGCTTAAATGATCATATACCGTTGCATCAGCTATTAAGAATTGATTAAGCAACAACCAAAAGCAACCAAAAACAAAACAAAACATCTGTTGTATTTCTACATATGCGTATAGCCGATGAGCATTTGGCCGAGTTAATGCCAATATTTGAGAAAATCCGTGCACAAGACCAAGTACCATGCGCCTTTCCCATACACATGGGCGCCGGCGGCACAGTATTCGTGCGCTGCAATACCAGCCGCTCGGTACCGTTGAGTCCACACGTTCTCCATTGTCATCCAACAACACACTGGGTAAGTCGAAAACTCAACCAAACAGTGCAAGCAGCCAAGCCAGGAAGCATCGAAACAGTATAAACTGTATAACAAAAAAAAATGGGGCACTTTCTTAGTGAACTTAGCTCTGGAAATAGTCAACTAATTCTTTTAATTCCCAACCTACTAGGTACGCGAACGTTCTGTACGTTCTATACCCATGTCGCGACCATCGCGCTCTTCACTTTCGGCTAGCACTCCCGATTCGCTTAGCGATAACGAGGGCAGCCATGGTGGACCGTCGGGTCGTTATACGCCACGCAAGGTCACCTACACGAGCACACGCACCGGCCTGACGCCAGGAGGCTCGCGTGCCGGCTCCAAGCCCAACTCACGCCCGCTCAGCAGACAAGGCTCCAAGCCACCATCACGTCATGGCTCCACACTTTCGCTGGATAGCACAGGTAAGTTCGTGTTGAGGATTTTTTGAACTAAAGTTCCTAACCAAATCTATTTCGCTTAACAGACGATCATACGCCATCGCGCATACCACAGCGCAAGGCTTCCGGAGCGAGCACAACCAGTGGTACCGGCACCACACCACGTCCGGCACGTCTCTCCGTTACGACAACGACAGCGACACCGGGCGGCAGCCGACTGAATGGCGGTACCAGCACCATAACACGCAAAACCGCATCCGGTTCGGCAAGTCCAGCGCCAACAAGGTAAACCTTTTTTGTGCCTATCGCTTAGATTTAAGTTCAGGGATTGTTAACCTACAGACAACTTTATCAATTGATTTTTATTTCCTTTTTTTTAAATATTATTTTCGGTTACTGCATTAACTTTTGACAACTCACACAACAACAACAACAAAAAATACTCATTCAAAACGCTACTTACAAAAAAAAAAAACGAATTGGCTTTTATGAATCATTGAAACGCTAACTTACAAAACCAAATTGGCCTGATTATATCATAAATATCGAAATTGAATGCTTGAATGCAACTAACTGCAACATCAAAATATACCCAAAACAAAAATATACATCTTTAAACTTGTGCCTGACCAAAAAAAATACTGCAAATACAGCAATGGAGGCATGAGTAGATCATCCAGTATACCAGCACTAACCGGCTTCGGCTACAAACCCACTAGGTAAAAATACAAACAAAAACAACAAAAAAATACTAAACATAACATTATTTTAATTTTATGATTTTCTTCAAAAACTAAGCTAGCTTTAAGTTAGTTGAGCTACATAGACATGTGGTAATGGTTGTATTTATTGCTAACTATATTCATAAACCTATATATATATATATACTAAAGCCGCCCATCACGGATACCGGTTAAAATACCCCTCAACGATTCCAAAACCTCATCGCCCACCAGCTCGTCTGCAAATCCAAGCAGCCTGGGGTAAAGTTCTAACTATAAGTAACAACAAGAGCACAGTATTTTCTTAGCAAAGTAATTATTATTTAATTTCTATATAATCATTATGTTTCGTTCAAAGTTATGTTATTGTTTTCTTAAGTTATGTATTGTGAAGCCAGTGCATGTCAAACTGCATGTGCCAGGCAAGTTTTTTGTTATTACCTGAATCGGATTCGACTAATGCTTCAAGGCTTTAAAAATATTAATATTATTTTAGATAGCAATTAAATATTGTTGTTAATTATGATTTTATGTTCAATTTTTAAATTGTTTTTATGTTTTATTTCATTTTGCATAAATTTTTACTAATATTACTTTTGATATCGTTTGAACAGGCGAAATATCAGCGGCAGTTCAACGCCGTCGGGCATGCAAACACCGAGAAAGAGCTCTGCGGAACCAACATTCAGCTCAACAATGCGACGCACATCGCGTGGAACCACGCCCACTGAGAAACGCGAGCCGTTCCGTCTATAAGGCGGAAAGGAGAGATGTTGTTGCCAATTATCAATTAAACAAACAAAAAAAGAAACTTACAAAACAAAAAAACAACACAAATCTAAAACAACTAACCACGCACTGAAGTTCTTTCAACTAATCAACCAAAATTGTGAATTCCCCAAACGCAAGAAAAGAAAAAATCCTCAACTCTCTTTGGCAGAGTCTACATTAAATTGGAAAATGTAGCATAAGCAGGAAACAGTCACTGGAAATTTATATATATTTTAAAGGAACAGTGAACACAATCTTTGGTAAAGCATAAAAGACACACACAAAAATGAGAAAAACTAGATATGCTTAAAATTATAAATGAACACACACACCAAGTTGAAAAACTACTTACGAGTACTACTAACAAATGCAAACACCTTTTGCTACTACTAATATTTAATGCCTATACTATTTACTAGTTATACTTCTAAATATGGATTTCCAAATTTATAATTTGTATATACTTATATAAATGCAAAATACACTCCAAGTGCTTTAAGGCAATTAAAATGAAACAAAAAATACCACAAAAAAAAAAAAACAAATTAACGAAAACATTCGAATTAAAAGTCATCGCATAAGCAACCATTTAGCTCTTCAGTCTAGCGGTGTGTCTACGAAATCGCCAGTTTGTGGGCGCACTGTGTCTGTGGGCGTGGCTGTTTTATGTGTATGACCAAAAAAAATGAAAAGAAAAGTAACCCCGTTAAGAATATTTGATTTGTTTTGTTAAAACTAATAGAAAAAAGTAAAAGTAAAAGAGAAACATTTAAGCCGAAACAAAATATAATGAAAAAAAACGAAAAATATTTAATTATATACTAAAAGTCATTACTATAAGTTTAATTAATATTTAGTTAATAAGCGATGACAACAACAACAACAACCACAAACACACAATTTGTAATGCATAATTATTTTTGTTTTTTATATATGCAAGTGGAACATTTAAACTAATATAATAGAGAGAAAGGCAAAACGTTTATATAAATATTGTATAATACTAATACTAAATTATTTTGTTATACGAAATGAGAGAAATGCATTCAACGTTTTTTGTAATTCTATTTAATTAAAACAATTCAAACGAGAAATAAACATTTACAAAAAAAAAATTAATAACAAAATATCACATTCGTTATTATTCAATGCAGTAATGCAGCACTTTTTTTGCAGTCAAATAAGTTGTTCAATCGACATGCCTAAAAGTATGCAATTATTTTGTACCTGAGTAAAATGAGGCAGTAAAAGTATGCAACTTATACATTACATTAGCTAAAACGACCTGCTGCTGATTTCTGTTCGCCTGGTAACTAAACTCGGAAAAACAACAGAAACACGATATTTGGACGAGAACGTAATAACTGTTTATGCCGCATAATAAAATAATAAATTTAAATGAATAATTTAATAAATATATGTTTCTTTGTGGCTGTTAAATATATTTATGCAATAATATAAGTTAAATGTAATAAAAAATATTGATTTTCAGGAATTGCTGAAATTTGAAGCGGCGTTGTACGATCTTTGTCCATGTTTCAGACGTTTTTTCGTTTAATGCACCAGGCGAACAGAATTGGCAACTGATAGCTGCTGCATTTAGTTCCCACTCAATGCATTGAGCTCTAACAACGAACGTTGAGTGCAATGTTCGAACTCTGAGCGCAGTTTTTCACTCTTAACCAATCAGTATTTAGATCAAAATTCCTTGCAAACGATTATGTTTTCTTGGTAATTATTGCATTTTACTGCTAGCAACTAGTTGCCAACTCACCTGGAATAGTTTTGCTTGCTAATTAAGAACAATTTTATGTGGTTTTATTATGGAATTCAATTTATTAAAGTTTTCAGTTGCTTTTGTTTTTGACACATTGAAATTTGGTATTCGTAGTTAATATGTTTTGCAGATTCTAACGAATTGCTGGAGTTGATTTGTTTATTTTGAGTTTTTCTTTTGTTTTTTTTTGTTGTGTTTTAATTACTACACAAACATTCAATTAGTTAGACATTTAAATATGTGAATACATACATTTAGATGTGTATTTTTGTATGTATTTATATATATGTTATCGGTTGTCATCTGAAATTGACTAGAGAGGCGCACATGCTACAAACTAGTATTGTGCCTAAGGGATGTTGTCTTGTTTATATTTATGTATTAATCCTTGTTTTTTTGAGCTTGATGCTGTCACAAAATAAAGGACAATAGAGCCGGGAAGTTAAAGAGTGTAATGGGTAAGAGATAGGATGTAAACATTTATGCTTAAGTTTCAAGTGCGAATTGCAGATTATGCGTTATAGTTAATATCTTTAAGTGTGTGTGTGTGTGTGTTTGTGTTTGTGTTTGTGTTCGTGTCTATGTCAACGCCAGCGCTGCCAAATTAGTTGGTGCTGCTACATATATTTCTTTCTTTCCCTACCCTTCATACTGCCTACTACTCCTATGCAATAATATCGCCGGCAAAATAATGCCACAAGTCTTTTGTATGCCATTACAAATACAAAAATAGTTACATCGTTAGATAATAATAATAATAATAAACATAAAACTAACATATATAGATTATACTTCTAAACATTTACAGTGCAGCTTATAATTAGAAAGCTCAAGTTTCTTCCTTGCAATTTCAGTCAAATTTTTCTTACGTATACTTATAAACTGCACTGTATTCGTTGAAAATTCGCTAATACCCGCCTCGCTCTAAAGCTAAACTAAAAATATCAATCGAATCACAAGTCACAGAAATCGAGTGTTGCACAAAAAACTAACTTAAAAGTTGAGGAGCGGGTCTCTTTTTTTTCCCCCAGACGGAGTTGAGTCTGTATTGTTGTTGTATATTAGCAGCAGGAGCAGGGCAGCAGGAGTAGCTGGAGCGGGAGTAGCATTGGCGGAAGCTTAGGCATTGGCATTGTAAGCGTCAGGGCTGCGTTTTTGTTTTGGTTTTTGTTCGTGTTGAGTGGAAGTGTTAGCCGCAGCAGCCTGGTGCTGCGCCAGTGTCACCTGGCATGATTGCTGTTGGCAGTCTGTGCCTTTGGCTGTTTGCCCGCTCCAGATCCGGCTGAACCGCTGCCAGCAGCAGCTGTAGCTGCACCACCACCGCCACCTCCTCCAGCTGCAGCAGCCGAGCCATGTGCTTCGGCACCACGATCGCCACGTTGATGATGGTGATGGTTGTTGTGATGCTGATGATGATGATGACGTCTGCCGCCACGATAATGCCGTCGATTATGATGCTGATAGTTGTTGTTGGTGGGCTCCGGCATTATGCGCTGCGTTTCCTGCACCACGGGCGCAAAAGTGCTCACGGGCTTCACCAAAGTTGCACTGCTACCTGGCTCTTGTTTCTTGGCTGCATCAGCTTCCTCACGACGTCGTCGCCGACGCACATCCTCCTCGGTCTCAATGGCAATCACAGTGCCTGCCTCAGCCTCTGCATCGATAATGGCACCACGATTCTTCTGCTGCAGATACAGCTCCGACATTCTTTGCTGCATTTGTCGCAGCTCCTGTGTTACCTGGAAGTCTGGAGCATTTTCCAGCTCTGACGGCGGCATGGCGCATTTGAGACTATCTGATTCATCGTGTATATGCTCACGGCAAACGGGACACAGGGCCTGGAAGGGATCCGCCGTTTTCTGTAGCCAGCCGGGCAATTTCTCATACTCCTCCTGGTAGGTGCGACGCAGTGCGTTCAAATGACGTGCCAGGCAATAGCTGTGCAAATAGTGATAGCACTCGGTGCGCGTAAATTCATCTCCCTCACTAAAGCCATACAGGCATATGACACACTGGCCACTGGGCAGATTACTGCCGGTTAAATGCTCGCGCACCACTTCAATCAGATCGAAAACGACAGGCAGGCCAATGGATTCGTTAATCTTGGCATTGCACGCACTGCGTATAGCCTCTAGACGGGCATCATCTAAGCCACGTGGACGCAGCAGCTTGAAAGTGGGACTCACATCAGGGTAGCCTGGCGGAGGCAACACCTGCAGAGTTACACAAATATATTGCTGCTCGTCCTCCTCGCCGGTCAGCGGCAGCACCGTTGTCTCAATTACATCCACAGCGCCGCTAAACAAATAAAAGTGTCATTCAATATATACAAATTAATATCGTAGCTTAAAAAATATCACCTGTCGCTACGTTTTATTCGCACATCGTCCATAAGAATCGCTTCTAGCGATTCCAATTCTTCGTCGAGCAAACTGCAGCAGAGTAGAGTTTGCAAATGAGTTAAATGTGAGAAACACATGTTGGTGTTGTACTTACGTATCCATTTTCGTTGTTGGCTTGTCTAGCTTTGATTATTTAATATTGTTAAATGCTTTTATTTCCTTAAATATAAAAAAAATCGATTGAGACAAAAATTTTGCGCCTGACAACAACAACTCCAATGAGACAATCGCAACGAAACGTGCTATTAAGCCATTCACAGCGAACGCTTGCAATATTGCACGCCATCTAGCGGATATGAGCTGATTCAGTAGACCAGCAGTGTTAGCAGTGTGTAAAGTAGGTACAGAAGCGCGAAATTCAAATTTAAACACAATGCCAACTTACCAAAGCCTGATGTTATTAGTGAATAAACAACTTAATTGTATTTTAAGTTTAATCCTTTTACTTGTGGAAAGCAAAGTTTAAAGTACTAAAAGTTATTCTCTTTTGTAAGTTTATTCCTTTGTATCTTCTGCTGCCTAACATTACATACCCACTTTCCCCCGCTCTCTCACACTCTCTTTGGTAGCATTCCGTCAGCTTTGCCACCCCTTGTTTGTTTTACTAGTCCTTGGGGTTGCTCTTTTTTTAAAACTGTGTTATTTTTGGCGAAATGTTTTACTCGCATGGTATTCGGGGAGCTTAGAAATTTCCATACAAGTCCTGTCGCCGCCTGTTTGCGTCAATTCTATGTGTGTAATGGTGGTGGTTTTCTTATACGCTTTTCACCACAGCGCGCCGTCGCAAGCTATTCGCCGCGTTTGGCAATCGAATAAAGAGGAAATCGAATGCAAAAAGCCATCGCTATTGAGTAGAATAGTATTAGCAGCATTTTCGGTGCTCGGCGCCAAGCGACAAAATCAGTTTACAACGGAAAGCACAAAGCGACGGTCGTGAAAACTGAGCAAAGCTCCGCGTAAAATACAAAAATATAATAAATTACAAAAAAAAGCAAGCTGAATAAAACGCAAATTTTTACGTTCAATAAAAATATTGTGAATTTGTGTGTGTGAGTTTTGTGTAGTGCTGCAAATTCCACAAGTTAAAGCAAAGCGATTGCCGCAAAAAAAAAATAAGGATAATAAAACGGCGGGCTGTGGGAAATAATCCGCCCTTAAATTATAAGAAGCTAAGCCAACAGAAATTTTGGTACGGCAAATGAAAAAATACGGAAAGATGGGATAGAATAGCGCAAAGAACTTTTATCCTGACGTGTCCTGCGCACGCAGCACATGCAAGGAAACTCACTCTAACACACACACACACACATGCCTAAGCATTAAGGATGCACGTGCTTTTGCTTCAGCCGAATATTCTTCATTTGTCTGTTTTTAGCATTTTTGTGCGAACGCAAAACAATTAAAGATAATAAATAAATAATATGCGAATATTTATTTCAACAATCAGAAAAATATATATTTTTTGCGCTATTTACACGTCTGTCTTTGTATTTTGTTTTAATTTAAAACATGCAGCACGTGGTTTATTACAACAAAACGCGGTTCAAATAATATTTTCGTTTATTGTATAAAAATTTTTGCGTTATATTGGGAAAATCATGTGATTGAACTTTGCATAACCAACAAACATAAACATTTTTGTGGCATGAAAAATTTGCCATTTATCAAATAATCTTGAGAGCAGTTTCGCTTGCGTTTTCCTACAAGCTTTTCACGCCCGCTCTCACATTACTCCCTCCCTCTTCCACTCTCTCTTACTCTTTCTCTTTCTCTTGTGCTCTGTCTCCAATGCTCTCATCATTCTTTCGTGGTGAAGGGAAATTGCATTGAGGCTGGCAATGGCATTGGCTGGGGGTTGTTCTGACCAAAAGTGGAAAAAACATAACCAAAAGCTCACACCCAAAAGCATACCCATACCACCCTCCGCCTTTTCCCCTACTTAAACACACATATCCGTAACCACAGCAGCCCAACAGTTGATACGATGCCAAAAAATACAAGTGGAAAAGTGTTATCTTTGGCATGACGAAGCTTTAATACTCTTGCGGTTTTACTGAACCTTAAACTGATGGACCAATAACATTATGAAATTACTTATTTAAGATGAAATATTGTATAAGCTAAACAGTTTCTTATAGACTAAAAGCTTTAGGATACCCTGACAATCAATTGAAATTGGTCTGCATGCAAGGGTATGTTGAAGAGAAGGTGAACTTTGTGCTTGGCTGATTGCAGTTTTGGCCCTGGCAAATGGCAAGTGGCATATTTCCCTTGCCTCTATCTCCCTCCCACTGCCTTGACCAGAGTGAGAGCGAAAGTGTTTTTGCATTGAACATACAACATATAGTTGGGATACTCTTCAGAAGTCGCTTTTTTGGCATGACACAAGTGCAACTGTCAACCCGATAAAATGTTGTTATCCGTTCACAGTGCACTTCCCCCTGAGTAATGCCAAAGCTTATTAGTTACGAATTAAAAGGTATGTACGGCGGAATTGCTTTGATATATCAGCTGCGCTTCCTAACGGGGTTTCCATAGAAACCAAATCAAACAAACTGCAATAAACAGCTGAGTTAAGTTGGATTTGCATTTGATCGGAATAGTCTTTATATTAAAGTAAAAGACTTAAAAATTTCTTTCGAAACTTTCCATAAATGCAACAGAGCCATTTTGTTTACATAAGTTGCATTGTGTTTACATTAAAATGCAGCTAAACTTAGGTTAGGGATATATAAACAATACCAAAACAGTTGTAACACAAAACCACAGCTCAGGCTCAATCAGTTAAAGCAGTTCCAACCAGTTCAGTTTGGTTCAATTCAAGCCTAGTCGCCTGCACAGTTAAAACTATTGAGACCTACACCGATTTCTAAGAACGTTGAGAATTTGATGTGCATTTCCACACACATGTGTCTACAACGTGGCGCAATCAAGGCCAGTTTGAGGGTGGGTGGAACAGTGAAGGGCAGCAGCGATTGATGCACTTGAATTTTACCCATCGAGTAGATTAGTGACTAGATTTTCGGCGCCATTTTTGGCCTTGGCCAAGACCAAAACAATTACTTTCGTTGTTAGCCAAACAAGAAGAAGACATAGATGAAAACTTTTGGACAAGTAGCAAAGGCCAAATGTAATGCATGGGCGG